>QQNG01000145.1:0-423303 GCA_003666085.1 Pseudocercospora crystallina
CCCCACCACAAAACTCCACACGATCAAGTCGCCTGTTCATCTGCCTGCTCCTGCGGCCACAGACCAAGCACTGGACGATATGGAAGGCCCGCCCACACTCCAGACTCTTCCACCAGAATTGCAGACCGCCATCGCTGAACATCTCGACGGTCCGGACATAATCTCGCTGCGAAGCACCTGCAAACAGCTCGCGGCAGCATCACACGAGTTCTTCCTCAAGGAGTACTTCGCCGTCAGAAGCCACATACATACTCGGCATGGACTACAAGCTCTTTTCGAGATCACGCAGCAAAAGCACCTGCTTAAGCGCCTCACGGAGGTCCGTCTCATGGGAGTGAATTTAAATACGTATACCCTTGCGTATGACTACCAGAAGGATTCGCCCGAAGAGCAGGACTGCCTTGAGATGGCCAAGTTTTTCTGGAGCCAGTGGCAAGAGGCCTTGTCTGCAGTATGGCCACTCTCAATTGTATCTCAGCACAACGCAAAAGCTGACCTCGATAGGATAATTTCATGAAGCGACTCTTGAAGTATGCGTTGGCGAACTTGGTCAAGTTCGGATGCACTCCTGCGTTTACCATCGGCGAAGACTGCTGGCCGGCAACGAGGTACTTCGGTACAAGAGCGTTAGGTCGGGCAGTCGGCCTCCGCAAGGCAAAGCACATTCAGGCTGGTGATAGCAGTGCCGTCAGTGCAGCACTCATGACGGCAGCTGCTGACAGTGGTGTGAGTCGCCCCTACCGTATCCCTTTGCGCTTCTGGCTTATCGACTGACGGTGAGAAGTTCCATTTTACAAAGCTCAGCATCTGCGGAGAAACTACAGACTTTTACGCGAACGAAAACTCGCTCGCCATTCCTAGCCACCTTCTGGGAGCCGGCAAGCTTTCATGGGCAAATTTGACATCGCTCGCCTTAGGATTCGGCGAACACAACCTCGACTGGCTGCGAAGTCCAGATTGCTACCTTCGTGCGTTGATCATCGCGGCCTCCAACGTTACAAAGGTCCACCTCAATGGCAACATCTTCGCCGACGACACTGCTTACGAGCCAGAGAACACTTTGGCTTGGTTCTCTACGGCATTTGCATCCCACAGTCTCCTCGAATTGGAGCTTGAGTGGGTTCCAGGACTGCCGTCGCATTTCGAGGAATTCTTCGATCATCATCGAGACACACTGCAGCACATCGAGCTGTCCTATTGCAGACTTCCCAATCATTTGGACTGGACTGAGGTGTTCCAGTACGTGAAAGCTAGTCTCAGCTTAAGCTCTCTTTTCGTGGGAAATCTCTCCGTGGGTGCCGAAGACATGTGCGGCGGCAAGGAGGGCTATCTGTACTGGAAGTTTCGGGGAGCGCGCGAGGTTTCGGAAGGGCTCGACGACATGTCTTCGGAGGGGTTTTGGACTGTGGATGATTAGTGAGCTCCATCAAAATGTCGGCTGGTGCGATCTTTCGGATTGCGACCTGCTCGGCAGAACAACACAGAATCTCATTTCTCGGGTCGTAGACGCATTGCCTGACTGACCCACTGTGTCTCGGGAAGCACTGGCCACCGGTTTCCGCCGCATGTGAAAGCCAGTGCGGGGCCACTCTTTAGGCTTTTCAAACTCGACTGTGCACATCCCACCCGTTACAACACTCATCACCAACATGGCGCCCCGCAGACTCCCACCAGAACTGCTCTCCGCAATCGGCGCACAAGCAGATGGCGACACTCTCTCGTCCATGCGCCGAGCCTCGAAGCAACTCGCATCCGCCACGCACGATTCCTTTGTCGAGTGCTTCTTCACTATGAGACGTCATACCTTCACGAGGAGCGGGTTGGATATCCTTGCGAAGATCACGGAGCAGCCTGCTTTTCTCAAGTCGCTCGAGGAGATACAAGTGGTTGTCGTCGATGTGCGATGCGCAGCAATCGACGAAATTGGAGAGCTCTTCGATACCATAGTGCCGTCGGAAGATGATGCAGCCATACGGCTTCTGACTGCGATCATGGCGAACCTCCAGAAACACGGCCGGAATGTCTCATTCTCGGTCACGGATTACTACGATATCGCGGCGAAACCTATTGGCCTGAAGTTTTTGGAGTCTCTTCTCCCGGTCGCGGCGCGGCGCCATATCGTTCGAGGTGATTGCAGTGGCGCGATCAGGTCGCTACTCTGTGCAGCGGCGGTTGCGAAGTATCAGTTTGCTGGGCTCGACCTCTGCTCGGACTCTTCTGAAAACTTCTTCGAACGATTCGCGCTCGTCATTCCATCACAATTCAGAGCGGGCCTGATCAGCACATGGAAATGTCTGACCAGCCTCAGCATCGGGTTTGATTTTTCTGAAGACTATTTCGGGGATTCTGTCCAGTGAGTGAGAGATTGATGAGCGAAACCAAAGCCCGCTGCATCACGCTAATCGACTTGCAGGTTTTCCGCACTCATCAGGGCCGTATCCAACATCTCGAGAGTCCACATCGTTGGCGATTGCTTCAACGAAATCTATCCTTTAAATGCCGCCGGCATAAACTGTCTTACCTGGTTCGCAGAAGCTTTCAAAACACACTCCCTCCGCGACATACAGCTCGACTACATGCCCGGATATGCAGGCCAGTTCTTACAATTTCTGCGTCCACATCGAAGTATCCTGCAGTCTCTGCGCCTCAACGGCTGTCAGACCGCGAACGTGGAATGCTGGTCCAATGTTCTGGCCCCTCTGCGTGACGAGTTCTCGCAGCTCAAGTGCTTGGAGCTTTGGCTATTGCGGGCTGAGCTGCTAGGTATGACTATGGCTGGTAGTGACGAACAGATGAGCTGGAGCTTCCTCGGTCGAGATGAGGTGCTCGTGGGGTTGGAGGTCCTTCTTGCGAATGGCATTGAGTACGTTTACGGAGACGGTTCGTGAGCGAGGTCCAGGGTGCCTCCCATGTGGGAACTGGGGTGGATCGGAAGGTGGCAGGTTCTGGAAGAACGGCTAAATTCATGAGGTCGCAAACGGAAATCGGCCCAGATGTACTGTATCCATTCCTCATCATGCCCGCTTGCGCTCTCGGTTCCTCATTGCCGCCGCTTCATTCCACAGACATTCGCCACGTATCGAGCACCCTCCTACGTATCGACTGCCGAACCAGTAGATGGAGCTGCAGTCATTGGCCCTCTGTTTCGATGAAAGCTTGTCCGGCTCGGGCCACTATTTGCTTTCCGTATGAAGCTCTCGTGACCTGATTTGTAGACCTGTCTGAATGTGGCTCCGCGTTCTTTTCTTATTTCCACTCCGATTTGTCGTGCTAACGCGAATTAAGGAGCTTGGGCTTCCACAATGCGTCTCTAGAAAACTGAGAGCCTCCAAATTTAAAGGTCAACAATAATGGGCTTCTCCTCGCTCCCGACAGAGCTCGTCGAAGCCATCGCCCTCCAAGCAGACCGCCGCACTCTCCTACTCTTTCGCACACTATGTCGCGGAACAGCCACCGCCTCGCGCGATGTCTTCCTCAAGACCTTCTTCACGACTCGACGTCACACGTACACCCCATTCGGCCTCGAGATACTAGACCAAATCACCGCTCACCCGAAAATGCTCAAGTACCTGGAGAAGGTCGAGATCGTCGCTGTCAGAGTCCATACTCTCCCGATAGCCTGGATAAGTCGAGAGGAGCAGAACACGCAAAACCATATCATGAGCCAACATGCCTTGGATGCGCGAATTTTGGAGACCGAGGACCACGGGATCAAGATATTGAATCACATCTTGCAGAATTTGATGTTGGCTGGATGTCGTCCATTATTCCGTGTCACAGATCACTACGAGCTGCCGATGAAACCGTATGGAGTGGGACACTTAGAGCGGATCTTGAAGTTGCGTCGATACCATCATGTCGGAGATGCAGACTGCGGTCCAGCCATCAGGGGGCTGCTGTGTGCGGCCGCTCGAGCCAATTTCCAGTTCCGGCATCTTGATCTCTGTGGCGAATCTGCGCATAAGTTTTTTGAGGAGCAAGCTCTATGGGTGCCGACACAGATCAGACCGAGACTGGCGTCCGCCTGGAGTTCTTTGACGGCTTTGAGCCTGGGGTTTGGAGGATTGGCATCGGACTGGTTCATTTTCGAGTCTGCAAGGTGTGTCCCTTGCGATGAAATATCGCTTGATGAGGAAATCTAAGCTGACTGATACCAGTGCCGACTGCCTGTGGGAGCTCATCTTTTTCGCGCCCAACATCAAACACCTGCGCATTGTAGGCGACATCTCGAACGAGCAGAACACGTTCAGCTGGAACGTGAACAGTGTATCGTGGTTTGCGCAGGCTTTCACCAGACATCGCTTAGCCTCCGTGTCGCTGGAATATCTCCCGGGCACGATTAAGCAGTTTATCCAGTTCCTCAAACCTCACAGGGACCATTTGGAAGAGCTGCGAATCGTAGGATGCTCTCTGGACTCGGTTGAGTGCTGGACTACGCTGTTCCGCTGGTTCCAGGACTTTGGTAGGCTGCGCCTCCTATCCCTCGGCGCGCTACAGAGAGGCCTTCAGGAGACGGCGCTTGATACGCGCGTTGGAGGAAAGACGACATGGCAGTTTGTGGGCGAGGATGATCACAAGGTTGCTGAGGACCTGGCCGATTTATTGCTGCATGGGTTGGAATATGTGTACGGCGATGGATGTTGATGAGCTCACCAAAGGCGACCGAATGGCGGTATGGGCTCTTGCTGATGGTCAATGCTGGGTGACAAAAATCGCTTCCGGTCACTCGTTTGGCCTTGTTCTCCTCCGTACTGCTGAGCTTGAATCCATCAGCTTGGAAAACGTCAAGGTTAGGGAGAGAGAAAGGATCCTGGTCCCAGATACCACTCCTAGATGACATCAGCTGTATGCGGACCGTTGGCTTCGTCGGCGGCCGGCATGGATAGCAATCGGTACATCACAACAAGCGCACTGCTTGAAACACGCACTTACTCTCCATCGCGCCTGCTCTTGCTCTGCAACAACACCATCCCCATGTGTTGGCCTTTCGCAGACGTCTGGCTTGAAGACCCACCACCGAGACCAGTCCGCAAGAAACGCCGCAGGCGAACCATCACCAAAGATCAAATTGTTGTGCAGCGTCCACGAGCCGATGTAAGTGCGCTCATTCTCTTCTTCTGACATCACCTGCGCGCTGCCCTTGCACACAAGCCCAAAACTTCACCCACGACCTCGAGTCCTTCACTTCACCTTGGTCCTCGACCCACTTCTTGCAATCACATGCATCGTCGTGAGCGGGTCACCATTCGCCACACACTCCGACAAACACTTCCTCTTCCACCTCAGCCCGTCCACAAACCTCCTCGACACAACACCGTCAAGATGTCCGCCTCTGGAGACGAAGACTATGAGCACTGGCCGAGTGACAACAAGCACTGCACCGAGGCCGCTGCACCAGCACCAGGTTACGACAGCAACAACGGCTTGCACTATCACTCGTACCTCGCCGCCAAAGCACCATCTGCAGACGCCCCTCGTTCAGACTCCAAGTCGCCACAGCCACCCGTCATCAACTACCCCCAGCCCATCTACTACGCTCATCCACCTCATATGGCCGCTCACCCACAAGCGCAGTACCACTCTCATCCTGTCCCCGTCTACGCCCCACACCCAGGCTACTACTCTTACGCCGCCGCACCTCAGCCAGCTCCGCAGCCAACTCCGCAGATGGCGCCATCCGGCCCCAACCAGCACGTCTACATTCCCGCGGCTCCAGAAGCCAAGGAGGAGCCAGCTGGGCCTCAGCCAAATGCCTGGCTCGGACGTACCAAGAAGCAGGTCGAGGAGGACAACATGAAGATCGCCAAGAAGGAGGGTGCCTACGATAAGCGCAAGATCGCTCCAGTCGGTCTGAGTGATGACCAGATGTGCTGGGTCGTCGAGTTGGATCATACGCACACTCTTCGGTGAGATTCAAGTCCTAGTCTCTGCTGTTCGTCCATTGCTAACGAGTTCGCAAGTGCCTTCCGCGACATCAAGGAGATGACCGGCATCTGGAAGGAGGATCCGCGCTACAAGGATGCGTGGTACTTCGTCCGCGAGGAGGAGAAGAAGGACTAGGCGGGAGGCTCGAGTATTGGAGCTTTCATCTTGGGACTTTACGATACGGCGGCTTCATCTTTTGAGACTCTAGGATTGTTCTTGGAGACCGGACAGAAGAAGCCACGGTGGCTACACGACTCGAAGAAGGATCATCGGAGAGGATCATCGGCGGTTGCCTTGGAGCAGCTGACACGGCTGGATGATATTACGAACTCGATGGTCTTTGATACGATACTTGATGATAATGGATACTGAAAAGCTTTGCTGATGATACATCTTCCTCATTCTTTCGCGCCCTCTGAGGTCGATACCCCTACGGCTGTCGGTATCCTCAACCAAGACATTTCACATCCCTCCAAAAAGTCCAACCTTGACGTCACCTCTCCTCACCCCAATGCCTTTCGACACAAATCTGAGAAACACCTGTCTATTCCTAACAATCTTCATCCTCGCCTTCTTCCCAAACGTCTTCCAACTCCTCCTCAAACCAATCCTCCTCCCATTCGAACTCCTCACCGGTTCCGAATTCTCACCACCGACACCAAAACTCCCAACTTGCAATTGCTGTCCGCCAGCATCGTGCTCAGCAACCACAACCACAACCACATCCAGGACGACAAAAGACGCGCCCGCAACAATGTCCTGGTCCCAAAAACAATTCACCCTCCCCCCCAAATCCCGCGGCTCCTACCTCATAACCGACCACATCACCAAAGAACTCCCCGACCTCAAATCCTACCGCGTCGGAATCCTGCACCTCTTCGTCCAACACACCTCCTGCGCGCTCTCCCTCAACGAGAACTGGGACGAAGATGTCCGCGAAGACATGTCCGATGCATTAGATCGGATCGCTCCGGAGGATAAGAAGGGCAGTGGGTTGTATAGGCATAGTTGTGAGGGGCCAGATGATATGCCGGCGCATATTAAGAGTGCGCTTGTGGGGGCTAGTGTTACGGTGCCGATTAGTGAGGGGAGGTTGGCGATGGGGACGTGGCAGGGGATTTGGTATTTGGAGTTTAGGGCTAGTAAGAATACGAGGAAGGTTGTTGCTACGATTCAGGGGGAGAAGTATTGAGATGAGGGGGAGGGGAGGGAGAGGTGGGGAGGGAGGTTGTGATGACAGGATGGATGGAGGGTGGTGATGAGACGATGGTACGAGAAGACCGAGGAGGCTGTTTGATGCATTACAAGGAATGATACTGAGGGTGGAGGAGAGATGTACAACAGAGAAATGGACACCACTCCGAACGGGAAGTCTATGGCTAGTCTATCGGATAACGACTGAGGAATTGCACAACGCTACGACAGAAATCACAACCCGAACATTACCGGACCACACTCCCACAACCTCTTATAACCCATTCCTCTCCAACCAACCCAACGTCCTCTCAATCCCTTCCCTCGCGCCCAAATGCAACGTCAACCCATGTCCCGTCCCCGGCTGCAAGCAAACATCAAAATTCTTCGCTTGCGGGAAAACACCCTTCATCATCCCCTCATTATACGTTTCCCTACAATCTCCGTCACAAACCAAATTATCAAACTCCCCAGCAATGAACTGCACCGGCCCCTTGAACCCCTCCGCCGCCCCAAGATTCAACTTCTCCGTACTCACGCCCTCTCCCGTCCCCTGCGGCTGCCTAATCTCAAACGCGTATTCCAAAGCCTCGGTCTCGAATCCTCCTAGACCGGCGGTTGTGTTGCGGAGGGTGGAGAAGAAGCCGACTTGCATTGCGGATATGCTGGAAGGGACGACATAATTCGGCCCGAAGGAAGAGAAGAGGTATGGATCGTTTTCGACGGGGAATTCGAGACGGAGTTTAGCGAGTTTGTTGGCTATGGTTTCGTTGCTGAGGATGTAGCCTGTTAGGACGGCTGCGTCGGAGAGGGTGGGGTAAGAGGTTAGGAGGGCGGAGCTTAGGATGCTGCCGTAGGAGTGGCCGATGTGGATTATTTTGTTGAAAGAGACGGTGGAGGTGTTGATAGACGGGGTGGAGGGGATGTGGGTGAAGAGAGAGCCGTTCCGAGCCATTTCGGTGATGATGCGAAGGATCTCCAATTCAAGCGGTGCTTGGACGATTGTCGTTCCGTCTGGTTTGTCGGAGAGGCCGGTGCCGATGCGGTCGTATGTGAGGATGCTATAACCTGCTTGGATGGCGGCGTTGACGTATGAGTATTCGTTCGGTTTGTATGCGGAATCCCAGTATCGACCATCGAATGCCGAGCCATGTGTCGCGATCTGGAGAGTATCCTTCTTCGATCCATTCGCTGGGATGCACAGCTGAGCATTGGTATTGTAGGTGCCAGAGACCGTGACATTCTTGGTCAAGCGCTGAGGGCTTGGAACGGAATTCCACATGTCGAGATCGATGGCGAATTGTGAGGCATTGACGTTGTCGGCGACGGGGAGGATTTCGTAGATGCCATTTTCTGCTGTGGCTTGTACGGGAAGCATGAAATGGACGCAAGGCCGTGGAGATGGGTATGTTGCAGGCGATGATGCGTTCGGTGTCGGTAAAGCGATGACCTTGTTTAGCAGAAAGACCGCTGCGAGAAGAGATATTAATGCCATGATGCCAAGGAAAGGTGAGTAGATGAATGAATGGCTTGAAAGTGTCTGCGATGCCTATTGTATGCCTACCTGGGGACAAATGAGTGCTTGTATTTATTTACCCAACATCATTGAACAACATTTGCATGAGTATGTGCACAGCCAGCGTTGTCATGGTTCCAATTTTGGTGCACAGTGAGCTCCGCGGGCAGTCCATGTAGCGTTGCACATGCGGATTTGTACATGCCCTGTGAGGCTGAAGTACAAGCAAGCAAGTCAATTCATCAGAGTTGAACCGAAGGCTATTCAGATCGTATGCTGACCAGCTGAGATAGACGACGCGAATGCAACTTGAATAGCCGCTCTCCTTTTGGCTCGGCAACAGCATGCTCAGCATCATCCACCGGTTGACCCTTCTGCTTCCTTCCTTCATTGCAACAACGTCGTCACACGTCCAGTCTTACGCTAAAGCTTTATAGCCTCTCGCGAGCTCACGAAACAATATCGCCATCGTCATGCGACTCATTCTCCGATACGCCCTCCGACATGTCGTCTCCCGACTCCCACTCTCGGTCGTGGTCGGCATTCCATTCCACGTAGTGTGCAATATCATCGATATCAGACAACATGGTATTGATGTTCGCTTCACCCTCGACCGAAAATTCGTAGGCTCCGTCGCTGCATGTGAGCTTGAGCGTTTCGTCACCGGCGTAAAGATTGGAGACGGAGATGTCAAGGAGATGCAGTGTCTCGCCGATCCATCTGAGTAACTCTGTACAGTCTCCATCGAGCAAGAACGACATCTCATGCAGGTCAAGCACCTTCAAAGTCTGGTCGTGATGAGCGAGAAGGTTCCTGAGGTCAACCAAGCTGCACTCCGTGTGTCGCACTGACACTGAACGGAGACTGGATGATCGAAAAACATTTGAAATGCCAACCAGAAGCTCTTTGTCGCACCAAATGAGCTCAAGATTTTCCAGGGCGGTAGCAGCTGGGAAGAGTTCGGAAAGGAGAATAGGGGCCGTAGCAGTATCCTCCGTGGATCGGTCCCAGTCCGCACTCAGCTTGAGGGATGTAAGCGTAGACCACACGCTGGACATCCTCCGCAGCTTTCCCATGGTTGGTGGTGGAAGTCCTGTGCTGGTCCGAAACGGGCCTCGGAGGCCCATCTCAAGCTCCGAGATCTTGTTATTCGAATCTGCCAGCGCCAGGTGGACATCGTAAGCCAGGTCATGTATTGGACTGCCCTGTAAGCTACCGTGTGCCGCCCAAGGCTGAAGCCCCCGGAGGAGGCTCTCCATGCCGAACACGGTCCTCGCTCTTCGGTTTCGATTCTCGCGGTCCATGGCGACACGGATTGTCCTGGTCGGGTAAGCTGCTGTACCGTACACCGATTCCCAATACCAAGTGTCACCGTGCAACTTGATCCTAAATAGCATTCCGTACTCAGAAAGGTTATTGAAGACCTCAGCCAACAGGCCGTGCCTAGTCTGATCGAGTTCCTCCTTCTGAGTCTTGTACCATTGCTGCGCGGCTTTCATCTTCGCATGTTTGACCGTAAAATTGGCATTTTTTGGTGTTTCGGCAATAGCGTCAACCGCGAGGAGTTCAAGCTGTTTGATGTGGCGGGCGAACAGGGGTGTCGCACTGATGTCTCTCAGAGTCTTCAGGGAGTGGAGTGTGACAAGATGACATCTGGACGAGAAGAAGCGCTCGGCGAAGACATCCACGCAATCTTGAGCGAGGGAGCGGCACACAAGCCGCACATTGAGCAGGGCGTCGTCGTCGTCGTGGAGGTACCCTGCAATAGCAATGTGCAGCTCAGCGGCGAGCTGAGCGAGGGCGGGTGATGTCTCGGCCATCGTGCCTTGGAGAAAGTCGGCGGAGTCGCGGCGTATGTGCGAAAAGACGCGAGGTGTTGAAGAGACGGAGGGTCGGGAGAACGTAGTTCGAGACGAAGTGAAGTTCCCAGCGCTCGGACCAGACCGTTGGTGCCTGCAGCAAGTATGGCAGGTGCGATGCATGTACAAGCGCGACTTTCTGTGCAATAAGGAAGTCGCGACCTATCAGGCAGACGGAATGTAGTATTGTTGCAAGAAAGGACTCGTTCCTCGAAGGCTTTGATCAGCATCAACCACTCCCTCCAGTATGTGAGAGTTCAAGAAGCCAGCCATGTAGTATAGAAACCGCCGAGAAGTGTCGTCTGCAACCTCTGTCCTCGCAAACGTTTAATGTCGAATGTTGTCGTCGCCGGGAGTGCCTTATCTTCGCTGCCTCGGTCCCAAGCATTCGTAATATGCGAGTAGATGCAGAGTTCGGCTCGCTCGTTTCCCTTGCTGTCCAGCAGCTGCGGGCAGTTGAAGACGTGGATCCAGTTGATCACTCTGACTCCCATGTTCACTTCGTGCTACGCCAGCATCCATCTGGCGAAGGAGGTCAGTATGCTACCCAATGGGCCAAGAAGGCGTGGCAGAACTTGCGCGATTCCCGACGTATGAGGAGTGCTTAGAAGAGCAAGTGCCTGGTACTCTGAGCCGCCGAGCGCGTAGGACTTCCCAGGCCACTGTGCAAGTCATATCAGTATGGCAAAGGCAATGCGCTGTAGGCAGACTTACCTTTCCAACTTCCGCGGCAAGTTGCACAGCACTCTTCCCAGTCACCGATTCGATAACATCCAGCGTCTGGCTAGTGATTACGTGGTGCCTGAATGTATGCTCCAACTTCTTGACTTCGATATCCTCCACACTCAGCTCACGCCCGTATTCGCGGATTCTGTTCTCCCTCGCTAGCCAAGAGACGTCGCTCCATCGTCGTAGGGCAACGTATTGATGTTTTTCAACAACTTGAGGAAAGTTCTTGTCGAGCCGCTGCCTATCCTTGACCTTAGACTCGGTTGAGAAGTTGAATGTTGCGACCAGTACGCCATCTCTAAGGTTGAGTGGATTTTGATAATCAGATGAGACCTTAGAGGGGACATCTCTGACCGCGTCCTTATTGATCACATCATTGCTGAACCAGTCGTTCGATTTCGAACTGATGTCCAGACTCTCGAAGGTCGCTTGACGATCGTATAGACTAAGTTTGAAGGAGCTGGTATGAATCGACATGGTCCAGCAGTGCAGATGCCGCGGGTGAGGAACCGTGAGAGTAAGAGGACTGCGATCACGGCGCCCAAGCAAGTACACAACGCTCCGACCTTGCGCTTCTTCGAGGATGTCGCAGATTTCGGGCTCATGGCATAGATAGTAGAAGTGCGGCCGAGATCCGTTCGCAAGTTGAGATATGTGACTGACAACACATTTACGACATGGTCGATGCAGAGGCAATTGATCGAGATTGCACCATTCAGAGAGCACCTCAAGTGGTAGGTCACGCGATCAGCGGCTTTCACATGATAGCGGATGTGAGGACGCTTGAAGCCATGAATGCGTGGACCGAAGACTCGATCATAGACCTGTTAGCTGTCAACGAATACACACCACAATTGCCCCTCGATTCTGGCCTGCGATTGAAGCCCAAGCCTGATAACTCGCAGCATTTCGGGCTCGCTGGGAATTTGTGGACTCATCCAGCACACCATCGACATGTCAAGCATTTGTCTGCATTGACAGGGTGCAGCTGAAGTCTCTCTCAGTAGTATTCAGACCCTCTCAAGCCTCTCAACCTGCGCATACGCAGCTTTCTCACCTCTCCGAGCCCACAGTACCATAGTAGGTGCTTTGACCTCTGGATGATTCTCCTTATTGCCTCTTTTTGGGTCCTCGGGATACCAGCCGTCGAGATCTATTAACTGGACTCCTTCGCCAACATCATAGCGAGAATTGAGGCCAATGGAATTCAAATCGATCCACACCAAGCCATAAGAAAAGTCGGGCTCCTGGATCCGGAGCTCCTGCGCGCAACGCTCAATGCTTCGGGGCAATGACGGCGTACATCCCAGAATGTCGGATTGATATCGCAACCTTCGCCACCCATTAGACGACAGCAGGGCTCTGATAGCATCAATCGTGGCATCCTCGCACGAGGTGTCCATGAGACTGCCATTGAGGCCGTCCCTAAGCCTGCCACCTGGGTGGAGCCAGATCGTCTGCACAGATAGAAGATCCAATTGGAGGCCAGGCAACTCGAGCAGCACCTGATCAAGCCGGTTGCGGGCCAGATGTACCTTTCGGTCGAAAGAGTATAGTGGTACATTACTGTCCATAATGTGGACTCGGCGAAGTGCTCTGACTCTCTCGTCTGACCATTGGCTCAAGACGTCCACGAACGCCGCGGTCGATATGAAAGTGTAGGTTACTTTGGAATGCCACGCTCGCCATCCTGGGCCGGTCTCGCTCGCGAAAGTCCGACAGACCAGCCTCAGTGATATGACGCTTCTAGGTGTCCTCGGTAGAAGAGTCACGAGGCGCTGTCTACCACGTTGGGGTTCCAGTCCTCGTCCTATGGGTATATCGATATCTTTGAAGACGTGTTGGAAGATCTCCAGATGCAGTTCCGCAGGAATGCTGAGCAGAGAAGGGCTCAGGGCAAGAGAAGTGTGGTTTGCGAGACTCGTCATTGTAATACAACAAATGTTGGCCTTCTCAGAACTGGGACTTGGATGTTCAGAAGACAGGTGAAGACCTCACGAACGCCCCAAGCTCAGTATACTCTGGCAGGCCTCTAAATGGCAGCCTGCGGCCCTTTCGACGTCGATCCATTCGCCTAGAATATCAGCCTGTCAGCTTTTGCTTCTAACCCTACCAGATAGGTATCGGAACCCAGCAATTGCAAGCTACGCAGTGCAATAGCAGCAGTGAGTCTTTGAATACAAGCTATTCCTCACAATGTGTCTCGCAACAGATGACTGGCAAAGTGTGAGAAGCAGCGAGGTGATGAACGAGCAGGACGAGGCAGTGCGCGTAAAGACTCAAGAGGCCGCCCGTGATTGCCACTAGCGGAACTAGCCGCATGGCTCGTGCACTCCCGCGCTTGCATGGGTACTTCGACGTTCAACCTCGACCTCGTTGTCATCTCCCTTCTACCACCGTCGTCGCCGCCGCCCTTATCACCACTCGCCGCTCCACTTCGTCGATTACGTCCAGTACCACCTACAGACATCGATAACGGTACGTCGCCTGCGAAGACGATATGGCTCCGAAGCGCAAGGCCGGCGCCGCTGGCGGGCCAGCATCTAAGCGTGTGGCTTCTGGCGCGGCGACGCCTGTTAGTTTGGGCACCGACGACGACTTCTCAGACAGTGAAGACTTTGACGACGAGTCCAGCGGGCGCGAGAGCAGGCGAAAACAGTCCAAGAAGTATGACGGGACAGTCAAGAAGTTCCAACCCGAGACATACCAGAAGGTGTCCACAAATCGGACAGGCGGTGACGCTGCCAGCCATCTGTTCAAGGCGGATAAAGACTTCTTCAATGAGCAGTTGAAGCCCGATCATCATTTGCGCCCGCTATGGATAAACCCTACAAAGGGCCGCGTGGTACTGGAGACGTTCGCACCGAGTTTCAAAGCGGCGCAGAACTTCCTCATCAACATTGCAGAGCCACAGAGCCGAACGACGAACATGCACGAGTATTCCATCACACCGCACAGTCTGTTCGCCGCGGTCTCGGTAGGTCTTACAGAACAGGATATCGTTCGCGACCTCGAGCTCTTCTCAAAGACCAAGGTCCCTCAAAGCATCATAGATTTCGTCCACGAGGTTACACAGTCCTTTGGCAAAGTCAGGCTGGTCCTAAAACATAATCGATATTTCGTCGAGAGCAACGATGCGTCAGTACTTCAAATGCTCCTCCGTGACCCGGTCGTGGCATCTTGTCGAGTGGAAGAGTCTGAAGAATTGAAGACGGAAAAGGCACCACAAATGGGCAAGCTTGTCATTTCAGGAACGAAAGAGGCAGCAGGCACAAAAGAAGCTCTAGCAGCGGTAGAGCAGCAACAGAAGAAGCGCGACGAAGAAGACGACTCAGATGATGAGTTTGGTGGACGTCAAGCAGAAAAGGACATGACGGAGTTCCTGCGGGAAGAAGAGGATGACGACGAGACAGACCAAGTACACTCTTTCGAGATCGACGGCAGCAAGATCCAGCTTGTGCAGGAACACTGCAATGTCAAGATCAATCTACCATTGACAGAGGAGTACGATTTCAGAGCAGACGACATCAATGCAAACCTTGACATCGACCTTCGGCCTAACGTGCAAATTCGATATTACCAAGAGCATGCTCTTAGCAAGATGTTTGGCAATGGTCGTGCTCGAAGCGGAATCATTGTGTTGCCCTGTGGCGCCGGAAAGACGCTGGTCGGTATCACAGCAGCCTGTACTGTCAAGAAGAGCGCAATTGTGCTCTGTACGAGCGCCATGAGTGCTGTGCAGTGGAAAGAGGAGTTCAAGAAGTGGTCTAACATCAATCCTGAAGATATTGCCATCTTCACTAGCGGTGAGAAGGAGAAGCTCAACCACAAAGCTGGTGTCATCATCTGTACCTACAGCATGGTCACGCAAAATACGCGTCGCGCCCACGACAGCAAGCAGGTCATGGACTTCATCACATCTCGTGAATGGGGGTTGATGGTGCTGGACGAGGTGCACGTTGTACCCGCAGAGATGTTCAGACGGGTGACAGAGCGCATCAAGACGCACTCTAAGCTTGGATTGACAGCAACCCTACTCCGAGAAGACGACAAGATCAAAGACCTGAACTTTCTTATTGGACCGAAGCTCTACGAGGCCAACTGGCTGCAGCTGAGCGAAGAAGGCCACATCGCAAGAGTGCAGTGCGCCGAGGTCTGGTGTCCGATGACAACCGAGTTCTACAGCGAATATCTTCAAGCCAATACGACCAATAAGCGAAGCTTGCTTTCGACGATGAATCCTCGCAAGTATCAGGCTTGCCAATTTCTCATCGACTTCCACGAGCGTCGTGGAGACAAGGTCATAGTGTTCTCCGACAACGTCTACGCACTCGAGAAGTACGCCACCGGTCTTACCAAGCCCTTCATTTACGGAGACACAAGTCAACGAGAGCGAGAAATAGTACTGCAGAACTTCCAACAGAATGACGCCGTTTCGACGATCTTCCTTTCAAAGATTGGAGATACCTCACTCGACTTGCCAGAGGCCACTTGCTTGATCCAGATATCTTCGCATTATGGATCAAGACGTCAGGAAGCACAGCGTCTGGGCCGAATCTTGCGAGCGAAGCGCCGTAACGATGAAGGCTTCAATGCGTTCTTCTACAGTCTTGTGAGCAAAGACACAAACGAGATGTACTATTCTTCGAAACGACAAGCTTTCCTCGTCGACCAGGGATACGCTTTCAAAGTCATCACGAACCTCAACGGGATCGAGAAGATGCCCAATCTAGCCTACAACACACAGAATGAGCGCATGTCGCTGCTGCAGGACGTGCTACTCCAGTCTGAGACGGCGGGCGATGTCGAAGACATTAAGGATGACCTGTTCTCGGACCGCAACCAGGCCAAATCGAACAAGAACCGTGGCGTACGGAGACAAGCCGGCACACTCTCGTCACTTGCTGGTGGCGAGAACATGGCTTATATGGAATATGGCAAGAACAATGCCAACAAGGCATTGGCCAACTCCAAGCGCAATGCATTCTTCAAGAAGCATGAGCGGCAACAGGAGCGCAGAGCGAAAGCGGCAAAGGAGATGCTCAACTAGTATGAGAGCAGGAACGCGTCAGAGGACGACTGAAAAATCGGCGCGCCATCCCAGAATTTGAAAATTGGTTCTGATATTGGGTATCCGCTATTTCATAATTTCAACGACCTTTCCATCCTGTCCACTCTTCGCATCATCGCATCCCCTTATGCCCCATTCCATCCAATTCCGCCGGCTGCAAATTCACAGCCTGTTGCCCCTGGCCCCGCCAATCTGGCAACTCATGCGCTTCTTGCTGTTTCATCCCACCCCCACCCAATTCCACCCTCCCCGTGCCTCCCATCTCCGAAATCGAAGTATTTGGTGCTTCGACTGATCCTCTCTTTTCCATGGCTGCGTATCCCTGTCCGTCTAGTTCTGCTGCCCCTGCTTTTCTTTTGTTTGATTTCCGTTTTCTGAAGAAGAAGAATGCTCCCGCGGCGAGGATCGCGAGAGCGGCTAGGACGCCTATTACTATGCCTGCTATTGCGCCGCCGCCGAGTCCGCTGCTGCTGCCGTTGCCGGCTGATGCGGCTACTGTGGTGGAGTTCGAGCTGCTACTCGTCGAGTTTGACGAGGAATTCGAACTATTCCCGGACGTATTTACTGGTGAAGGTAATGGAGCAGCGGGAAGTGCCTGACTCCCTGGGTTGAGATTC
Source organism: Pseudocercospora crystallina (assembly GCA_003666085.1). NCBI lineage: Eukaryota > Fungi > Ascomycota > Dothideomycetes > Mycosphaerellales > Mycosphaerellaceae > Pseudocercospora > Pseudocercospora crystallina. The sequence goes on from QQNG01000145.1 coordinate 16,912, forward strand.
TTCGATCTCAAACAGGACATGTATGATTTCGGATTCGTGAGCGTGACGGGTCGGTCGGCGTTCGCGATGGGCATGAAGGCTGTGATGAAGGCCGAGCTGAAATAGTTGGCGAAGATGTAGGTGATTTCGGATGCGTCGCCGTATTGGGTCCACATGAGGCTGTATTCGTCGCCTGTGGTGTCGTTTGCTCGGCAGGCGGTGCGTTCGACGAGGGATTGGTTTCCGGTGAGGGCTAGAGGAGGATTGTGAGCTTCGTTCAAGCAGCGTTGTCTAGAGTATTGTAAGGGACTGCTTACGACCACCAAGTGCGGGAGGGCCGCCATAGACGCCCATGGGCACCGTATCATTGAAGAAGACCTTGCAAGAGTCCGGGAAATTCTGCGTTAACAAATTCGCCAGATCCGAACAGACCGTGGGAAGGGAATTGGCAGTCAGGTTACTATTGGGTCCTGGAGTTGGATTTTGCGTGAGCTGTCCGGCAAACGTCGAGGTCAAGTCCAAGAAGTCATCCACGCAGGCATCGTCGAGCGTTTGCCTACATCCTCCGGTATCATTTATTCCACGCAGGTATGTGTTGAGGTTGAAAATAGAAGGGAAGAGGTAGCATGCATCGTATCCAAGCGCGAAGTCATCCGTATAGTTCGCACCTCCAGGAGAGAACCAAAGTGAAAGTTGTGTGGAGCTGACATTCTGTGACACTGTAACCGCCCAGCTGACATTGTTATTCGAGTTCGCGAGGGTAGTGCCAACTTCTGGATTGAAAGAAACAATACCGGACTAGAAGTCTCTGGTCAGTATGAGATCCTCCTCCTGTAGATGGTATAATCGACATACCGAATTGGCCTCCGCAAAAGTCCGATTACACAATCTCGAGCCACTGAGAAGAGGATTACCCGTACTGGTTCCGGGCGCGCCAGCATTCAGCTGCGCAACAGCACCTCCCCATAGCCGTATCAACAACGACGCGCAGAGGATCGTAAACCGCATCGTAAACCGCATCGTGGAACCTGAGCCCAAAAAGGGCGAAAGGAGGATGAAAACAGCTCACCGTTCACCGCAACGCGTTGGAGGCCTCACACCTACATGTACTCCTACTACTCTCCTTCGGTGGAAGCCGCAAGTCATCATCTGCGCCGTTGGCGCATCTCGACCTCGGTCGGGAGTTACAGCAGCGTTTCCAATCCTTTCGCCTCTTTTTACTTCAACGCTTGCGCAGTGCTAGCGGACGGGCAGCAGGACAATAAACCTAAAAAGCGGTATGAGCCGTCGTGAGCCATGAGGAATTGCGAGTGCGAGAGAATGCGATGGCCAAGAGGTGTGGGTGCATTGATAGTTCGCTATCTCAGGAGGTAGCCGAATATGTCCTACCGAGTGGCCACTGTTGCATGGCATGAAGAGCATTTTGAGGGTTGCTGAGGATCATGTCTGCAATAATGAATCAGTGGATAGGGACGAAGTCAAGTCAGGATAGAGTGCGGATCTAAGTTCGTTTACATAATCACCTCATGCGGGAGCGCTACACCTAGCTCGAATCATGGCATCCCTGATCAGCCCTAGGCGCAGAGATCCCAAGACGACGTCTGTGGCGGATAGCTCGTCTTGGTAAGGCACACGCATGAAGACATGGCCGGCGGGTAGGAAGCCGTAGACGGCGCAAGGGGAACCTCAAAGAAGCCGCATCAAGAACATGTTCGGCACCCGTCGGCTCGGTCGATGCGGTTGATCCCCTCGCCGGTTCCTTAGATATGCCATGTGCCATGTGTTGCATACGGTAGATCAAGCCACCAACAACCATGAGGCCAAGAGAAGCGAGCTCTGACGACCAGTTTCCTGGATCAGAACAGCGACGACATCAGCATACCCCAACCATAGGCCTTCCCTTCCAAACTCATGCAGTCTTCTCGTCCGCTTCAACATGGCTCACACTCTTCTTCCTCTGACTCTCCTCCGCCATATCCGTCAAGCTCATATTCCTGCCCTTCTGCGCCGCATCCTCAACGTCCATGAACGACACCTCCGGTCGGAACTTCTTGCTCTGCCAAGCATGTGACACGCGACCATAAAGCTCGTCGACTTCTTCGAGCGAAAGACCCTTGGTCTCGTAGATCATGAACCAGACAAACGCGATGCAGATACCGCAGAAAGATCCCCAGATGAAGAAGACTTTGCTCTGCAGGTTGGCGTGTTCTTCGTTGACCATGTAGGGGGTGGCGTAGGCGATGGCGAAATTCAGGAGCCAGTTTGTTGCTGTTGTCATGGAGAGACACTTCGCGCGAACCTTGAGGGGGAACATCTCGCCGGTGACGACCCAAGCGACTGGGCCCCTTTGGAAGTGTCAGCAATACATCCACCGATGCTAGGGGTGTTCCGACTTACCAAGAGCTTGCAAAGAAGAAAATGTAGATGCATACGAAGGAGATGGCAGCCCTCTGCGCATCCAGGTTATCCGTTCCGGCAACGGTTCCTGTGATAGCAACGATGAATTGCGATATGCACATGCCAATGGCGCCCATCAGGAGCAAGCCACGACGACCCATCGTCTCAACGAGGTAGAGACCAGGGATCGTGGAAACGACGTTGACGACATTGGTGATGACCTGAATGGTGAAGCCACCGGACTCGAAACCGGCGTTCTCGAAGTACTGTGTTCCGTAGTCTAGAGGAACAGTCAGCAGGAGATCGTAACGTGAGGTAGTGGGTATGAGACGTACAGAAGATGAAGTTGACACCACTCAATTGCTGCAGACCCTGCAACAGACATCCAGTAAGCAGTCTCTTTCCGATCGTCCCCTTAAAGCAATCAGCATAAGTCGCCTTGCTTATGCTCATCTCATAGTTATGATTAGCCTGGATCTCTCCCAACTCTTCAATAAGTGCTGGGTGATCCGGCGGAAGACGGCGAAGTGTGGCAAGCGCAAGAGCAGCTTTCTCGTGCTTGTCCTGCTTGATGAGGAAGCGTGGGGTTTCCGGAAGGAGAATCATGCCGATGACAATGATGAGAGACCATGCGAATTGAACGGCGATGGGAATGCGGTAGCTGCCGGAGTCGTTGCGCTCGCCGGTGCTGTAGTTGACGATTGCTGCAAGGAACAGACCCTAGCAATTGTCAATCCACTACTGTCTCAGGTAGGAGGCTTGAACTCGACTCACGATGGTGATAGCCCACTGGTACGCTCCGACGATCGTTCCTCTGATCCACTTGGGCGAGGTCTCGGATTGGTACATGGGCACCATTGCTGAAAGAAGACCGACACCGAGACCGGCAAAGAAGCGTCCGGCAATCAGCATTGGCTGGGCGGTAGAAGCGGTCTGCAGAATGACACCCAGATTGAAGACGATTCCGCAGGAGAAAATCAGACCGTAGCGACGACCCATCCAGTCGGCCGCTGGTGCCGAGAGCAGAGCTCCGATGAAAGTACCAGCAGAGAGGATAGAAACAATCAAAGCGTCTTGGCCAGAGGTGATGCCTTCATTATTACCGGTCCTGAACTCGTTGATCCAGTATGGCATAGCAAGAATGCCGGAGATGGTTCCGGTGTCATATCTGCCCAGTCGTCAGTATCTCGTATCTGAAAGACAATGAATTCATCATACCCGAATAGAACACCTCCGAAAGCCACGAACATCCCAATAGCAATGGCCGGCCATGCTGCGCCAGGAACATCGTCTGGCTTCTTGATTCCTAGACCCATGATTGTCTTTTCTGAAGATCAAACTGTGACGGAGGAGGAGGTGGCAAGTGCCAAAGAGACTGGACAGAGTAGACACAATATCGACAGGGGAACGAGAGCTTTATACCCGCCTACCTGAAGAATCATCGTAATCAAGATGAAAATGCTAGTACCATGCTATACCACGCGGGCACGCAAACGGCGGGGATCAGTGGCACAGACCTCCCGTCTCCAAACTCCAGGATTCGGCGGCAGCCATGCGACTCCAGTGGCCCGCATGCTCTCCAGTTGGAGCACCGCATTGCGCCAGATTCGCCGGACAGTGTCCGAGCTTCTTCGCTGAACGAAGCTGGAAGAGCTTGAATTTCGGCCTCCAAGCGGACATAAGGCCGGCTTAAGCTACCTTGCCGATGAAACGTCCATCTAGAGTGCTTGGGCGACGGCAGCCAAGGTATTCGATCGTACATCATGTGGTTTGAGAGATCGATGCTTGTTGTAAGCAATCTCGATGCACAAAGTCGCTCAAAGGGAAAAGAATTTTGCACTTCAGGTGAGACATTCGCCGCAAAGCCACTGTCGGTGCGCTCGTCGAAAGTTGTTAAGTTGTCAAAGTCAGGATATTTCCAGGAGTCCGCGGTCCTCCCGCAGAGCCTCGCCGAACATCTCGAGCTCGTTCGTCGGCGTCTGCAGGTGATGATCGGAAGCAAGTTGGGGCCGCCCAGAGATGCGCATGCGATCCAACGGCTGGGCTCCATTGGCATCGAGAAAGCTGCGCAGTATATTGGGCAGATTCACGGGACAAGAGCTTGGACATGCATAGAACATGTGCCGAAGTTGCCAAGATGCCCGGACCGTCGCCTTATCGGGCCTTTTGTGTCATGATGAAGGCTGTGCTCTCGGCGCATTTCTGAGACCAAGAGTACGGAGATGTAATAGCGTTCGACTTCACGTCCTTCATCAAAGCTCATCTCGAGCTCGATCCGCTGGATACCGGTCTGCTCGATGCTTGTGGTCTGTAATATGTCAGCTAAGTCGTCAGCTTTACAAATTGATGATGCCGCCTTACACCAGAACCTCGAACTCGTCCCATCTGCTCAGAGAGACGTCTGACCTGCGATATGGTTTCAACAAGTTGCTGACAGACACACGAGCTCTTTGACCGTCCAAAAGCCTGTACATTGGGCCCGTTGTCTTCCACGAAGAGTCGAATACCAGCAGATTTCGGTAGCCATCGGCCCTCCGCTCTAGCCCAACAATGCTCATGGAATGGCCGTGCCGCTGGAAGTACATTGGTGGCAGTTGAGTGATGTGTGATGTACCGTGGATCTGTGCATTGTCGATGCCGCTCATGAAGTAAGCCTCAACATGATCCAGCAGGTCCTCGACCGCACTCTTGTCGTCGGCTCCCTCGCCTTCCTTAAATCCGAGCGCCTCGACTTTGACACCTATCTCAGTAAAGAATGCCATGGCTTCGTTCGTTCCGATCCACTTCCTGGTGTTCAGGATGCCACCAGTCTCGATGCGACCGTATTCGCAGATGCCCTGATCCCATGCTCTCTCAATGAGTTCTTGAAGGCGGATGACGTTTGGGATTTTCTGGGGGCCATTCGGGTCCATGTATTGGATGTAAGACAGCAAGACTTGGATGCTCCAGTATCCACAGTAGTTTCCGGCGGCCTCCAGCTTATTCACGTGCCTAGTACTGGGATGGCAAAGATAGGTTGCAGTGATCTCCTCGTCCAGCGAACTCAGATCGGCCAGTATGGGAATCAGTCCGGCAGTCTCATTCTCAACGATGGTCTCGCGATGGAGTCGACCGTCTCTGCCGATTTTCTGGATCTGGCGCGGCTCTGCTCCTTCTATCAATTGTCGCCTAACTTCCGACGGCATGGCTTTCTCGAATGCGTGCGGGCCGAGTTCCTTCTTTCCCAATCGGCCTGGGTTTGAGGGTCCGCGAAGCTTAGAGACATTCGACCTTACATGTGACGAGGTGCCCGAAAAGTAGCTGAGCAAGCTGTTGACCGGGCGCTGAGTTGGGTTGAGCTTCGATCTGGGAGAAGTCTGACGTTCTAGCTTCTCCAAATTCCGCTTCTCGAGTTTCTGAGGTGGAGACAAGAAGTTTCCCATGGATCGCCGTGGAGAACTTGGAGTTCTGGCCGGGCTTCTGCGTGGTGGCAGAGGCGGCGCGAGGTCGTTCTCTTGCTCCGACAAGGCAACCGCGGTGTGCAGGTCCAAATGCTCGTCGATGTCTTGAAGCAAGACATATTCGCCGCAGCCTGGTCGTGTACATTTTGTCCACTGATTTGCAGGCATCGACTCGTGGCTGCTTGATTCACTGATGTTCTTTGATGATCTAGAAATGGTTCGTGATGGTGTCTTGGATGATGTCGCGGGTGCCGCATGGCCAATAATGAACGGCGAGTCGTCGGTGTGGAACTGCTCAATATGTAGCTGGATCACATACTCATTGCCTCTGATAGAGCCGCAAAATGGGCAGGTGACTTCAGCCATGTTGAAGGAGGAGTCGAGGAGGTTCGTGTGTGCGATGCTCTGAGGCGGCAAACGGCATTATGATATGTTGACGGTAATGCTTGCTGGAAACCTGATGAAACGCGTGGAGGCGCAATCAGAGAGGCCGTGCAGGCGAGGTGTTGGGCTGACCACCAGCGACAGCCACCAGAGATGCGTGTACTTTCTGCAATGTACTGTCTGCGGTGGTTCGCTGTTGAAGAGCTCAGCCACGACCAGGCCCACCACCACTCATGCCTGAGGCACTACGGGAGACCCGCTCCCTCCGTCATCGCCATTGGCCCCAGCGTGGGGTAGTTTGGCGGGTAGTCACTTTAACATTTTTCGGTGACTGCTTCCTTTCACTTACAATGGCGCTCTCCGGAATACCAATACGGCGAAGAGCCACACAACGCGACCACCATGGCCACTGTAATCCTCGGAGCGCAGTGGGGTGACGAAGGCAAGGGCAAAATCGTCGACATCGTCGCCCAGAACGGCGTTCAACTCTGTTGCAGAGCTCAAGGAGGTCACAATGCGGGACATACCATTGTCAAGAATGGCAAGAAGTTCGATGTCCACATCCTGCGTAAGTGAAGTCGCGGAGTGACGAAGAATCTGGACTGACCATTTCCACAGCATCCGGCGTCCTCACTGACGGCTGCATCAACCTCGTCGGAACCGGCTGCGTTGTTTACGTCCCCAACTTCTTCAAAGAGATCGACATTCTGAAGCAGGCTGGCATCAACACCGAAGACCGTATCCTCATCAGCGACCGCTGCCACGTCGATCTGGACCTCCACACCAAGGTCGATGGCCTGGAAGAGGTGGAGCTTGGCAAGGGCAACATCGGCACCACCAAGAAGGGCATCGGCCCAACCTACTCTACCAAGGCCACACGCAGCGGTGTTCGCATGGCAGAGGTCTTCAACAAGGAGTTGTTTGATGAGAGACTTCATATCTTGGCCAACGCCTTCAAGAAGCGATATGGAGACCTGCTTCAGTATGATGCGGAAGAGGAGATTGCCCGCTTCGACAAATACCGCGAACAGCTGAAGCCATATGTCGTCGACCAGACACCTCTGATAGAATCAGCGATCAACGGTGGCGTCAAGATCCTCGTCGAAGGGAGTCAAGCACTCATGCTGGACATTGACAACGGTACCTACCCATACGTGACTTCCTCTAACACCGGCTTGGGCGGTGTCATGACTGGGCTCCACCTCAGCCCGCGAAAAATCGAAGAGATCATCGGTGTCGTCAAGGCATATACCACCCGCGTCGGCTCTGGGCCTTTCCCGACCGAGCAACAGAACGAGATCGGCGACAAGCTCGTCGACATCGGCAAGGAATATGGTGTGACTACGGGACGCCGAAGACGCTGTGGTTGGCTCGACCTCGTTGTAGTCAAGTTCTCCCACTCTATCAACTGGTACGACGCGATCAATCTGACAAAGCTCGACATTCTGGACGACTTCGACGAGATCAAAGTGGCTACTGAGTATCACTATAACGGAGCGAAGCTGGCTTCATTCCCCGCAGATCTCAGCATCCTTGAGAAGGTCGAAGTCAAATACGACACTCTCCCAGGCTGGAAGACGAGCACTGTCGGATTCAAGAAGTACGACCAACTGCCGGAGAACGCTCGCAAGTACATCGAGTATATCGAGAAGTTCACTGGAGTTCGCGTCAAATACATTGGAACGGGTCCAGGTAACGAGAACATGATCGTTCGGTAGCGTACCTGCTGGAGTCAGGCGGACAAGACTTTTCTGGGAACTTTTTGAAACGAAGAAAACAGGCTCAGAAATAAGCTTGGTAGACAGATGACTCATTTACAAAAAAGTGCACATGAATATGCGCGACTCTCTTTCTATCCGTCTACCGCTGTGTGTTGTGTGTAGTAGCTTTTGCGCTGGTACTAAGCATCCAGAAAGCGCGCATGCATGACATCCCTTCTAGCTTGCTTCCCTGTATCATACGCATCTCTCTACTCCTCCTTAACACCACCCCTTCCAGCCTTCTCCGCAGCCTCAATACTCTTCTTATCAGTCTTAATCTCTCCCTGACCACCCTGCAGCGCACCCATCATACCCGCATTCGCCTTCCACGGTCTCTTCAAATCGCCCGTCGCCGGGACACCCAAGAGATGCACCTTGACCAAATTTCCCTCGAAAGCTCCCTTGAGAGGAATGATGCTCTGGATGAGAAGCGGGTTGGCGTATTTGAAGTAGAGGTGCATGACGGCCATCATTCCGATTCCCATGAGTTGTGATTTGAAGAGGCCTTTGAGTTGTTGCGTGTCGTAGGCGTGGACGGTGGTGGTTACGGCTTTGGGTTCTTCGGTTGAGCCCATGGGTGCGGGTTCGACGTATTTTAGGACGGTCATGTCTACGAGGTGGTGGGGGCCGACTTAGCGCGAGCAGCAGGCGGGCGGGCGGGTGGTGTGTATATGGGGAGGATGAAGGGGAGAGGGGAGAGGTTGGAGGGAGGAGAGGAGAGGAGAGGAGAGGACATACCCTTCTTCTTGTCAATCTGCATCTTGACATACATGTAGACGCCGAAGATGATGACATTGCTGAGGATGTAGAGGCCTCGGATTCCCCAGAGGACATTCTCATCTTCAAAGGGGATCTTCTTGCTAGCTTGCATCATCACAAGAATGATGATCAAGTTGGTGCTGTTGTGGCTCATGTTAGCATACCCTTGCTCTTATCTTTTCGATGGTCGCGTGCGGCGTATTTTCGAGGACGTACATTTGCGGATTCATCGTGGCGGTGGTGGTCGCGCGGGCGCTGGATTGATGGTGGTATGGATGCGCGTTCGCGGTGATGGTTTGAGTTGGAGAGGAAAATGTTGGCGGCCGGCGAGGTAGAAATATTGATGTGTAGTTACAACGTCGCTTCTTCACCAGCGCCGCTTGCTGCGGGTCGTCGCTGCGCACGGACGCACAAATGTGGGCAAGCTCGTTCTCGGCTCGTGCTTGCAATTTGAAGTTGGCGGGTCTCGACCTCACTCGATATCAATACTGATCACTACATCGACTTCACAATCACGAGGAGAATCATGTGTTGGCAGGTCACAAATTGGAAGGAAGTCTACTTCGTATTGTGTGTAAAGACTTGAAAGCCAGTAGCCTGAGAAGTCTAATGCTTAGAAGGTACGTATTTGGTATCTCAGAGGTCCATATTGATGGCCTCACTGCGCTCGAATCTTTATGCATGCTATGTTACAATGTCCAATAGTACAAGTGGTTTCCGAAGGCTCCTCTCGATAAGCCCTGCTAACCAGCCGCCCGCTTCATCCTTCCGGCGTCTGGGGGTTCAGAAGGTTTTGGATAAGGGGCATCTTGCTGTCTTGCCTTTCGCGCGGGTCCTCCGTAGCCCGGGGAATAGGCTGCGTCGCTGGTTTGGTATCGGGATCGGGTTTTATCGCGGGTTCTGACGCCGGCCCACGTGTCAATTCCTCGAACTTTTCTTGATGAAACCGTGCTTCTGCTGCCTTGGCACCTCGCACAATCTTCCGATGGGCGATGAGAGTGATGTCCGAGTAGCCGTGGCCTTCCGGCAACCGAGGGTACTCATCCGCCTAGGAAGTATCGGCCTGTGGTTGCTGTGCTGTTTCGGTCTGTCCGCCTGTCTGTTCAGCCTGGCCGTTGCCGTTCGCGCTGGCTTGCGGGATTGGAGCGGCCACGGCGCCTTGCTGAGCATCTGTTGGCAGCTCGGTCGGAAAGCCTTGAAGATCAGCCGGCATCTGCATCATACCATTCATAGACAGATCTCCTCCCATGTCGCCCATCATGCCGTTGAAGTTCATGTCTGCAGGCATGCTCGTCATGTCCATAGGCATATTTGGGTCCATCTGCATATTTGGATCGAAGCCAAGTGGGAGCTCAGGCAGTGGCGTGTACAAGCTGTAGATTCGCCCATCTAGGTTGTCGCCGTCGAAAAGAGCGAAGTTCTGAATCGGCTGCTCGCGTTTGCCGAGGACGTTGATAACGTCCTCGCTTAGCCGACCACCGACGAACGCCGCCGTGGGTGTGATCTCAGCTCCAATGCTCTGGATGAAGCTGCGAAGGAAGTCTGCGCTCAAGGTCTCGGGAGGAAGAGCAAGCTCAGCGGTCTTCTGCTTAGCAAGACCGGTGAACCCGCCAAGGTCCTGTGGATTGGCAGCAGGAAGATGACCAGCATCGCGTTGGAAGTCGAACAATGCACGCAAGCAGGGAAGTAGTGCAGGAACAGCTTTCAACTTCCGCTTGTTGCCCAAGACGTCCATTGGCAATGGTGAAGTGTTCGCGAGCAGCAGCGGACAGTAGATCTCTGTCTTCTTGACAATTTCGGTGGTCTTGCCATTGTTCTCCTTTCGGTTCGTGACGCTGCTGACTGCCCGAGTCATGCTTTCCGCAGCAATGGCGGTCGGAATGTTTGACTTCTCACGCTCGATGACATATTCATGGGCAACCAGGTCAGCGAAGATGTAGCCGTAGAATCCATGAATGCCGGCCGCGTAGAACGGGCGACAGGCCATTCTAGCAGCCGTGTTGACCAGAGATAGGGTGTTGAGGTCGTGGTCACATGCAATGACGCAGTCGAATGGAACGTAGTAGTTCGGAGCTTGGATCAACAGGTCTTGGAGTGTACCACCGGTAGTGATGGTGACCCGAGGGTTCAGTTCTGATATGCGCGGAATTGCCGCTTCAGCGCGCTGGGGCGTAATCAGTATTTGCCATGCTATGATGTGGTTTTGACACTTACAGGCTTCCCAATATCTTCCTCGCGGAGGAAGAATTGCGACCCTAGATCCTCCTCAGTGACCGGTTCACTGTCGACGATGGTTAGAGACTTGATGCCGGCGAGTGTGAGATTCTTTGCGATCTCTGTGCCCAAGGCTCGGAGCGAAACAAGGAGAATGTTGGCAGAGCGGATGCGCTCCTGAGCCTGAGCGCCCCAGAGGCGAATCTGTCGGTCGTAGAGGGCCATCTCATCGGCGCTGAGCCCAGGTGCAACAGTACCCTCGGCGCCGCCGTTCGTAGTCGGCGCTGGCAGATCCGCTCCATTGCTGTTGCCATTGACACCATTGCTGAGGTCTGGGGCCGCTGCACTCTCCATCGCCACGTCGGCTGGCGCAGCCATTGCGCTCAGTTTGACCCTTCAGAAGCGCAGATGTAGAGCGTGAGAAGCCAATATCAAAACGGAAGGTCGAGAATGAGATGCGCCAGGAGCGTTGTCGGATGTAGAGCGAATCGTGGTGCGCGCGACGTTGAGATGTTTTTGGCGCGATTGAGACCAATCGACAGCTTTCGGTGGAAGAGATGAAGATGAAAGTGAAGTTGTTGGCGGAAGTTTCATGTGATATGTAAAGGCAAACGCGACTCCCTGAGGTTGAAGTTCGATGCACGCGAGTCGCGTAGCTCCAACGCCCGTGCACTGCCTGAAGCGGCACGTCAGGCGGGATGAAGTCAGCTCGTACCTCTACAACTCTACCACACAATTAGCTGGCCACTGTGCAGCTGCAGACATCCACGTCCAGCCCCTCACAGAAACCAGCCAACTCCTCTCTGTACACCAGAGAAAGGACTTCTGATCGCCTGCCTCTCATGAGGTAGCGGTATAGCAGCGCACACATCCACCATCCCTCCCCCCCGCACCGAGAGCGGATTCCGAGGCAGGGCCGGCGACCATTGTGCCATCCACTCATCACCATGCCAGAGCCACGACCCTTCCCTTCACTTCGAGTGCGTGCGAGCTGACATGTGTCCTCCTCGCTTGTGACGGCCAGCTGATGCGTGTGTAGTTTGGTGACCACGACCAGCCGCCCGCCAGCACAGGCACAGAATCATCCACGCCCCGCACCCGCCGAAGCCGCCTGCACCATGCCTTGCGAGCCACCGAAGACATGGCGAACAGCGATCTAGCGGAGATGGGAGCCTCAACGCGACCACCACCACCGCCGCCTCCAGCAAGGGTGCCCCGCTTCGCCCTTCAAAGACGCCGACAAAGGTCACCCGGCTTTGACTCAAGAGATACTGGCAGCGAGGATTCAAGTATGAGGCGCAGGCCGAAGCGTAGGCGGCTGGACTCAGAATCCTCCTCCATGCCCAAGCAGCCCATCAAGTATGGTCATTATGGACAGGTAGAGCCTGGAAGACTCAAGATGGACATTCTCAGCTGCGATGGCGGCGAGCATAGAGACCCACGACACCCCAGCACCTATCTAGGCCCTCAAAACATCCTCAGACATGACAAGAGCGTTTACTGCTCTGAGAGGTCTAGCAGTGGCATCGTATTACGGCATGCAGATGACACGCCTTTCTGCTTGGAGAAGTTGCACATTGTTGGCCCTGAGCATGGCTTCACTGCGCCGTAATATTATCCCGCACTCTCCTTACCAATGGCTTTCACTGACTGTATGCAGTGTTCGTGAAGGCCTTGTCTACGTTTCTATGACTCTCAATGACTTGCACCAATACATGGACCCTCCTGTGCATGCACGCATACACGGAGTTCATACCCCACCATATCGTCGGCGCCGACGAAGCTTCAGAGCTTCGCCGGAACGCATCACGCTGTCGGACGCACTTCGCGATCCAGAAGTCAGCGCAGCTTTTGACGGGCGTGCAAGGAACTATGCCGACCGCGCTGATGCAGCTCATGATCTTGCTGATAACAACTACTACGGTGATGACTTTGGATTTGGTCGCCAAGATGCTGAAGCTCATTGCGAAATCCCGTCATCTGAAGACACGGGAGATCTTGTCATATCTGCGGACGGTGATACCCTGCCAGTAACTCTGCTTAGCGATGAGGAGCCTGGACCAGAAGAGAGCTCATCGCAAGAGGTACTTGACTTCCGGCTTCAGCGTCTACGCAATATGCGGCGGCGTGTTGAGATGGAGAGCTGGGACCGCGATCGTGAACGCTGGGCTGGTGTTCCCTACATTGATGACGACCGCGATGACTCCTCCAACCTCCGTCGCCTTGACGCCATGATGGCACGATCTCGCATGGCCGATTCGCCTCAGCACGAGGAACTTGACAACGAGCGTGATCGAAACGACAGGTACACGTATGGTCCCGAGCCGGGGTACGGACCATCTTGGTATCGACCGTCTGAGGACAGGCCGGAAGGAACGGAGTACTACGATGACGGGCTCAACGACCCGAATGTCACCAGAGCACGCTTCCACATTCGCCGCGGGAAGTACAAGGTCGCCATCAAGTTCGACCCTCCCGTCTCTGGACGCTTTGTTCTCTTGAAGCTCTGGTCGAACAGAAACAATGTGGACATCCAAAGTGTCATAGCAAAAGGCTTTGGTGGATCGAGATTCTTCCCGGCGGTTGACTTCAGATGACACAGCAGGCATGGGAACGGCGCCAGACGACTTCAAAAGCATGACCTTGGACGTCTTGCAGGAACGATATGCCATGTTGGCAACAGCGTTTGGGTGTATTCCGATTTGGAAAGCAACCGCACGGATAACAAGATAACAAGATACCATGGTCAATGTGATCTGAATGCCTCTTGCGTTCCGACAGATCGTTTTTCATCTATTTCATTCGCACTATTCTGGTCCTGATACTGACTGATACTAAGGATCAGGGCTCCTTTCTAGTACTTTCGACCATGCCAATCACACCTACTCTATCTCACAATCTCGCCTCGACTTCCGCTTTCTGTTGCCCCTGCTTTCCTGCGACTTGCTCGGTCTGAGGTCTCAATGCGTTCTCAAAAATCCTCATAAACCGACAGACATCCCCGAAAGTGTTGTATAAGGGCGCGGGTGCTACGCGAATGATCCCCGGTTTCCGCTTATCGCAGATCACACCGTTCTTCTCTAGCGCCGCTGCGACGTCTTCCATCAACTCTTCTTTGAGGAGGACGGAAAGCTGTGCTCCTCGCTCAAGAGGTGAGGATGGTGTGATGACTGTGAAAGGGAAAGATCCGTCATTGATATTGCGAGATGCGATGCCAGTCAGGAGGTGTTCCGCGTATGCCGTGAGGAGGAGGGATTTGGAGCGGAGGTCGGTCATTGATGTACGCTCAAAGACGGAGAGGGTCGCGGAGAGGCAAGTCAGATCCACAGCTGAAGGGTTAGATAACTGAAATCCTTGAGCGCCGGGGGTGGGTTCAAATTGGTTATTCATAAGGAACCGCGAAGTTTTATTATGTCCATACCAACCCTTCAGGGCTTTGTTTTTCGATGCGTCGCCGTGGCGAGAGTGCACGAAAGCGCCAGCGATGGCTCCGGCTCCGGCATTCATGTATTTATATGTACACCAGCAGGCAAAATCAACATTCCAGTCATGCAGAGATAATTCGACGTTTCCTGCTGCGTGGGCCAGGTCCCAGCCGATGAGGAGGTTGTGGGAGTGTGCGTGGGCGGTTATGGTGGGGATATCGAGGAGTTGGCCGGAGTAGTATTGGATACCGGGGAGGAGGATGAGAGCGATTTCGTCTTTGTGGGCGGTGATGAGGGAGCAGATTTTCTCGGTGGTGATTATATAGGATCCTTCGTCGGGGGAGACGATGAGCATGGTTTCCTTGGGGTCGAGACCATGCCATTCGATTTGTGATTCGATGGCGTACCAGTCGGATGGGAAAGGTCGCCATTCGCAGAGGATCTTAATTTTCTTTCCTGAGGGACGGTAGAATGCAGCCATCATGAGGTGGAGGTTGACTGTGAGTGTATTCATCGCCACGATCTCCTCGGGTGAAGCGCCGACTATGGGTGCCATTTTGTTGGAGCAGTCGGCTGCCATATCCTGGTAAGGAGCCAGAGGTGAGTCTTCGAGCTGTGTGAAGTGGCCTCCTACGGCAATGGAACCCCATGTCTTCAAGTAGGCTGAGAGGTATTCTGAGACAGCTTTTGGTTGGAGGCCAAGAGAGTTTCCGCAGAAGTAGATGCTCTCATCTTCGGATGATGATGCGGGCGCTGAAGTCTGTGAGTCGTCCTTGATGGTCTTCCGCTTTAATTGAGTTTTTGTCGGCACTACGAAATCTGATCGAAATGTTTGGAGGCTGTTGTCGAGAGATTGAGCAAACTCGAGAGAGTCTGCATTGGCGGGCCATTCTGGCCTCTCGCCTTGTCGGAGTTTGTTGATAGCGGAAGTAGTGTCCATCTTGTAAGTCTTGGCAAGGTTGTTCCGTGAGATGAAGTCGAAGAAGGATTCAGAGTTGAGGCTGAAGCAAGAGATGGCGATATATATTACGTGTTGCGACCAAACTCTGTCTTGTTTCTTCGACAGTGTTGCATCCGATGGCCCTGCTCAGGCGTCCTATCAAGCTCCTTCCTGTTCCGGCGTTTGCATCCATCCTTCGTTCCGTCAAAGAGGCGGTGGGCCTCCGAGGCAGAGGATTTTGCATCCGACAAGCTTCCGACACTTCACTTCCCTCCGCTCCGTGATCGTTCGTTGTGGGCGTTTGCAACCATTGCGACATACCAACTACGGCCTTGTCGCCGCGATTGTGTAAACATGCCATTGTGGAGTCGCTCATTCAGCCTTGATATAACCGACTTGTCTCAGACGCCGTGAAATAGCGACATGTCCCGTGGAACAGCACAGATTCAATCATTCAGACAACAAACGATCTCCAGCATTCGCATCCGACGATAGACATAGATTTATTTTATACACCAGCATCCATCATGAGCCCTATCAAAGTCAGCAGCCTTCCGTCGCCGGCGGCCCTTGCATCGTACGGCATCTCACAGAACGGATTCTTGCCTGCAGATGCACCTTTGACTCGACTGCCACACGACTACTACCAGCCTTGGGAGAAGATCATTGCACAACTGCCGAAACTCATTGACAGCCAACAAGTACGGCAATCTGTGGATGAGTTGCCAGTGCTTGACGCCTCACATCTTGAGACGGAGGCAGAATGGCAAAGAGCGTACTCGATGCTAGCCATCATGGCGCAAGGCTATATCTGGCAGGGTCCGGAGCCATCAGAGGTAGGACTCCCAATTGCGTCGACATTGCAATTGCGAGTTGCTGACTTCCATATAGCGTCTCCCTCCCGCAATAACTGTCTCTTTCCTCCAGACGGCTGAGCACCTCGAGGTGCATCCGATCGCCACATACGCCGCGTTGAACCTTTGGAACTATCGCACGTTAGGAGAGGGCGCCGATATCACTCAGCCAGATGAGTTAGTAGCTCTCCACACGGCAACAGGTACAGATGACGAGTCATGGTTCTTCATCATTTCCAATGCCATGGAAGCAAGAGCTGGCCCTCTCATCGAGAAGATGCTCGCGGCCATGGAAGCAGCCGAACAAGACGACGTCGCAACCATGATCGACAGTTTGGAGTACTTCCGCCAGAGTATGATTGACATCGGCAAACTTCTCGAGCGTATGGATGAGCGTTGCAACCCACAGGTCTTTTACCACACCATTCGACCATTCCTCGCGGGCAGTATGAACATGGAGGCAGCCGGTCTGCCGAATGGCGTCTTCTACGACGAAGGCGATGGTAAGGGGTCTTGGAGGAGATATCGTGGCGGGAGCAATGGCCAGAGCTCGCTGCTGCAGTTCTTCGACGCCGTCCTCTCAGTCGATCACTCCAAATGTGGTGGATTCCACGCAGAGATGCGGAGGTACATGCCAGGCCCACACGCTCGCTTCCTGGACGACATCGAGGCGATCGCCAACATTCGCAGCTACGTCGACAGCCACCAAGACGAAACAGCACTTTTGAGCGCATACAACAACGCAGTTGCTAGTCTGAGTGGCTTCCGAGACAAGCATATCGCGCTTGTGACCAGGTATATCATCATCCCGAGTCGGTCGGGTAAGCCAGCACAGAGCTCTGGACGGAAGGACATTGCTTCGGCTTCGACCAAGATAGCCTCCGAGAAGCCTACCACGCAAGAGCTTGTCGGCACTGGTGGCACCAAGCTCATCCCGTTCTTGCGAACTTCGCGAGATGAGACCAGCGAAGCAGCTGTTGCTGAGTCTGGACGAACCTCGCACGGCAAGCTTGAGCCTTAGAAGCACCGTCGCTCAGAGCGTCACTTAACTCTCTTCAAAATTACAAGAACCCGCCGCCCATTTGGTCATACATCGGAAACAGAGGTATATCGGCAAGCGAGCCACCATCGAGCGTATGTCGGCCGGGTTGGAGGAAATCTTGCAGGCCTTGGTCGTTCTCATTAGGCCAGGGTAGAGCGAAGAAGTCGGCATCATAGATGGTCCAGTCGGGCGGCTCACTGCCTGCAGCCACCGTCGCCGCATCTGGGCCTGCAGCTAAAGAAGACAACTGCTGCTCATTTTGTACAGTATGATCGACCTCTGGCTCTGGGAGTCGCTGGTCTGGATTAGGAGGTAACAGTCCAAATAGTTGTGACGACGCTTGTTTTCGCTGTGACTGCAATTGCTGTTCCCGTTTCTTGACGTGCGTTGTTGATGTCTTGACCAACGCCTGTACGATCAAAGAATATTGCCGAGCGTGAGGGTCTACTTTGGCAAAGTACTCAAGGCAACGAACCGAAGCCCTGCAGTTGTCCTCTGATGATAGGCCGGAGCGTCCCAGTATTCCCACAGCGAGCACAAGTGAAGTTGTGAAAAGCCAAGAGCTATTATAAAAAAGTCAGTTCAGACTTCATGGAAGAAGAGACTCTCCTTACACAACGAGCGGCATTCTCAAGGGCATTTTGCCAGTCTTGATCACGGCTTGCACAGTTTCTACGAACGAGGCGGCGGCATCGAGTGCCGCATCAGCATACTTGCGTTTCTCCTGGTGCTCCACCTGGGTGCTGGAGCCCCTCAACGATGCTCCCATGTATTCGTACAGCTCGTAGATCAGGAATGGGCGTGTGAGAAGCATGATCCCGTAGTAGTAAGAGCACAGAGTAGAGCATGCGCCTGCTAGGAATCAGCCATTCAATTCAATTTCTCGATCACAACGTTCTCGAAAGCCTACCAGTAATTGCACTTCGAGCGCTTGAATTCACTGTAATGTCAGACAGTGCTCGCAGCCAGTTGGTAGCCCAAGCCTTAAACTGATGAGATACATAATTAGCAATGCGCAGTGATATGCGCTTCCGCGAGTACACCTCAATCACCACTCGTTCGATGATCATGAAAATCTGAACACTGGCATCTAATACGTGCGTGGCCGAGACTTGGCTGACATCCGCAATGTTGTACTTGACAGTGCAGTCGACATCTGACGTTGAGGGTGGACGGCCCAGCAGGTTGCTGATGAGCATGTCTACCACTCGAAGACTCTTCCAGATGCGATCTCGAACAAGACGAATGGCTTCTCCGAACGAAGCATTGACTTCCGTCCGATGAAGGCCTATCGCGTACGCAGTGCGAGCTGCCAGCGAAAAGTACAAGTATGCGCCATTTGGCTGGTGCGCCCGTAACATGAAGATGGCGACAAGTGCAAAGCCTTGAACCGTGGCGACATTCATGCTACTGCAGAGATTCTTGAGCAAAAGGTCCCTGGCATGATTGAACCAAGCCTCTGCTTTGGGCTCGTTCTTCTCTTGAGCGCCTATGGCCAGCACAAGATAGAACATGGCCGCTGTGGCATCATTGGAATGCGAAGTGAGCCCACTTGCCCAGGTCTTGACTTCACGGAAAAGCTCATCATGTTCGAAGAGGTCAACAAGCCCGCTTGTGGCGACCAGATACTCACCAACAAGCGAGTGTACTTCGTGCAGACTGACAGCCAGGGTCTGCTGGCCATCAGCTGGTCTTGGCCCAGCGACCTCAATGATTGAATCTCTCGACGCAGCAACCGGAAACCCTTCCGCGTCAACTTCCGAAGCGATCAGGTGTCTAACAGTTTGCAAGAATGATAAGGGGGCGCAATCGCCGATGAAGATAACCTTTCCCTGCGCATCTCGCAAGATACGTCCTTCGAGAGGAACTTCGGTGTCCTCGTGTTGGTCGTCCCTGCTGACAGTTGGCGAGAGAGACGCCCCAATCTCAGTCCCATCAAAGTTGTTCGGCCTGCGTGAGGATGCGCCTTCGCTCCACCGCCTTTCGCGAGCGCTTGCACGAGGCGTGGACGTTCCTACAGCAGGAGCTGTGCCTGGCGCCTGACCTAGATTTGCAGGCGTGTTGCCTGCCGACCGAGCATGTGCGTGGCCTCTTTGCTTCGGTGCGGTGAAGGTGCACGTATCCGCGCGATTCTTCCGTTGGCAGTACCCACAAGGCAACTCGCCGTCGCACTTGACTTTTCTTTGCTTGCAGAGGTCACAGGCAGCCGTCACTCGGTCCAGTCGGCGTCGTTTCTCTGGATGCCCAGATGAGTTGGTGTCCTCCATCCTGGTCAAGGCTACGGATGTCCTCGGATTTGGCCCGTCGGATGAGTTTGGGGGAGATCCGTGTCCCTTTTGACTTGCTGGTGTGTCCAAAAGTGCAGGGTGTCTCGCGCCAGCTTGATAGATAAGCTCCTGGGCGCGGTCGATACGGTCTCATTCGTCACCTCCTCTCCATTTTGTCGATGAGCACGTCCAGCGGCGATGTGTCCAAGCAATAACAATGGGCGATGTGTGGATGTAGGTGTGAAAGATGAACAGAGATGTTCCGAATTTGACGGAAGGAGCGGAAACGGTCTTGGCGACGGAAGCGACATCGGAATGCACGCTAAGCTCGCCTCGCGGAGCTACCTTGAAAACGTGAACCTGTAAATAAACAGTAGCAGCATAATATTGCTAATGAAGGCTACTTACAACGGACTGTGGTGGCCTCTTCCCATTCAATTTCTGTGAAGAGACCTTGCAAACATTTGACCTTCCACTGGCATCTTCCGACCAAGACAACAGAAGATGGTATCAGAGGTACCAAATGCTACACAATCTCGACAACAGGGTTATGAAGTGTGGTAAGCTTCGCATCAATGATCGTCAGACCGACAGCTTCTACTACTGGCGAGAGTGATTGTCGATCCTGAAGCAAGTGATTGACGAAGCCGAGCCGAGCACGCTGTCGCAGTGGTGGTCTGATAGCCGAAAAGGACCGCAGTGGTACACGTTCTGAGTCGCGGTAGCTGTGCTGTTGCTGACTGTCTCCTTTGGGGTTGTGCAATAATCCATAGAGGGTGCTCTGCAGGTGTACAAGGCATACCATCCAGCTGGCAGTGTCTGACTTATGGGAGTGCGCTTAGCTGGCGCGCTCTGGGCTGCCTCGAACGAACAGGGTACTCTTCTTCTGGATCTCCACAAGGACCAGGCCGGAATCGACATCTAGAGCACTTGTCGCCTCCAAAGACCATGAACTTCTTGTATGCTTCATCTGTATACACCTTACAGTCGAGGGCCGTGTATCTCACATCTTCTGCATTCCGAGGCTCGCTGCTGACTTGCGTCGGTCTCTTATATGCGACTGACGTGGGGAATGATATCGAGGCTCTTGTTCGAGATGCTGTTGAAGATGCTCGCAATTGTGCGTGTGTTGAGCCTGTTGCAGGAGACGCGTTCAGAGGTGGATCAGCGCTACGGTGTTCGAAAGCGCCGCGTTGGCCAAAACAAACCGCCTCAGGCTTACCAGGCCCTCACTCCAGGTGACTTCCAACTAGACCTCTGCCTCCAACACACCTCCCTGCTACCAACACCGGGCCTGACAATGACATATCGCCAGGCTGGAAAGACGCTCCTTGTCTCCGCGGGCAGTCCGACAATGCCTCCGCGCCACTTATGAGAACCTCCGAATCCTTCGCAGAAGGCCGATTATGTCCGCGGTGAATTCGGTCTTTTTACACAGATATGATCTCGCTGGAGCAGCAATGAACGGTATGAAAAGCGCATCTTGCGACTCCAGAGCTCTCCATATTTGCTTCCTGAATTGCTCCTCGTACTTCATCCTATTCCAAAATGGCAGCAGAGCTTCACAGACTCGCAGAGAACCCGCCTCAGGACATCGAGGAGCGACGAGAGATGTACGATGCAGCGCGACGACTCTACATGGCCCTCGAGACACCATTTGATGCTATGCATCGCCTGTTCTGGAGCGTGAGTTGTAAAATCCATGTGGTCAAGTTCGAAACTGACATTCGATCTCAGGGGGAGCAGCTCTCCATGACCCAGATTGGCGTAGATGTTGGTCTGTTCAAAGCTTTGTCCACCGATTCAGATAGACGCTGGGTCCTGAGAGATCTCTCAGGCGCTCTCCCGATCGAGGAAGCCTTGCTGTGTAAGTTGGCAAGGATGGAAGTACAGCATTAGCTAATGTCTTGCAGACCGCGTGCTCCGCTACCTGGTTGCATTCGGACTGGTCCAAGAGCACGCGGATGCCAGTTACAGCGCAAATAGCACCACTGAATGGCTTGCAACCCCCGGTGCAGAGGGAGGACTGAAGCACTAGTAAGCATCGCAGAGGACAGCACAATTCATCGCGCTGATATCTCGGCTTTAGTCGCAAGACGATCTCGCCAGTCTTTCAAGTCCTGCCAGAAGTCCTCCAGGAGCAGGGGCACCGAAATCCTACCGACTCGGCAAATACGGCTTTTCAGAAGGCACATAAAACCTCCTCCCATGCTTATTCCTGGGTGCCTGAAGATCCTACAGTCCGGACGGCGTTCTTCGATTTCATGAAGGCTCAGAGAGCGAGTCAACCCAGCTGGCTGAAGACATTCCCAGTGGATCTCCTGCGCTTGTCCGAGACAGACGTCAAGGATGGCAGATACCTTTTCATCGATGTCGGCGGCGCGACTGGTCAGCAGTGCATTCTCCTTCGACAGATCTGTCCCGATCTGCTAGGGAAAGTGGCAGTCCAAGATCAAGCCCGCGTGATCGAGACTGTCGACCATACTGAGCTCGCTGATCTGCAAGTGGAAGCCATGGCGCGCGACTTCTTTCAAACGCAACCCATAAAGGAAGCCAAAGCATACTACATGCGGAATATCATGCACGACTGGCCGGACGACAGATGTGTCGAGATTCTTCGCCACCTCCGAGAAGCCATGGCTGAAGACTCGGTGGTTCTGATCGATGATTCCATGCTTCCGGACGCTGGGGCCTCGTGGAAACAAGCCCAGAAAGACATCCAGATGATGGCTGGCCTGGCTGCCGTGGAGAGAAGTGAGTCGCAATGGAAGACCCTGCTCGACAAGGCTGGCCTGAAGATCGACCAGGTCTGTCAGTATGACAGCGATCTTGGAGACAGCATCATCGTGGCATCGAAGGCTTGACGTTTGAACGGCTCAGTCTGTACCAAGTCTGATCGTGAATGCCGCATTCATACCCTCAAGAGTCGACATTGATCCAGTTGGAGGAGTTCAAGAAGTTGTAGTACAAAATCGATCTGCTCTTTTGCGTCCCACTGCTGATGACATCGCATTCAACAGCAGATCTTCTAACTTATCCCGCCAATCATGCATACAAGCTGACCAAGAAGTAGACATGCAGTCGAGCAGACCGTTGCAGCCGAGGAGAACTAGGAAAAAACTCAGCGAGCCAAGGCTCGGGCTTGGCCACTGTTGCAGGCTAGAGCGGTCTCGAGCCGAGCCCGGCAAGCTTGAGCTCCACTCTTCCCACGCTTATATGCACGCCTTGGTGAGGAGAAGCTCTCTCAATGGCTCGGCCACCGCATGGCATGCAATTATGGTTGCACTGGGAGGAGCTGTTGAGGTCTCGGCGGTCGCATCGATAATGGTATGGCCTGAGATGATACGGAGGTAGAAGCGTGAAGGAGTGATAGCAGGGCGTGTAGGCGAAGCGCGCGAAGGTGGGATGCTGCTCATTCTTGTATTGCTCTCTTCCTCGCTCTCTCGCTGCCTCTTACCACTCTCGTCTTTCGACTTCACCTGTCAACTTGAAGTGTAGTCAACATGCTTTCAATCTTGGCTCTGACGGCGCTCGTGCCATTGGCACTTGCACAGAGCAATGAGACTGTCCTTGGCATTTACATGTTCCACAGACATGGCGATCGAACGGCGAAGTCAACACCACCAGCCAACTTGACCGATCTCGGCTACTATCAAGTCTATACCTCTGGCCAATACTACAGAAGCCGATATGTTGCTTCCGATGCCGACTTCAAGATCAATGGCCTCAACACGGACATTGTCAAGCAAAGCCAAATTGCTGTGTCTGCGCCAGATGATACTGTCCTGCAGAACTCGGCCTTGGGTTTCCTTCAAGGCCTTTACCCACCTGTCGGAGACTCACTCGGCACTCAGACCCTCCGGAATGGCACCAACGTGACAGCACCCATGAACGGATACCAACTTATTCCCGTGGACCTCGTCAGCACCGGCAGTGGCAGCGAGGATAGCGGATGGCTTCAAAGCACCAGCAACTGTGCTCAAGCAACCATTAGCTCAAACAACTACTTCTCCAGCGCCGAGTACCTCAGTCTATTGAACAGCACCCGAAGCTTCTACCAAAACATTCTGCCTGTCATCAATGGAACCTTCAATGCCAGCCAGGACACCTTCAAGAACGCCTACACGAGTAAGTCGCACATATCCCAACACAGCTACTTTCATCCGACCAACTAACACCGACCCCAGTCTTCGACCTCATCAACGTCGCCGAAATCCACAACTCCACAATCAACTCCTCCGACCTCATCACCTCCGACGTCTTCTACCAACTCCGCACCCTCGCCGACGCTCACGAATGGGGCCTCGCTTACAACGCTTCCGACAACATGCGCGCCATAGCCGGCAAAACCCTCGCCGCGCAAATCGTCCAGTTCTTGAACGGCACCATCACCGGAAAGGGCAAGCAGAAAGTAGGTATCCAATTCGGCGCCTACGGGACTTTCGCTTCATTCTTCGGCCTCGCAGACCTCCAAACCGTGAATTCCAATTTCACTGGCGTATCAGACTATGCTTCCGCAATGACATTCGAGCTCTTCACGAATTCCTCCACGACCATCTCCTCCACATCCTACCCCAGCGCAGATGAGATCTACGTCCGCTTCCTCTTCCACAACGGGACGACCACTGAGGCCAACCCACCCGTTGCATACCCACTCTTCGGGACAGGATCCGAGACGATCGCATGGAATGATTTCACGAGTCAGATGAATAAGTTTGCGATTGGGAATACGGAGGAGTGGTGTACGGCTTGTGGGAATTTCACGGGGACTTGTGCGGCGTATTCGCCGAATGGAAGTGCATCGGGAGCTTCTTCGTCGTCGAATTCGGGTGATAAGGGGGGTAATGGGTTGAGTCCGGCTGTGAATGGTGTTATTGGTGCCATGGTCACTCTCGCTGTGATCTTTGGGTTGGAAGCGCTGATTCTGGCGCTTGGTGGGTTTAGGGTCGTGAGCAAGAAGAGATTGGCGCCTACGAACGTGGCTGTGAATGGTGCTGGGAAGACATGAGTGTCCGGACGGAGGTTGGATGAGAGATGAATGATAGTGAAAGCATGACTGACGAGCATGAAAAATCTATTATGATCCAATCATATGTTTCACTTCTATCTCCTCTTCCTCAACCTCACCTTCAACCCCTTCCCCTCACTATCCGCATGGTAAACATCATTCATCTGCAACGTCAGAATCGCCACACTATCCTGCAATTTCTCATCTAACCTCCTCTTCACTTCCTCCCCATCCTCAGTCCCCCCCTCCGCGTCCTGCAGAGGAACAGCTTCGAGCCGATGCTTCCTGAATAGTTCCAGAAAGATACTTGTAAACTCCACCTGAGCCATCTTCTGCCCCGGACAGACTCTCGGACCCATAGACCATGGGACGTAAGTGCCCTTGGGTGGTTGGAAGAGAGGAGAGCTTTCGCTGGGTGGGTTGATCCAGCGGGAAGGTCGGAAGATGGACTCGTCGTTGTCGCTGGGAGATTCGCCTTCTTTGAGGTTGAGGTTCCGCCAGACTTTCGGGTCTTGATGTAGGGCGATGGCGTTGACGTACATAGTAGCGTTTGCTGGAATCCAGTACGTCCCCGAGGATGTAGTGATAGTCTGTGGTGCCCGGGTCTGCTTCACAATGTGTACGAGTGGCGAATAGATCCTCAGCGTCTCCAACATCACAGCCATGATGCGGTTGGCTCTGTGAAAAATCGCAGTATACTCCAACTCCTTCTCCGAATCCTCAGGCATAATCCCATCAATCTCCTCACACATCCAAGCCTGCCATTCCGGATACCGACACAACAAAACCAACGCATACGAAAGCGAATTCGCCGTCGTCTCAAAGCCCGCAGCAGTGAAGATCCAAAGATTCCCCATCAACTCATCATCACTCAAAGCCCTCTTTCCCTTCTCTTCCCCTTCAGCTTGCTCACTCGCCTTCAAAAGCTGACTCATAATATTACTTCTCGTCTCACCCCCAACATTCGCAGATCGCTGTCTCTCCTTCTCCAACATATCGTGGGTGTGTGTTGGGAACTCCCCGATAGCATGACTCAAATCTTTCATCAGCTTTTGACCCGGCAAAAAGGAAGGATATCCGTCCAAGAACCATTTTGGTAGGATAATAGGTCCAGCAACAGCGTCCACGACGACTTTGACTGCCTCGATATAAGTCATTTCGAAACCGGGTTTGGGATGCGCGTTACGGTCATCTTTCCATTCGATGGACTCGCCCATTCCCGCGCCGGAGAGGACGTTGATTGTGATTTTCTTCATCATATCGAAGAGTTTGTTTGTCTCGCCACTCTCGCTCTCTCCGACGACTTCATCTACCAAGCCTTCGGTTTGACGGATGCTCTCTGTGAACACCGTCTTCGAGATCCTCTCGGTGATTGTACTGGCAACGATCTTCCGATGTCTCGCCCATACATCTCCATCAGTCGTAAGTACACTCTGTCCAAACCGCGTCATGAACGTTCTCGTAAAGTCATGGCTCATAAACTCTCGTGGTCTTCTCAGAATCTCGTACACGACCTCCGGATCCCTCGTAGAGAGTTCAAAAAGTCCAGGTGTAACCATTACATACGAAAGTTTCTTCCCCTTTGGATCTGACGCTTGCTCGAACATTCGCTGTTTCTCGTGGAATTCGAAGCCGTAGATTGTGAGGGAGAGGCGGTTCCATATCCAGTCGGGAAGATTCCTCTTCAAGAGTTTTCGGCCAGGGACGGAGAAGAGGAGCCAGATGAAGCCGTTTTGATCCCATGGTCTGTCTTGGAAGTTAGTTGATTGTTTGTTCATCAAATGGTCTGGTCTGGTACTTACACAATGAAGAAAGGAAAGCCGGATCTCCGTGCATTGATGAGGTTGCGGATGAAGTTGTAAATGTAGGTTGAGAAGTATACGGCGATCAGAGCGACCATGACGGAGGTGATTGAGGGCATTGTGAAAGCCTCAAAGGCGCTTTCCTCTTGCAAGTGAGTAGTGAGCTCGCCGTTGAGACTCCCGACCTTGAGTCTAGGCTCGACTCTGAAGAGTATTCTCTGGCATGTAAGGTACGAAACTCAAATTCAGGTCAACGGGAGCAGGAGGAAGACAGTATTGCTCGCATGAAGGACTAAAGCTGCATACGGAGTCGTTCCTACCTCTCAGCTGAAATATCAATCGTGTTGGTTAGTCGTGGCTTGCGCCGCAAAGCGTAGGATCACCACCCCAGTCCAAAGCACGGGCATGGCTGCACATGGTGTGGTGTACGACGGGAACGAGAGGCTCCGAGCCAATCAAAAGGTCAGCTCCAAGCGAATGCTCGCCAAGTCGCCGACCACCAAGTGACGAGAGTGATAGAGTATAGAAACATATATCAAGCATCAACCATGTAAAACCCATGAGCCTCGCGCATTTCATCTTCCATACGAGCCAACCCAGAAGACACCGTAGCCAAGATACTTATCCATCAACCAACCCACCGTCTCGCACTCTTAAACATCCTCGTCCAAGGTCCAAACTCGCCCCATTCCTTCGCTTGCTCTTGTGGGATATAGCTCGCGACGTCCTTCAGAATCGTACGCTCCGGGTGCGGCATCAGAGCCAGCACTCTACCATCAGGCGTCCTCACACCTGTGATACCAAGGGGGCTTCCATTCGGGTTGTAAGGATATCGCTCAGTGGGCTTAAGATAGTTATCCACATATCTCATGGAGACGAGGCCTTGGTCAATCAGTGCCTGTGGGGACGAGGCACCGGTCTGCGAGAAATTGGCTCGACCTTCGCCGTGTGCGGTGACGATGGGCAGGTAGCTACCTTCCATTCCGTGAAGGAAGACGCTCGGCGGCGATGAAGGCGGATTGGTGACTTGCACCATGCAGACGCGGGCCTCGTACTGTTCGCTGATGTTGCGCTCGAAGGTCGGCCAATTCTCCGCTCCCGGAATGATCTCTGTCAAGCGAGACAGGAACTGACAGCCATTGCAGACACCGAGCGCGAATGTATCTTTGCGCTCGAAGAAGTTCTTGAATTCGTTTCGCGTGCCTTCGTGCAGGAGCACACTCTTCGACCAGCCTTGTCCGGCACCAAGGACGTCACCGTAGCTGAAACCACCACAAGCTGCGAGACCGACGCAAGATGCTAGCGAGAACCGTCCAGACAGAATGTCAGTCATGTGCACATCGATTGGTGTGAAGCCGGCGACTGAGAACGCGAAGGCCATTTCCGCCTGGCCATTGACACCTTGCTCTCGCAAGATCGCGACTCGTGGCTTTTGGCGGATTTGTGATGTGAGAGTCGTGCTCCAAGGCAAGATGTTCTCCTCTGGCTTGAAGGCAAGCTTGTATTGCAAGCCGGGATCTTTGTCATCGTTGGCGTTTGCCTTCTCGGCATCTGCACAGTCTGGATTGTCTCTCAGCTTCTGCATAGCCCAGGAGGTGTGATGCCATTTCTGCTGAAGCTCGCTACGTGGCGCGCGGTAGATGCAATCAGCGCCGTAGAAGATCGACAGCTCTTGCTTGCTGGCCTCGGGAACGTTGGAAATTGTGATAGGCGTCATGGGTGCGAAGACTCCACGGAAGACGTTCTCGTGCTTCTTGCGGATCTGGAAGACGGCACCAAGCTCTTCGTTGAACAGTGTCTCGATGACGTCCTGCGGTCGGCCAGACTTCACGATCCGGTCGAGCATGAGGTTCAGACCACACCGGCCTGCAAACATCATCTCCACAAGAGTGGTGAAAAGACCGCCATCTGATCGGTCATGGTATGCGAGCACAATGTCAGACTCATGCAGTTGCTCAACAGCGTGATAGAAATCTTTAATGAAGTCCACATCATGCACATCCGGCGCGGCATTGCCGACTTGACCAAAGGTCTGAGCAAGTGCAGAGCCGCCCATCGCCTTCTTCCCGCCTGCCAAGTCGATGAACATGAGCAGAGTCTCACCGACGTCCTCCGGCCGGCGCAGCGCGGGTGTCCACGTGCTGCTCAGGTCGTTGACTGGCGCAAAAGCTGAGATGACGAGCGAAAGAGGCGCGGTGACCTCTTTATTCTCCCACTTCGTCTTCATTGACATCGAGTCCTTGCCGACTGGAATGCTGATACCGAGTTCAGGGCAAAGCTCCATACCAATGGTTTGGACGGCTTCATACAAAGCGGCACCCTCACCTGGGTGGCCGCTCGCCGCCATCCAGTTGGCGGAAAGCGTGATTTTGCTGAGCCTGTTTGGAATGCTTGCAGCAGCAATGTTGAGAAGAGACTCGGCCACGGCCATACGTGCCGAGGCACCTGCCGAGATGAGTGCAAGTGTCGGCTTCTCGCCCATGGCCATCGCCTCGCCTGTGCGGATGCCAGGAGTCAATGACGTGGCAGTGACCGACACATCAGCAACAGGCGTCTGCCATGGACCAACCATCTGGTCTCTGGCCGTCAGACCACCAACTGTTCGGTCGGCAATGGTGATGAGGAAGGACTTCGAGCCGACTGAAGGAAGAGCAAGAACGCGGTCTACTGCATTCGGCAGGATCGCTTGAGTTGTGGCCGGAGACTTTGGAATGTATTTAGCCAGGCTGCTATCGAAAGCTGGTAAGACGAGTTTCCGAGAGTCGACAGTCCTGTGCATCTTCGGTGGCTTGCCGAAGAGGATTGACATCGGTAGGTCGATCGGTGTTGGGTCCTCACGAGAGTCGCGATCCATCAGGACGAGCCGCTTCTCTTGCTGTGCTTGACCCACCACAGAGTAGCCGCATCGCTCTCGCTTGCAGATCTGCTTGAACTTCTCAAGCTTCTCAGGTGCGACAGCCATCACATATCTTTCTTGTGCCTCACAGCACCAGATCTCCAATGGACTGAGACTTGGGTCTGCGTTGTCGACTTCACGCAACTCGAACTTGGCGCCATACCCAGAATCGTCCGCTAGCTCAGGCAGAGCATTGGAAAGGCCACCTGCGCCAACATCGTGTATAAACTGAATTGGGTTTTCTGAGCCAAGTGCCGTGCATGTGTTGATGACCTCCTGTGCTCGTCGCTGCACCTCTGCATTGCCTCTCTGCACACTGGCAAAGTCCAGATCTACGTTTCCTTGACCGGATTGTATACTTGACGCCGCACCTCCGCCAAGTCCAATCAGCATAGCTGGTCCTCCCAAGACGATCATATGAGCACCAAGGCTGACGGACCCAGGCTTCTTGAGGGCATTCTCCGGACGCACTGTGCCAACACCACCAGCAATCATGATCGGCTTGTGATAGCCTCGCACTTCAGTAGTGCTCTCATCCAGAGGCACGTTCATCGACAAGGTTCTGAAATATCCAGTCGTACATGGTCGCCCAAACTCGTTGTTAAATGCCGCGCTTCCAATTGGCGCCTCAAGCATGATGTCAAGACTGGTAGCCAAATGGGCTGGCTTTCCAATGTCCAACTCCCAAGGCTGCCTATTCTCGGGAATCAAAAGATCGGACACACAGAATCCAGCAAGTCCGCTTTTTGGCTTCGATCCTCGTCCAACGGCGCCCTCGTCTCGAATCTCGCCTCCTGATCCAGTGGCTGCTCCAGGGTAGGGCGACACTGCTGTTGGATGATTGTGCGTCTCCACCTTGGCGAGATATTGAACAATTTCTTTCGTTTGCTTCCACTCACCGTTCGTATCTGGCGCCCACAGACCACCCTCGTAGCCCTTCATGACTGCCGCATTGTCGCTGTACGCAGATATCACATGCTCAGGATGACGTTGATATGTGTTCTTGATCATCTGGAACAGGCTGCGGTCCTTTTGAAGCCCGTCGATGGTCCAGCTCGCGTTGAACTGCTTGTGTCTGCAATGTTCTGAGTTGACTTGTGCAAACATGAATAGTTCGACATCCGTTGGGTTCCTCTGAAGTTGGTTTGTGTATGCATCGATAAGGTACTCAATCTCCGATGCGTCCAGCGCCAATCCTAGTCTCTTGTTGGCCTCCTCAAGAGCAGCCTTTGGGCCTGCCTGATTGTGCAAGAGGTTGATTCGCTGCAGTGGTGCTGGAGGCTTCTGCGCGAACATCTCTCCAATATTTGGCGGCACAGTGCCGATGCTCTCGGTCATCCGATCGTACAGTGAGTCCTTCCTTGCGATTTCGCCATCTTTGATCGGTTCCTCGAACTTGGCGGCAAAGACCACACCGCGCTCTATGCGCTTCACGACGTCGCCTAGACCGCACACCTGGGCGATATTCGTCGCTTTGGAGCTCCATGGTGAGATTGTTCCCGGTCTTGGCGAGACAAAAAAGAGCTCGACATCCTGCTCCTGTGGTGGTGCTCCATTGATCACGGCCTTGAGCAAGATCCCGTAGAGGTTGTTCGTCGCTTCTGGGAAACTGCCATACTCAAGCAGCTGATCTAAGGTTGATATCTCTTCCGCGAGCAGTTCTCTCTGTGAGGCGACATAGTGCACGTGGATCGCCTGCAGATCCCTGGCTCCAATCGCAGTCGCGATTCTCTTCAGACGGAAGTCGGAGTAAGCTGAAGAGCCTGGAAATGCACGAAATGCATTCATCGGCTGTTGTGTAGTCATGTTGGAAGATCAGACCTCGTGCCAGAGGCGTAAGGTGTATCGTTGCTCACATGATTTCTGGTCGAGATTTTGAAACCGTAGTTCCAGCATTTTGCGGTTGCGGCTAGAACCGGCGCTAGCAGAAAAAGCGTATTTTTCGCACCAAGCTCGTGACTCAAGTGATGGCGATGAAAGTGAGGATCGGAATCAAATGATGGGCAGTTGGTAAGATACCATTGCATAAACTCCTATCCATCTAGGTATTCAAACGCCATGCTCAGGCATCACCTAGTACCACAAAATAAGGCTCGTAGGAACGCTTCCTTTCAAACCCAAAGACACAGCACAGGACCACCGCTTTGCGTTCCATATACCCCAAAACTGTATGCTCTTTCAAGTCGCAGCGCCCCTCTTGCCGCTATTGCTTCTCGACCTGCCGCCGGTGGTCGTCGCTGATGAAGGCGCCGAAGAGCCTGCCGTGTGATGCTGACTTTTGCTGCCGTGAAATCGCTTCTAAAAACGCGCACCAGATCCAATCAGAACAACAGCCATGTTTGCATTCCATGCATGTGAAGATCAGACAGAAGTGGGGACAATGCGCTATGCAAACATATAGTAATGCAGGGCAAGCAGCGCATCGCCGTTGGATGTACAAATGAGAAGATAATGGTTCGGGGATAAGTATGCTGGGGATGAGTCAGGGCTCGAGCATCTCATCCACGTACCGAGTTGGTATGCCTTTCAGCTCTCCTATCATCCTGTAAGCGTAACCGCTCCATGGAGATGGGGTCGCCGTCCTCGGTCCTCATGGGGTTTTTCGATTTGTTGCCATACGCGTTGGGAGGTCGTACCGCTGGCGCATGTCCATTCTGCTTCATGGATTCCGCAAGCTGGGTCAGGCGATCCCATTTGGCTTGACGATTCGCCTTTACGGCCTCTGCGTTGTTTTGCTGTTCCGTGTATTCGTGTGAACATTCGTCGAAGAGTTGCGGGTTCACTTCCATGAAGAGCTTCATGGCATTATACACCATTCCGTGTATTGTCCTAGGTAACGATTAGCAGAAGCAGATACCTGCGCGACGAAGATACATACCGATTCCAGTGGCCCTTGGAATTCTCATACAAGGGGGCGAACATGATCGGTAAAATCACATCCACATTATCGCTCACGAGGTTGCAGAAGTACTCGTTGTTCCAGAAATAAAGCGCACGTTCGGCAACCTATTTGTGTCAGCAGCAGTCTCATCTTTGCCGAAACGCCTGATCTTACCTGAAAGTGGGGACTCGCAACACTCTTTGCGAGCTGATTGAAGAGCGGCTCCTGGACTTTGGCAAATTCCGCGGGGTCCATGACCTCGAAAATGTCCTCGACCTCGTTCAAGAACATGACCTCCTTCGTGCTGTTGACCTTTGGCCAATATCTCAACAGACCCAGGACAACTTCCTCCGTAAGCGCGGCGTCCTTCTCCAGGAATTGAACAATGCAGTACGCCAATTGTGGATGGTACATGCTCAAGCTTTTGACCTTGTGCAGCGGAATGAGAACCCTAGTCAGGAAGAGCTTGTGCTCCTCCTTCAATGGCAGCGCAAAGCCGTTGATTATGCTTCCCAGTATTTCCAGCAACTCCGCAATGCCGTTGAACCTTTCGGTTTCGTAGATGAATTGGAAGAAGACATTATTGATGCTGCGTCTGATGAATGATCGCAAGTTGAGGAATTTGCCGTATATCCTGTGGAGCGTCGTCTTGAGGAAGTCTCGTTCCCGGGGGTCCTCGGAGTCGAAAAGCTCAAGCAGCTGCAACACAAAGCTATGATCGATGTACTGCTTCGCATAGTTTGTGTTGAAGTCTTGGCTCTCGATAAAGCGCAGGAAGAATTCGTACACGACTTGGATATGAGGCCAGGCCACTTCCAAAACAGGCTCGTCTTCTTCCGGGTCGAAAGCTTCGCCCTGTGGGTTCATTGGCGGTGGGATCGGTCTGAACAGGTTCTTCGCGAACATTTCCACCACTCGCGGATACATAGGCTCCGAGATGACTTGTCTGTTTTGCGCAACGTAGTCCAGCAGCTCGTGTAGTGCTAGTCGCTTGATCTCCTTGCTCTTCATATCCCCAGAAGCATCATTAAAGTCGAAGATGATATTACATTGATCCAGCTTTTGCATGAACAGCTCTTGACGACGATTTGGCGGGACCTCATGGAAACCGGGAAGCTTCTCGAGCTCACGTTGTCTCTGATCGGAGATGTCGAACCGTGACGAATGCTGTCGCTTAGGCGTCCTAATGCCTTCCGGAACGGTGTCTTTGGGCGTTGCCTGCAATCTATCAAAGAGCAAGCTCTTCTGGCCCGCCTTGGGCGGCGCGAGGTCGTGAGGCATGGTTTCGGCGGCGCCTGGCGGAGGTACGTGCTGTGCCAACTGTTAACTTTGATTTCCCGATATGGAATATCAACAACAAAGAAGAACGCACGGGAGCGCTTGGAGATATTACCACACTAGGGGCAAGCTGTCCATGTCTTCCAGGTGTCGATGGACCTCCCTGTTGATTCGGTCCACTATTAGAGGGGTTGGCACCCTGCTGAGGGAAGTGACCTTGATTCGGGCCTATGTTCATCGGAGGCTGACCAGGCATCGGCGCGCCGGGATGGGACTGCGTGGGAGCATCGGTGGGCAATGGCTTGTTCCTGGAGTCGACGAGATTGCTAGTCGACGAGGTCGGTGTAGCCTGAGCAGAGCCAGCGGGCGACTGGTTGCTGGAGCCGCCATGAGGCGACGCGGTGCCGGAGCCAGTGGCATCCTTCTTCTTTGCGAGCTTGTTGCCCTCTCGGTCCTTCGCACGCGAGAGCTGCTCGTGCTGTCAGAAGCCATTACCATCTACTGAGACACACGGAGGGTATGCAGGGATATTTACCACGCGTTGGCGAAAGCCCTTCATCATCGATTATAAGCGCCCAATGCGGCGACGATCAGACCTCGCTGCCGATGCTGTCGCGGGCTCGAGGCAAGGGAAGTTTAAGAAGGGGGAGGGCCCAGCCCTGCGGTGCGCGCGTTCCTACAAGCTCTTGCCGCCGGGCGAGATGGGACAAGATACCTTCGAAGCGTCGCAAAGCTAGCCACGTGACTCGAATTGAAGCTGAAGGAGAGACGATCGTAGGTCGACGGAGGTGTTGTGAGACGGCACGGCGGCGTCGGTGGTGGTGGTCGAGGGGCCCGCGCGGTGTGGACCTGCCGTCGTCGCTGTGATATCAGGCTTGGCCAAGGCGCCAAGGGGATGCCTGCGGCGGTGTTGTTGACGGGCCGAAGTGATTGTGGAATGGGCGTGGGCGGCGATCAAAGGGCGACGTTGGCAGCGGAGGCGGTGGTGGAGAGGGAGAGTCTGATGTTGATCGGGCGGCGGAGCATCGCGCTCACTCCACGAGTCGTGCTAGAAGGGGTACGTCCAGCGTGACACAAATGCAATGTACCCAATTGAAGCGTACTGCACTCTGCGGTCGGGTCTGCAGCTAATGGCTAAGGCACGGGTGGAAGAGGGCAGCAAATAGGTAGAGGGCTCTAGCGTGGGAAGTGCGTGCAAGAAGACCCCTCTCAAATGCGCTCCATTCGGCTGGCGTCTTTGGTGGTGAGGTCGTCGAGATGTTTCAGCTTGTCCACACGGTAAGAGCCAAGCACCGCAGCATCAACAGCACCTGCATCTACACACACAGGAAACAGGAGCTTGCTTTTCAACTTGCGTTTGCTCTGCGACTGTTCCTTAACATTTTTGATGGCCTGAGGCACATACTCTCACTGGGCACGTGACCGCTACCAACATGGAAGGCATGTAACTTCGTCGCGTCTCCCACCTCGATGCTTCAACACGACAAGACAATATGTCGGCGATGCAAAATATACCTTCCAAGGCGCCAATACATAACGTGCCCACCGGCAGAATCGTCGCTGTCGAGCATCCTTGCATAGTCAGGAATTTCGACAACGGCTTCAAATCGCTCGGCGGGGAGGCGCAACTCAAGCATGTGAGTATGTGCTGCGACGAAAAGCACGATAAGTATCTCATACAGAGGTAGGTACTCGAGCACCACGTGGGCGATTCCAAACTCAGCAGCAAACAAAATCAACTACCCGAGCCAGTGGCGGGCGTCTCGCTGCGACCCAACGACCCCTTCGCGAAGAAGATACCATCGGTAGGTATCGAGACGCGAAATGTACTCGTGAAAGTGACGGTGCCCAAGCGCACTGGACGTAAGCGGAAGCGTGGCTCGGATGATCCATACACAGAGCCATCACAGCCAGAGAAGCAGAACGCTAGCCTGACTGCACCACAAGTCTTGCAGCGTCTTCGCGACAACGAGGGTCGGTATAAAGTTGAGACGGTCGGCATGCTGCGCGAGACTCACAGGTTCCGCACACTGCCGGACTTTCAACTACGAAATTCTGAGCTGCCCATGATGCGCGAGATTAGAGATCATGCCATGCATCCGGACTACGACAAGCTGAAGAACTTCTACGTCGACCTGGAGTCACGGACAATGCCAAATCAAGAGTATCCTGGTCCGCCGAGTTTCACTAGCTTCGACATGCCGCACAAGTTTGAGTATCAACAAGCTCCCGGTGTCATTTTCGTGGAAGACGAGACTGGACAGACCGTGACGAAGAACATCGCAGCACCTACTAGGAGAGTTACCTGGAACCTTCCACCCGATGTTGAAGAAGTTCCTCAGGCGCCTCCTCTGAAACTGCCCAGGAAGAGCCCAAGCGGCGAAGTGTTGCCTCGAGCAATCGAGGAGTTGAAGAAGCTCCTCGACGAACGCCCTCTCGTGACAAAACGAGTCGCCTTGAACGCCCTGCCACCCATAAGCGACACAATCTTCAAAGAAGCAACTCAATACGTCGGCTACAGCTTCCGCGCAGGCCCGTGGCGCGATAGTCTCATCCGCTACGGCGTCGACCCACGCAAAGACCCCAAATACCGCATCTACCAAACCCTCATGTTCCAAGTCGACAAAGAAGCATTCAAAGCCATCCCAGACGACAAGAAACGCACCCTCCAATCCAACGAGACCAACACCCGGTGGGCAAGACCCCTCCGCCATACACGAGACGACCCGACGACCCATATCTTCGATGGCAAGAACATCACCGCTAACGGCAAAACATGGCAAGTCTGCGACGTCACGGACCCCATCGTGAAAGAAATCTTCGACACGACAAATCTTCCCACCGAATGTGATGTCTATCAATGGGGCTGGTATTACAACGGCACCATGGCCAAAGCCCGTGTCATCATGAAGAATAAAATGCGATACCTCTTCGCCAAAGAAGAACCGCCCCACAAAGACTATGAAGCTCTCGCTACATTGCCGGACCGGGTGACGAAGGGACAACTTGCGACAGAAGCGCAGCTGCATTCTAGGAGATACGGGCCTGCTGTTGCGACGTTGAGTGGGGAGTACAGGAATATTGTGAAGTCGGGCGATGGGAATCGGACGATTACGAGGATGTGGAAGGAGAGGAAGGCTAAAGGGCAGAAAGTTGGAGAGAGTGAAGAGCCACCTGAGGAGAGCGAGGCTGATCCGGAAGACGATGCTGAGCTCAGGGAGCTTGATGTTGGAGACGATGAGCTTGACGCGGCAAACGAGGACGGAGATGGCGATATGGGTGACTTTGATCGGGATGATGATAAGGAGGAGGGGCAAAGGGACGGTGGTGAGGAGCGAGATGAACAGGAGGTTGGAGA
Source organism: Pseudocercospora crystallina (assembly GCA_003666085.1). Classification (NCBI taxonomy): domain Eukaryota; kingdom Fungi; phylum Ascomycota; class Dothideomycetes; order Mycosphaerellales; family Mycosphaerellaceae; genus Pseudocercospora; species Pseudocercospora crystallina. The sequence goes on from QQNG01000145.1 coordinate 53,596, forward strand.
AGAGGAGGTGCAGGATCAAGAGATGGGCGAGGGAGAGGTGCGTGCTGGTGAGCAAGGCGCGAATGGGCCAGAAACGTTTCACGGCCTTGATGATTCATGAACGCAGATCGTGCAGATGATACGGTAGAAGATTGGAAGATGTTGCTCTGAGTACGACATGGCCCGTATGGTCGTGAACAGCCGTTGCTTCTGTCGTCCACCACACGTCCTCAGCCAGATTCGGTCTTCCTGGACGGGCTTGAGGAGGTTGACAAAGATGAGGTAGATAAAAAGAAAGATTGATTGAGAGAGCAGCTCGCACAATTCTTATACTCTCAGACTTCGCGACTTTGTGGAATCGAAGACCATGGTGTTTTGATACGATTGCCCTGATAGTTCATCCGACCTCATAAGCTCTTTCTCATTCTCTGACTTGCCGATTTCTTCCACCCAGTGATTGGCAGGCGAGGCCGAGCTGGTCTTCGGACATTCGAGGAACCAGATGAGCTGAGTTGTGACATGGACGAATCGCTGGAGCGAGGAGGCGTGGCTTTTTGTCGTGAGCGAAGTAAACCTTTGGGGTGGTTGGGCTTCGCATCCACCGGCCGCGATGAAGATGCTGTACCAATGATTATATATCATGATTCTGTTGACGACATACGGCATCGGAAATTGCCAGATCTCCCGTTTGATGATAAGCTTTATTGCGAGAGTGACAGAGATAGCGATAGAGCATATCTGGCTTCAAGGAAATGCTGCAATGCGGCAAGGCCGCATATTTGGGGACTCGCACTATCTTTGGCATTGTTGAGAACGCAGTGGCCTGTCATCGTGTGCATTTAGCATGCGAAACCTTTTGTTTTGTGGATTCCTGCGCTTGGCACCAAGCTCTGCCTTCCATTTTAATGGGTCAATGACACAGGGAGGGAACGGAATACTACCGGTGTATGGATCACATGCTTTAAATTGTCCTCGTGGGACGCGACCCCTCTCGATAACCATGGATTTGAACAACTCTCTCCCCAGATTCTCAGTCCACGTGCTCCGCAATGATCTTCAGGGACAGTAACATAGGTGGATTTGTGATAGGTGAAGTCCAATCGCAAAGATTCCAATCAAATACTGCTGGCGGGATCGCGAGCGGTTGCATGTGGAAGTGTGTGAGCGAGAGGCTCCGCCTCTTTGGTTCCCCGAGAGCGTCATGGAGGACACAGTCGTGAGATGCCGTTGTCGCAGTCCTGTCATTGAATTTAAATACAGAAGTCATATTGACGCCGAATAGTCGGGCAGAGATGGAGCTCAGTGATCACACAGATTCTTGGCTTTGGAAGTTTGAGAGAGCAATGGGCATAACAAGCTGCCATGAATATCTGACGACGAATTCAACTGCAATGGGGAGGCTTGGAGTCTGATCTTGGATTGTCGGAGGATTTTGCTCACGGTTCGTGCAATGGTTCCCAATGCCTTATGAAATGATGGAAGAGCTTCCGCCTGCTTCGTGTCTGGGCGCAGAGGTAGGTCTAGATATGTGGAGTCGAGGAATCTGGTCGTCTTCCATTGTGTAGATTGAATCAAAGTTTGTACCATGTCCAGAGAAAGCTCTCGTGTGTGCGCAAAAGGTAAGCAACAAACTCAGACGATTGAACCTCACCTCACCTCACACATGCCGTAAATTGCACCATGAGAAGGATAACCATTTCTGTTCAATCCGAAGCAGCTGCCTCCCTGTGGGCAAATTATTCCCGGAGTTGGAATGTCATTTTTGGCGCACGACCGTCATTCAGGTGCCGGAGCTTGCCAAATGGATCGAAGACCTTGGGATGGAGTTGACATGCCTTCGGTGACATCTTCAGATGCAGAACTCTTGGATCTAGTCCAGAAGTCCGTGCCAATTACAACATAAAGGCTGGTAACATCTCCCGGAAGACGAAAAGGATCCCCTATGGGAATTCGGAAGCATTGGTCTTACAGCTCAAGGCTACATTATTGCGGGAAACGTTGCTCTCCGAAGATGGCCGAATGGGCTCGCACCATATTGCCAGCACACACTCTGAGTGTCTGTCACATGCATCTTTCGGCACCTTGGCCGATCTGCTGCCGGATAAGTCGTGCACTACCGACGCAAAGTCTGGATCCAAAGCCGCTGTAATCTACCTGTGTCTAGGAAGAGACATGGCAGAATTCCATGGTACCAAGCATCTACTGGGTGTCAGCTCCAATTCCTTTCAGATGCAACTCATGTCTCAAGTATATAGGTTCTTCATGTCACTCTCACAATCACTGTGCTTCGGCAGTCATAATATCAGCAGACGAGTCGGAAGCGACCCCGCTGAGGCGCTCTTGTGAGAACGCACCGGCTAGAAGGGTAAAGAACAACGCTGTCGTGCGTGGTTCTCGTGGTGCCGCTAGTTCCCCAGGGCTGGCAAAAATCTCCGAGAAACGTCCTGGAGAGCGAAAACGGAGAAGGCAGGATGGGATGTTTGCTGCAACAATCAGACAGTATTCATTCACAGGGTAGTCAGGTCAGCCGCCCCTTTCACAAGCAAAATACCTTGTATTCAGGGCAAAGAGTGTCAGATGAAGCCTGAGAAAGAGACTTTCTCGTCAATCACATGCAAGTTTGGGAAGGTCGGCGGCGTCAGGGATCATCGGTTTTAGCTTCGTCTTCCCGAAGAGCCGAGCAATTCTGGTTGGCCATGCAACTTTCACATGATCAGACGCTCGGGGCACCCACGAGTCGGTCGTCGCTTCTGAATCCAGCGCTGACGCAAATAGCAGTCTCGCAGGAACTCCTCTCTCTCCACCGTCTCATGTCCACCGCGCGCAGCATTCACGACCCACGCCGCTTCCATATCGACAACCGCTGAGGATCGCGCCTGTCAATGCGCTCCCGCCGAGATGGAGGCCGTCCAAGACCGATCGTCTGCGACCCGATCGCCTGAAAATATTGAGTGGCCGTCGGTACCAAAGCACGCGCCCACTCAGCCGCCGGCGCATGAGAACATCACTCTACCAGACCTCAAGACAGTGCTATCCCCCGAATTCGAGCGCATGTCCTCTCCGCAGACGAGTAATCACCCACACTCACCCGGTTCCGTGCGAAGCCTGCCTCGAATAGACCCCGGCAATGCTATAACTGGATCGCAAAGAGGCTCGGATGTCAATATGATGAGTCCGAGAGAGACTGGCAGTGAAATGAGCATGGAAGACAGAAGAAGTCAAGTTTCTATGGATGATCCAGATGTGCGCATCGCAGCAGAGGCGCTGTCGGGGCTTGGAAATCCAGGTGAGCGAAATACATACATACCTCAGTGCGATAGGAGTACTGATTGGATTGCAGACTTCAATCGAGCTTCTCGTGACAAGCACATGGTTTCAAATGGAGCTCGTTCGGAAGAGCCAGAGCCATTGCTGGAGCTGATCGCCTCAGCGCATCCGTGGGTGGGAGGTACTATCAAGACTTCTCTAGCGGCATACTCTACTACGAAGCACTACTCACCGCGCTTCGTCAGATACGGCGCGGGGCTCATGGAGCGCAATATAGGAATGCCCATGGTCAATGCTGTCAACTCTGTTGGAGAAATGACTGGCATTGAAAATGGTGTGCGAAGATATCTGAATGCGCGTCGGCCCGGTGACCTCGAGCAAGGCATGGAGAAGGAGCCCATGATGTTTGACGAGTACGGCCGAGCACGTCCGATCATGGAGCCTCTACCGCCGTACGGTGCTAGCAGACCGCCCTCATACAGGTCGGAGGAAAGCCCTGCGTCCATGGACAGGACCAATGGAGATATGAGGCCACCACACGCCCGCAGCTGGTCTTCGCAACTGGTCGTCACGACTTCTGGGCTGTCAGTCGCGTTGAGCACCGCATCAAGGAGCAGCCTGAAGTTCTGTCTGAAGCTTCTGCGCGCATCAGCCGCCAGTGTGCAACAATTGAGCAACGCGCTCAAGATCATCCTAGAGCAGTACGAAGCTGCCCGCGAAAGACAACATCGCGAGGCATCTGCAATGGAGAAAGGTGGACGACCACCCACTCCTGAACAGAGTGAGGAGGCCAGGCAACTCGCAGAGAAAATCAAGCAAGCTAGCCAGCAAATATGGAACAGCCTGCAGTTCGTTGTGAATAGTGTTTCCAACTACGCCGGGGGAGCTCTGCCGGAGAATGCTAGGGACTTCGTGCGCAACCAGCTCATGTCACTTCCACAACGCTGGCACATCGTCTCGAGCCAACAATCTACAGATTCGGAAACGAGTACTGGAGCCCGCCGCATGATCAGCTTCGCAACAGAGGGTCTAGACATGATGAGCCAGGTCACCGGTGTCATCTCAGCGACTCTGGACTCTGCGGAGAGGTGGCTTGCAGCTGTTGGTAAGAAAGACGATGAAGATCAGGAAATGAAGGACAGCGACAACGCATCCGAACAGCAGCAACAGCCAGCGGAAAAGTCGTAAAATGAGCCAACGAAATCTGCGCGCCGACGAGCTGGTACTTCGTTACCTGGGCGATACAGCACATGAGATTGCCCCGCCGCCGGTTGCCAGCACCCGAAGACTCATACATACTGGCCCAATCGGTAATTTTTCACGATCTCTGCAATGGGCAATTGTGCTGCTCACCGCTCATGATGAGTATTGTGCAGCTTTTGTGCTCATTGCATTTGTAATGGAAGTACACGAGCTTCGAGAAGCAAGGGCTGATGATTAGACCAGTTGGTCACATGCAGCGTGGGCATTGGGCAAGCGGTGTTCGGAATGGCGGAGTAGATTGCTCTATTGTTCGAAGGAATTGGTCCCGCCCGCCCATGGTTGCAGGATCGCATTGTGGAGGAAAAGGCGACCTGCATAGCTGCTTGGCGGTGACAGGTGCCCACTCCATCAGCAGCTTCTAGTGTTTCTGAGGAGGGATTGAGTAAGCAAGGCGCTTTGCTGGCCGTTCCGGTGTCTTGGCTGGCCTATCTTGTGAGACGTTACACGGATGGGAAAAACGTGCTTCTTTTGGGCGGCGAATGGACGGGGAATTGGGAGCTGGGCACGAATTTTATGAAAGCATTGTTTAGGTTGTGGTCTTGGGGGTGTTTGTAGATAAGCAGGCATGTGCGAGAGAGAGGTCCGAGCCGTTCAGTACGGTTGTACGATTGTCCATAGTAATAATGCAACAAGTTCCAGGTCGTAATACTTCAAGGAGAGCCCTACAAGGAGGAGGCGCAAGTAAGCCTCGCGTCCAATCCTGTGTTCGAGAGCTCGACTGCCAGCTGTATGAGCAGAGAAGAGCTGCAGCTCGACTGGCGTAAGAGCGAATGCCCCAAGCTGTCGTCAAAACATTGGCCGACCGATGACGAGGTTACGGTTACGGTACAGGTGGGGTCGCTCGGTGCAGGCGAGGTGCGGCGGTATGGACACACGGAGTTTAGGCACAACAGAGAGCGGACAGTCGACCGACTCATTTCAACCGGAAGCTGGTGTACCCTGCTCCCGGGCGCGGCGTCCATTTCTAGCAAACCGCACGGTGTCGGAGACGCTGTAGACGACGGTCTGGTTCGTGGAAGAAGCGAAAGAGTGGATGTGAGTCGATATGCGCAATCGGCATGTCGGCAGAAATGCTGAGCCTCTTTTTTGCATCCAGCGTGTCTCTAGGCCTCTGTTAGGGTGATTAGAAGTGTCGGGGTAGTTTTAGACATAAGGTACTTTATGCATTTGGTGCTCTGTCGTCCGTTTGTAAACATTCGTCGACCCACTGCGTTGCCGTTTGCCGTCTCCGTCTCTGCGACTGCTTCGTTCGCTCGTACTAAATCTCCAGGCATTCGATACAGAAATCTGGAGATGAAACCCACCTGGACCCGGTGACGCTTGGAACGATTGAAAGGTTGACCGTTGGTGGTCTGACACTGGTCAAGGTTCTCATTGGCAGACGAGAGGGAAACGCTTCAGATTGCCTTTGCGGCTTTTGCCGAATCGATGGACTCTGCTAAAGAAAAGGTCGAGGAATCTCTGCACCTCCACCATCCATCGCATGTTCACGGCGGTCAGGGCATTTCAGATGCGGCCGCATTGCAACAGCCTTCTGGTGGAGGAGAGCAGGCTGGTTTGGGAACAGAGGCGGTAGAGAAGCTCGACACCGATCGCGACACGCTGGTCGGCAGGGAAACTTCAGATGAGAGCCAGGATGATTACGCGCCTTCGCCTGTTCGCCAGAGTCTTTCCGAGAAGCCTACGTCCGTACACAATGGCCGAGGTGTCAATGTCGAGAATGCGACAAGGGAGTTTGCTGAGTTGCAGCGAGAGCTGAGCGGGATCAGCCACATCTCCAGAAGGCTCTCGCGACAGCAGAGCAGGAAGAGTGACAAGAAGCAGGCCACAGACTTGGAGAAGGCCGTTTCGCCTACGACCAGCGAAGATGACGAGGAGCCGTTCGATCTGGAGGACACCCTTCGAGGGAACAAGAGCTTGGAGGAGGAATCCGGGATCAAGCACAAAGCCATTGGAGTGATATGGGACAAGTTGACAGTGAAGGGCATGGGCGGAGCTAAGATCTTCGTCCAGACATTCCCTGATGCCTTCACTGGCTTCTTCGGCTTTCCGGTCAAGATGCTGCTGGGCTTGTTCGGTATTGGTGGTAAGGGCAAAGAGGTCAACATCCTGCAGAACTTCCGTGGCGTTGTCAAGCCGGGTGAGATGGTGCTCGTCCTGGGAAGGCCCGGCAGCGGTTGTACCACCTTCCTCAAGGTGATTGCAAACCAGCGATTCGGCTACACAAATATCGAGGGCGATGTGTTGTATGGGCCATTCACAGCCAAAGACTTCGAGAAGCGATATCGTGGAGAGGCAGTCTACTGTCAAGAGGACGATGTCCACCACCCGACACTCACCGTTGGCCAGACGCTTGGTTTCGCATTGGAAACGAAGGTACCCGGCAAGCGACCTGGCGGTATCAGCGCGCCGCAATTCAAAGAGAAGGTCATTGACATGCTCTTGCGCATGTTCAACATCGAGCACACGAAGAACACGATTGTTGGTGATCCATTCGTGCGCGGTATCTCCGGTGGTGAACGAAAGCGTGTCTCGATCGCAGAGACGATGATAACTGGAGGCGCTGTATATGCTTACGACAACAGTACTCGTGGTCTGGACGCTTCCACAGCACTGGACTACGCCAAGTCCTTGAGAGTCATCACGAACATTTACCACACGACGACGTTTGTTTCGCTTTATCAGGCTTCCGAGAACATTTACTCGCAATTCGACAAAGTCATGGTTATCGATGAGGGGCGGCAAGCATTCTTTGGACCAGCACAAGAAGCGAGAGCGTACTTCGAAGGTCTTGGATTCCTCGAGAAACCCAGGCAGACAACGCCCGACTACTTGACCGGGTGCACTGACCCATTCGAGCGCGAATACAAGCCAGGGCGCGATGAGACTAATGCGCCCTCTTCGCCCGACAGCTTCGTTGAGGCCTTCGAGAAATCGAAGTTCGCGGCTGAACTTGAAGATGAGATGTCGCAATGGCGGAATCGAGTCGAGGAAGAGCAGCATGTCTATGAAGACTTCAAGACGGCTGTTCTCCAAGGCAAACGACACGCTACTAAGAAATCCGTCTATTCGATACCGTTCTACCTCCAGGTCTGGGCCTTGATGAAACGCCAATTCATCCTTAAGTGGCAGGATCGCTTTTCTCTTGTCGTCTCTTGGATTACTTCAATCGTCATCGCAATTGTCATCGGAACCGTCTGGCTACAGCTTCCTCAAACATCGGCAGGTGCATTCACACGTGGTGGTGTTCTGTTCATCGCTCTGCTCTTCAACTGCTTCTCCGCTTTTGGTGAATTAGCATCTACCATGATTGGGAGACCAATTGTGAACAAGCATCGAGCCTATACGTTCCATCGACCTTCAGCACTCTGGATCGCACAAATATGCGTCGACATGGCTTTCTCGTCTGTGCAGATTCTGGTGTTCTCAATCATGGTCTACTTCATGTGCGGCTTGGTATATGATGCTGGAGCGTTCTTCACGTTCTTCTTGATCATTGTCACTGGATATCTGGCCATCACGCTGTTCTTCAGAACCGTGGGGTGCTTGTGCCCCGACTTCGACTCAGCTATCAAATTCGCCGCTACGATTATCACACTCTTTGTGCTGACCTCTGGATACCTGATTCAGTACCAATCACAGCAGGTCTGGCTGAAGTGGATTTTCTACATAAACGCGCTCGGCCTCGGCTTCTCAGCGCTGATGGATAACGAGTTTAGCAGACTCAATCTTGAGTGCGACGGCACATATCTGATTCCATACGGCGCGGGCTATGGTGATATTCAGCACCAGACTTGCACACTTGCTGGAAGTACAGGTGGCAGCGCATCGGTTTCCGGAAGCTCATACATCGAGACAGCATTCCAATATGCTCCTGGCGATCTGTGGCGCAACTGGGGAATCATTGTTGTTCTTGTCACATTCTTCTTGTTGACCAACACATTTTTGGGAGAATACATCAAGTGGGGTGCTGGCGGCAAGACTGTCACCTTTTTCGCCAAGGAAGACAAAGAGCGCAAGAAGCTGAACGATGCACTCAAGGAGAAGAAGCAAAGTCGCACCCGCGAAGAGAAGGACAGCAAGGGCCCAGATCTCTCGATTGAGTCTAAGGCTGTCTTGACCTGGGAGGACATGTGCTACGACGTGCCCGTGCCATCTGGCCAGCTGCGTCTGCTCAAGAACGTGTTTGGCTATGTGAAGCCTGGCGAGCTGACAGCCCTCATGGGAGCTTCTGGTGCAGGCAAGACTACTCTCCTCGACGTGCTGGCTTCTCGCAAGAACATCGGAGTGATTACTGGTGACAAGCTCATCGACGGAAAACCACCGGGGACCGCCTTCCAGCGTGGAACGAGCTATGCCGAACAATTGGATGTACACGAAGGATCACAGACCGTGCGTGAGGCTCTGCGCTTTTCTGCGGATCTCAGACAGCCGTACGAGACGCCTCGAGAAGAGAAGTATGCCTACGTCGAGGAGATTATTGCTTTGCTGGAGATGGAAGAGATCGCAGATGCCATCATTGGAAGTCCAGAAGCAGGACTCGCGGTCGAACAACGAAAGCGCGTCACTATTGGCGTTGAACTTGCCGCTAAGCCCGAGCTCCTCCTGTTTCTTGACGAGCCAACGTCCGGACTGGATTCGCAATCAGCCTGGAACATCGTCCGCTTTTTGAAGAAATTGTCCGCTGCAGGTCAAGCTATCTTGTGCACGATTCATCAACCGAACGCCGCCATTTTTGAGAGTTTCGACCGACTTCTTCTGCTTCAACGCGGTGGTGAGACAGTCTACTTCGGCAATATTGGCAAGGACGCCTTTGCGCTACGTGAGTACTTCCACAAACACGGCGCCGATTGCCCTCCAGATGCCAACCCGGCCGAATGGATGCTGGACGCCATTGGCGCAGGCTCGCAGGCCCGCATCGGTGACAAAGACTGGGGCGAGATCTGGCAAGAATCTGAACTGCTTGCTTGGACCAAGGAAGAGATCCTGCGCATCAAGAGAGATCGTATTGAAGCCGTCGGATCCCAGCCACCTGTTGAGCAGAAGGAGTTCGCCACCCCTCTTTGGCACCAGATCAAGACGGTCCAGAAACGCACGCACATCTCTTTCTGGAGATCACCAAACTACGGGTTCACGCGCCTGTTCAATCATGTCATTATCGCTCTGCTCACCGGTCTGATGTTCTTGAATCTCAACGACTCGCGAACCTCACTCCAGTACCGCGTCTTCATCATTTTCCAGGTCACTGTCCTCCCAGCCTTGATCTTGGCCCAGGTTGAGCCGAAATATGATCTCAGCCGCCTGATCTACTACCGCGAAGCAGCCAGCAAAACATACAGACAGCTACCATTTGCTCTGTCAATGGTGCTCGCCGAGATGCCATACAGCATTATCTGCGCAGTCGGCTTCTTCCTCCCGCTCTACTACATCCCGGGCTTCAACGCAGCATCCTCTCGTGCGGGTTACAACTTCTTCATGGTTCTCGTGACGGAATTCTTCTCAGTCACGCTTGGTCAGATGATCTCAGCCCTTACGCCGAGCACCTTCATCGCCGTCCTGCTCAACCCGTTCGTCATCATCGTGTTCGCCCTGTTCTGTGGTGTCACGATTCCCAAACCGCAGATTCCCGGCTTCTGGCGTGCATGGCTTTACGAGCTGGATCCATTCACTCGCCTCATTTCAGGTCTGGTGGCCAACGAATTACACGGTCAAGCTGTGGACTGTACGCAGGGCGAGTTGAATCGCTTTACGGCTCCGCCTGGCCAAACTTGTGGAGAATACATGGCGGATTTCTTCAATGCCGGTGGGCCGGGATACATCGTCAACAACCAGACTTCAGATTGTGGGTACTGTGCGTATGCCATCGGTGACCAATTCTATGAGCCGCTCGGTATCTCGTTCGACAACCGATGGCGAGACTTTGGCATTCTGGTGGCGTTTATTGGCAGTAATCTGATCCTGCTGTTTATTGGAAGCAGGTATTTGAACTTTAATCGGCGGTAGAATGTGTTCACATTCTGGTGAAAGGTGTTGGCATCTATGCATAGCGTGGTAATGGGTCTGCTTTCAAAATGGGAACAAGGATAGAGTGGGTTGTAGCGGTTTACCAATAACAGATAGAATGTCGACAGGACGGAAGGCATAGCACTGTTCATGCCCGTGTATGAGACTTATGCTGTACGTTGGTTGTATGCCGTACGCTGAATTTGAAGCAAGTCATGCGAGCAAACCCGTAATCATCTCTCACTTACTCAGTTACTCACTTTATTAAATTGACAACCTCATCAAGCCCAGCAGCATGACCACAGATGAGGAGGTCATCTAACAAGAAACACCAACATCTCTTCCCACGTGTCAACGTCTCTCCATTTCCCAAAACAGCCCATATCTCCCATCTTCACCCCCGACTCGTCTCTAAACAAAACCTCCGATTAGTCGCCCGTGATCGACGACTAACGGACGTCTGCATGAAGATGTTGTTCTGTTGTCTTCACTTCACGAAACCATTGGGCCGGGACACCTCACTCGCACATTCAGTTTCGAACCAAGTGGGACGTCGACGAAAGCACCGAGGTAAGTGGAAGAGATGTTTGGGGATATGGACCTTGTCTTTCCACGTGGAAAAGCGAGAGACGAAAGTAAGGGAGGTGGTGAGCTTTCCTGAGAGGAGAGGTGAAGTTGGTAGATCTTCAACGAAGTACGGGCTGAAAAGACCGGATATGCAAGAAGATTGGAGAGATCGACGCGAAGCAAGCAGCGATGATCTTCGAGCTGCAAGATCAGCAATAGAGCTTCTTTCTGCATCACCTCCGAAAGGTCCTTCGGAGAAGTATACGATTGAAGTAATGCTCGACACACAACTCTAGTTGGTCGATGGTGGAGAGGCCACGGACGGATATACAGCATGAATACGGAGGCTTTGGTACCTGCGTTGGAATAGCTATTTGCAATAGATTGCGGATGGGTATGCGTGCTGTTAGCTGCTTATATTGCATACATACTACAGCCAACCCGATACAGCAGAACGACATATGCTTGTTCTGAGTGCTAAATTGCCGGTTTCCGACCAACTGTACTCGCAGCTAACATCCAAATCTTTCCATTTTCGAATTGTTCCCTTGTCACTTTGATAAGTTCTTCCTTGACATCTTCAATATCTCCTCCCCATGTCCTCTGCATAGCGATAAAAGGCGGATTTCTCGAATACAAGAAGTAGTCTGCGAATTCCTCTGCACTCCCAAAATCTAATACAACCTCCGTCTTGGAGCTCTTAATATCCAAAAACCCAGCTTTCTGCAAAGCGGCCTCTTGGTCCTCGGCAGTCTTGATAGATACCAGATCCCCAAAGCCATGACTATCGTAAGACGGCTTCAGGTTCTTGCAAGCTATATTCCACGGGTCGCCGATGAAGTTCTTCTCCCAGATGGCTACGCCGGTCACGCCGTTTGGTTGCGTGACTCGATACATCTCGTTGATGGCGTTCTCGGGGTTTGGAATGAATTGGATCATGAAAGAGCTCACGGCGTGCGTGAAGAAGTCCGGTTGCAGACCTTGAGATATATGATCTTTGGAGGCGTCTAACACGAGAGTCTTGGTGTTTGGGAGATTCCTCTTGTCGAGTTGTGCCAGCATGCCGGGAGCCACGTCGGCGGCTGTGATGGTCATGTCGAGACCTTTATCGGTAAGTTGTTTGGTGAGGACGCCAGTTCCTGCTCCGGAGTCCAGGACTTTGGAGGCATGGTCGAATGGTTTGAGGGATTCTACGAGGGAGAGTAGAGCTGTGACGCCTCTTCCGGTAGCCTGGCCGATGCTGGCTTTGCCTTCGCGGTCTGAGTAGAGGTCGGAGCGAGCGGACCAGGTTTCTGCGTTTGTAGACATGGTGAAGTTCTTGTGTTGGTCAAACTTTGATTAGTCGGATGGATGAGATGAGTGATATATAGGGTTGATACAGATGTCAAGACCATTATTACTATACCGTATAGCGCTCCAGCATCTGTACATGAAATCCTTCATGCCACAGAAGGCCGTCGCTCATTGCGAGTCGCGCTCAGCAGCGTGTGACCGCGTCCGCCCATATTTCCAGAAGTTGAAGGAGTTGTACCTGTGATTACTGAGCTCAACGACTGTGACATGGCTCAGAAAATGGCAGACGGATGAAGACGGAGGTGTTTTTGTAGATGGAGGAGGTGAGACGAGATGCCTCGGGAGAAGTTGGAAGTGGTGCTTGGGTGTGGCTGGTGCACTTGACTTGCCAACTGCCATCAATCTCCCAAACGCCGCCCGCATTGCTGGCACCTCGTCATTCACATCGCGTGCTCCTCGGCAGCTTCTCGCATCACATATCCACGCCGAATACACCAACGCCAAATCCGATAGACCTTCCGCGCCGCCGAACGATCAAAATCTATCAGAGCGAATTGTTGGAGCTGCGATTGTGCCCGCCGGCCTGATGCTGCGTGTAGGATGATTGCGGCAACTCGTCGTTGGTTTCGACGGAATAGAACGAATCTACTGATTGGCGCGGGCGTCCTGGGCGCTGGCTACCTCGCCGGACAGTATGTCCTCAGTAAGATTCAGGAGGCGCGTCAGCGCATGAGCGAGGACCGCATCGCGAAGGAGAAGTACGGCATTTGATAGCCAAGGGCAGGCATGTCATAGACTAATGGGGAAACAGTCTCCGCCGACGATTCGAGCAGAACCAGGAGGACTGCACATATACCGTATTGGCACTTCTACCTACCGTACGCGACGAGATTATCAGCGCCCTTCCCGTCGAGCAAATCACAGAGCAATTGCAACAGGAGAGGCAGGAGAGGTTGCAGCGACTGGGAGCTTCCGAGGCAGCGTCGTCTGACTATCCCTCCGCGCCGGCGAGTACAGTCGACGATGATGGCAAGAGCTTGGGAAGTAGCAGCTATGTACACGCCAGCCAGGTTGCGCATAGCACGCTCAACCTGGGTGTGGCCGGCGAGGCATCATCGAAGCCAAAGCGCAGCAAGGGCCAGCTATGGCAGGATATGAAGATTCAGTCCATCACCAGAGCGTTGACTTTGCTGTATACCATGTGTCTTTTGACGCTCCTCACTCGCATCCAGCTTAACCTGCTTGGACGGCGAACGTACCTCTCCTCTGTTGTGGCACTGGCATCTCCACCACCCGCGGCCCAGTCCTCTACGATATCTATGGAGAACCGAGATGACGATAACTACGATAACGTGTACGGCAACGATTTCGAGACGAATCGGAAGTATCTTACGTTCAGTTGGTGGCTGCTGCATCGAGGCAGCAAGCAGATCATGGAGCGAGTAATGGCAGCGGTCAAGGAGGTCTTTGGGCCAGTGAACATCCGAGAGGAGGTGTCATTGGAGCGAATGGCAGATCTGATAATGCAAGTGCGCAGGAAGGTGGAAGGCTCGACCGAGGAAGAGCGAAGAAGTATGAAGTGGCTGGGCTATCTGCTGCCACCGCGGGAAGATGAGGCATTTGTGATACGACAGAGTGGGATGTCGGACGAGGAAGACTCTCCATCCCCGGAGCGGAGACAGTCGGACCCCATGACGGAGCAATCTGATGAGGCCATCACGGAGTCGTTGAGAAGGTTACTGGATGAGACATCTGATCTCATTGACTCGCCCACTTTCTCATACGTCCTCACAAGACTTCTGGACGCATCGTTCTCGCACCTCGTGGACTACCGACTTGCCACCGAGGCCTTCAAAATGCCGACACCAGGGAGAGAATCAAGAGTCGTGGAGATTACGGAGAACAAGTGCAAGATTGCACACGCGTTGCCAGTATTTGCGAAGCAGGCGCACGCTATCGCAGCTGGGAGTGGTGAGCTCGACGCAATGGCGGGTGTAGCAGCACAAGAGCCACTTGGCAACGAATATCTGGCCGCTGTCGACCAAGTCAGCGATCTTGGAGCGTTCGCCGCTGTCATCTATTCCAGCAATTTCGAGTACGAAATCCCTCAAGACGTGGAACAAGCAGGAAGCTCAGCGCGACGGAGTGACAATAATGCCTCTTCGGACACAAGTCCGTCAACCGCCGAGATCGGCCAAACGCTCAGAACCGCAGCGGATAACATGCTTGGCGAGAGCGAGGTCCTGGTATTGAGCCACGGAGAGGAAGACAAGACGGCCCAAGCTGGGACAGCGAAGAGTGATTTTGACGCGGCTTGGGAGAAGGCTCGGTCTGATACAGGTGACAAGCCTGAGGAAGGAGGGATCAAGCTGAGTTGAGGTGGACAAACATGACATTGAAGTGAAGGAGTGATCTTTCGAACATGTTGATATACCCATCTACCATCTACGAGCGAGTAAGCGCTTTATGACACTGCTCTTCGCATCTGCTGAGGTTCACGCATTGTATTGAATACTTATTGATTATGAATTGACGATCATGTCGACGAAGTACTCTTTCATACCATGAACTTGCACGTGAACGAGTCAAGAATGGAAGAAGCAGTGTTCTTGAGTCTGAGCTTAATGATTTTCTCTCTAGCAAGTGAACTTCGCTAATGGATTCACATGATCCACCCAAAAACGCCTCATCAAATGCATTGCGTTCATCGCATGTCCACTAAAACCATGCAGCCGTGCAACTCAGCCTATTTCAGCTCAATTCTTCAGGCCAAGCAGCCTTCAAAGAACCTGCCTCGTTTACTGTGTCTGCAAATAATCGCACTGTCAGTCACACACTTCCCAGGCTCAGCAGCCTTCAAGGAAAAAAAAAACTCAAGACGATACCGGATTCGCATTATTCAACGGCTCCCCCACAGGCGCCAAGACAATATCCAATTCCAATTCCCTCACCGCTTCGCCTCCTGGTCCGGTGTGGGGCTTCATTGAGGGAGGGAGGGATTTTAGGGGTGCGAAGTCGACGACTAGGTCGTCTTTTACGGCGAAGACGGTGTCGGTTTCGAGCCAGGGGTCGTCTTTGGGGTAGATCTGGGAAAGAGTGTTAGCGAGGAGATACCTGGGGGATGGAGGGGGGCTTACTTGTGTGATGCATGGCTTGTAGCTGTCTTTTGTAACCATGAGGTGGATATGTGCGGGTCTCATCGGGTGGCGGTCGATTGCTGAGAGGAGTTGCCAGGAAGGACCGTCTTGCGGAAGGGAGTACGCAGTTGGTCGGAGGCAGTACAGTCTGTACTCGCCATTCTCATCCGTCTTGAATTTCCCTCGAAGGTTGTTATCCTTCTGATTGGCCGGATCTTGGAAATCGTATTTCCCGTTGCTGGATGCTTGCCACATATCAAATGTGACGCCAGGAATGGGCTTCTTCGTCTTCAAATCGCGGACCACACCGTGCATGTATGTGACGATTCCCTCATGAGGACTCTCAATAATCGAATCCCCCAATTCCCTCCAAGGCGCATTCGGACTCCAGAATGGTCCCAAGATCGCAGCGGATGTAGGGATATAATTTGGTTCATCGACTTGGACGTAGTTGGCAATCTCAGTCACGAGAGATTCTAGTCCAATGATATCCGATAATCTGTGCATTTCGTTCCTCTTGCCATCTGATTCCGTCCAAAGCTTTCCCGTCTCGTTCAGGAACTTGACGCCAGCCAGCCATTCTTCGGGTGTGAGGTCGACTTCGCGGGCGAAATCGTGGATGTGTCGGGTTAGAGAGGCGAAGATTTGGCGCATGCGAGGGGAGGTTTTGGGACCGCAGGTATCGATGACATGTTGGGTGAAGTTGGGGTCGTATTGTCGGCCGGAGGCGGAGGTTGTTGCTGCTTTTTGTTCTTGGGTGGCCATTGTGATTTTGCTGTTGCTGGGTAGGAGCTGGTTATCGGTGCTGTATGTATCTGGTACTTCTGGTGGTCCTGGACAAAGAGCTTCTCGTCTGATGACCTGCTGACACTCCGTACAATGGGGGAGGTGGAAACTGGTGATGGAGGATGAGAGATACTACGAATAAGACCTACCACGAGGCGGCTGACCACGCCTCTTATGTCTATGAGCGTGAACCCATCTCATCTCGCTGCAGGGTTAGTCCAGACGTATAGACGGCAGTTCACTCGGCGAGCGTAGCCAAACCACAAAGACCAGCAGCTTTGCTCACCTCCGGCAGCGGGCCCGGCTTCTGCAACCTCTGGAAGCGACTTCCACACAAAGCTCTAACCGCATTGAAACCCAAGCGAATCAGCTCCTCGCGTCAGCAACAAACAACACACGCAAGACGGCATCCGCTCGCATCCCTCAGACGATACCGCAAGGCGGGGTACAGAAAAGTTGGGGCCATGTGGTCGGCCATGAGATCGGCTCTTGGCGGGGCCATGATGAAATGTTCATCCGGCAAGTGAAGTCGGGAAAAGACTTCTTCCCCCTGCCACGCATACTTGGGCACACGATCGTGTGATCTTGAGACTTTCTATTCATTTACAATATTCTCAATGATCAACCTGCTTATCCGTCCGTATCGTTGTTGTCTACGGCTTGCCAGTATTTGAGCCATTCCTGCGTCCTTAGAGAGGGCGAGATCTCCTCACAGAGCCTCATCTACAAATAACATATCTAATCCCGTAAAGACGGCCGAAGTCCAAGTGACATATGCGTGGACTTCAGACACCGTAACAATAACTAGTGAAGCGTACGATTCAATCGTGAAATATCTCTGGCCGGGCTGGTGAAAGGATAGAAGACGAAGTCCAAGTCAAAACCCGCGCATATGACTCCTCAGAGACTGTTGCGCCCAGAATAAAATACACTATCCTAACATCCATCCACCTCTCTCTCTTTGGATCCATCTCGCAACAACCCTCCCTGCTTTGTCACAGCAAAAACGCCTTTGCTAATAAAAAGGAGGCAGAAGCCATCTCCTCCTCCACCAAAAAAACTTGCAAGATCATCTAGGTAATCCCATCATGCAAACGACCGCACATAGTAACAATATGCGCAGCGCCGTTCCGCTCTTCTCTAGCTTTCGAAATCAAAAGATGCAAGTGTCGTTTCCATCTCTCCACACTCTCTCGATTACCTCCGTTTTCCGCTGTTGTCGATGATGATAGTTCCTCATCGCATCCCCATCCCCTCCACAATCTCCTCAAGCATACGGAAAGCAAGCGGCAGCGACGACAACGCTATCCCTGGCTCCATCGAGCTTCGGAGAGGCAAGCTCAACTCGTCTCTACCGAAAATCGCCGCCGTCATCGCTTAGCCCGTCTTGCACCCCTAATCCGACGGGATGGTAACCATTCCCGTTGGTCCCATGTCCGTTAGGCACAGGCCACTGTCCTTCCATCACATCGAGGCCGTCTTCTTCGGGTACCTTGTCCATGGCGTTTGCGTCGAGCTGCTGTTGCATCACGGCCTGGGCTGATACAATCTCGGCGAGACGCTTCAGGCGAGGCGTCTGTAGCCAACTAGGCGTGTACGTCTCTAGCGCCGTGATGACGCGAGGTTCTGCGATTTCGTAGGGCCCGGAGTCTTCCATGTCGACCGCTTGCAGGAGCAGCACGTCTGACTTGGGATCCGTGACACGAGAGGCCACCGCTTTCATGATCTCGCCATTGATCGGTTGTTCGTAATCGGCAACGAGATACTGGTTGAGAAGCTTCTGAATCTGGTTGGGTGAGAGCCTGGAACAAGTCAATCATCTGTAAGGGAAGTCAAAAGGATCAGTAATACTCACATCCAGCAAATGTCCTGGATAATCTCGATGTCGTTCAACGTAGCCTTCTTCAATTGCAGTAGCTTCGTCGCTTGCATCAAGTGCTCCAGCTGTAGTGTGCCTTCAGGCATGTCGTGGCTCTTGCACCATTCCTCGATTCTGGTGATGTTATAGTTAATTTGCAGACCTCGTTTCCAAGACAAGAAGTTTCTCCTCATGAGCAAGTCGTTAAAGGCCGTAACACCGACCAGTCGTAGCAGTTCTGTGACAGTCTGCGTAATAATGCTGTCTTCCAGGTAAAACGCCTTCATGGCCTTGAAGACGTTGTTCAGCAGGCTGAGAAGGTTGTCCATGCTGTAAGCAGGTGTGTTAGACGACTGCAACAGCTTGCCAAGGAATCGGTTGTTCTCGTTCGTAACGAAGCCTGGAAGGGACTGCGACTCGATGATAGCGGGTACAATCATCTTGTGCAGCTTCTTCTTCAGCACCTTCATCCAAGTATGGTAGATGTTGAACTCCAAGCTCTCCAGATCGTGCTTCACAATCTCCAGTAGACGGTCATACTCAAAGTTGTCCGTCTTCTGTGCCTCGTACCAGTCCTCTGCCAAGAAAACGAAGGAGAGCATCTCGTGCACGTTGGACAACCAGAAAGCGCCGGGGTTAACAGCCTCGTCGCCATCGTGCTGCATGACCTCTTGCTGGATAGACTGCATGACATTCGCCAAGAAGCGTTCAGACTCCTTGACGAATCCATTGTTCCACATCTCACTGGTGACGAGGTTGATGAGGTAGGCCGGGAAGAGCACCTCCTTATCTGTGGGAGGTGGATTGCTGCCAGGTGCTGGTATCTTCAAGTTCCGGATGAGACCCATGGTGACCTCGTCGTTAAGGCCATCCTCATCTGCAAGCAAGTTCTCCAGCTCCATCTCCACGTTCTCCAACCCAGGATTAAACGTGGAGCCAGATAGGTTTTGTGTGTGCCCACCAGCCGCCGCACCAAACGCCATCGATACTGGCCTCGGATTGAAAGCGCCGCTGAACCTCTCTGTTTGGATTTGCTCGGGACCTGCGCTCCTCCTCTTCGGCTTCTTGGACGATACGAGGTTGATGAGACCACTCGCAGCACCCGCAGTCGCTCCATTGGTGAGCTCGCCGTTGGTGACAGGAGCTGCTCTCTTCGCCAGCTCCAACTGATCTTGCAGGTCTGCAAGTTGTTGCCGTAGACTGAGCTTCTCGGTCTCGCTTGCAGTCTTGGCGGTTCTCGCCGCCTCCAACTCCTGGGTGGTGACGCGGAGGTTCTCCCGCAACGACTTCTCCTCTTCTTGTAGTCGGCGCATGTTAGTTGCGCTCTCGTCGTAGTTGGCCTGCAGACGAGACATCTCGGCCTCGACTTGCTCGAGCTTAGCAGCTGTGATACCGGCCTGGTTGGCCTCACGCTGCAACTCATTCGCTCTGGCCTCCATAGCATTGTGCCTCTCGCGTGAGCTCTTGAGCTGGCTTTCGAGGTTCTGAACTTGACCTTTGAGGGCCTTGTTCTCTTGTCGCATTGTGCCGAGGTTTTGTGTAAGCTCGACGACCTTGTTCTCCAGTTTGTATGAGATCTGCTTAAGATCTCTCGCCTCCTCTCTGAGTGTCTTGTACGTCTTTCGCGCCGTCTTACCGCGCCACAAGCTCTGCACAAGAGTGACTTTGCGGCGATAGTCTCGCCAGCCCTTGAGCTGCCGATGACTCCTCCAGCTTCGTTGAATGATGCGGGCAGCATCGGAGAACTTCTTGTCCAAGATCATCTTTCGGCACAGCCACCCCTTTGCCGCCGCTTCAAAGAGGATGAGATTGTTTCGCTGCTGTACGTACCTCTTGCGCTCCTTCTGGCCTCTCCAAACGCGCTGAATGGTCGTGGCACTCCGTTGACGTCTGGCTTCTTCGGCTTTCCTCCGCGCCATATTAGCTCTTGCTCGCGCCTGAAATGCACGAATGCTCTCGATTGCTTCCAGGTAGCGGCGACGGTAATATTTGGCACGCAGATTCTTCTGGATCATGATTGCCGCATCGCTGAGTCTGTTTGCGCGCAGGTTCTCCAGGAAGGCCAGCATACCAGCTCGGAAAAAGATCTTGGTCTTACCGAGCTGGTATTTGTCTGTCTTGTCGCCTTGCCCTGCGCCAAGTGCCTTCTTCAAGATGGCAAGAGTCATGGTCCGGATTTCGGTGGTCCACTCTGAGGAGCGGATGAGCATGTAGTATCGCAAAGCGAATTCTTCGTATGCCCATCTCGTAGGGTAACCAGCACAGCTGATACGTACGGTCTCGAGCACACCGCAAGCTCTCAGCTGGCTGAGCACCATCGGTCCCTCGAACTTCCAGGCTTCCTTGGCCTCGTTCGGCTTGATACAGCGGATATAGTGCACCTCGGTGTTATTGATGGTGTCCATTAGCTGAATCAAGGAACTCTTGAAGATGCCACCAAGCGTCGGTTTCCTGGCCGCGGCGGCACCCTTCCTTGCGCCTGGTGCTCCATTGGCCTTTCCTGGGTTGATTGCCGCTGTGTCTCGCTCTCGAACGGTAGCACTCGACTCTAGAACCTCGCTGAGGAAAGCATTGGAGCTGTTCCTCAACACCTCCAGATGCTCGTCAGGTACAGTATCCCTGTTCTTCTCAATGAATCCATCACTTTCGTAAGTCACGTCAACGGCGTAATGGCAGACAGTGAATGCACTCTTGCCGAATCGTGGCTTCTTGTAGAATGCATGCTTGTCGCCGGAGAAATTGTGGTGCAACTTGGTCACAAATGATTCGTCAGATCCCATCGGCAATCTGCTCTCTTCGTCCAAGAGAGCCAAAATACCAAGCTTGCCCTCGATCAGGTCAATACAGGGTTGATTGTCACTGAAATCAATGAACTTCCAGTCAATCTCTTCCCGAAGGTATTCTTCTTGCTCCAACTTAAAGACGTGCTGATTGAACTCCTGTTGAAGCTTCTCGTTGGCGTAGTTGATACAGAACTGCTCGAAGCTGTTCTTGGCAAAGTGCTCGAAACCGTAGATATCCAGCACACCAATGAAGGAGTGCATCTGCTCCATGACCTCGTCCGGAGCGAGGAAGCCGTTCATAGTCTCGACAAGCCAGTCGAAGAGAGAAGAGTAGATGTACTTGGCAACGGAGTCTCGGACAACAGTCGCTTGCTGCTGGGTCAGGTTGGACATAATCTTCTCGCCACGGGTGACGAGCTGCTTCTTGACTGTCCATTTTGCGAACTCATTCGCATCGATCCCAAGCAGTTCACAGGCCTTGACCAGAGAAGGCTCGCTGGCAGACAGCTGCGAGTCTGTCCTAGTGGCAGTAATCTTAATATTGCCAATATGCAGCAGCGCAGCTAAGATCTTCCACAGCGAGCTCTGAAGCTCCGCAGAGACACCCAAACGTGTGAGCGCTTGCCGAGTCTCCGAAAAGTCCTTGGCATCATCCACGCCGTCAATCTGCGGAGAGCCACCCTGATTGAGGTAGTCAAAGTGCTCTGGAGGCACCAAGCCTAGTTGTTCCCGCTCTTGCTCTGTCGCGCCAGCCACAAGCTGATAGAAGATGTGGTAGTTTCGCTCCTTAAGCGGCTGGAAAACCAATCTTGATCGCTCGAGGAGGTATGTTCGTATCCGCGCACCAATGATGTCGGTCTGCTTGTTGAAGATGATCTCGATATACTTTCCGAAACGCGAGGAGTTATCATTTCGAGTGGTCTTGGCGTTACCGAATGCTTCCATGATGGGGTTCGTTGCCAGAATCTGCTCTTCTGTCTCGCTCATGGTGTCTGCGCGGCCACGGCTACGGATGCCGGGCTGATCGGGAGGCTCTCTTGTCGCGAAGTATCGCATGATGTATTTGGCGCTCACCGTCTTACCCGCTCCTGACTCTCCAGAGACAACAATGGTCTGGTTCTTGTCATTTCGCAGCATATCGGCAAAGGACTCTTCGGCGATAGCGAACAGATGCGGCGCTTGGGATGCTCGGTGCTTGCCCGCATAGACTTGTACCATACCGGGTACGTACAGTGAATCGACTCGTGCGAAGGGGTTGGTCGCGATGAGGACGATACCGGAGTATGTGTAGATCTCCTTTTGGGCATAGCGGAGCTTGATGGCTTGGAGCACAGCGGGCTCGTTCAAGTGGGATAAGTTGGTCAGGTCATCGCTGGCTTCGAGCATGGGCGGATTCCGCAGCGGTGGCAGAGAGGAGGTAATTGCATCCTTCTCCAGCTCCGCGAGAGTCGTGTCGATAGATTTCTCCTGTATAGGTGAGCCTTACTGTCCACTTTCACACAGTGGCATCAAGGCGCCCTTCTCCGCGCGCACTCACCTCGCCATCCTCCGCGATGAAGACGAGCTTCACCTTGTCCCCGTCGACATTCTTGCTGGTCAACTCACACGGCTTCCACCCCTCGGTCTGGTCGGGAAGCCAGCACTTGGCCCCGATCTCGTATTGTGACATGGCGGCGACGTGTTGGTGGGTATTGTCGGTGTCGAAGTATTACCACCACCCGCAGCACCTTCTTCGTGTCTCCTCTCCGCCTCCTCTTGGACTCTATCGAATCTGTATGCCTCAACGCCAGCGCCGGGACTTGGCTGTACCCGCTTTGTCGCTCTGGTCAAAGGAATGTGAAGCCAGCCAGGTGGGGGAGTGGCCGGTCAAGCAGACAGCGCGCGCACGAACGCCATCATCAGTAACAATTGTGAAGAGGATCGGTGTGTGGTGTATTCTGGCGGTATGATCTTGGTGTCCACTGCTGGTCAGACTTCCGCGACCCTTTCAGCACAAGCACCAGAGTAGCACCAAAGTAGCGGCAGGGTAAAGTTGATGGCGTTGAGCGATGGTGGTTCTGATTGGTGCGGCTCTCCTCGCACGCGCAGGACGCTAACCTGCCAACTTCCGAAAGGCTCAGAGTTGACTTGAGAGTTTCAGGTCTTCGTCTTCAAACGCGTCTCCAGAAAGTCGTATATTTGGTACAGACACTGACATTTCTCCTTCCATCGCGCCCTCCATATCCTGCACAACAACATGCCTTCTTCACTATGTCTACACAAACACGTGTGACTTCTGGCATCCACACCATGCGCTTGGCGGCGATCAGCAGGCCATTCGTATTGGACAGTTGGACTGCTGCTGCCACGAGCTTCCTTCCTCCTCCCTCCGCCCCCTGGTCTTGCCGCTCCTGCGGATAACGCGCATTAGACCCGTTCGCATCCATAATTGGTCGGCGACAACCACACCTCAGTCACGGAAATCCACACCATCGCGAACTTTCACCGTACTCCCTAGCAGTGGCAATCAAACTGGCGACTTGCAAAATCAGGTTCACGTGCCGAAGTACACCTCAGCATGCCATCATCCGCCGCGCCCTCCTCGTTCTGTGAAACATACAAACGACCTGTCTGCGATCTGTGGTTGACCCTGGACGAGATTCGATATCAAGATGCTCGAGGGTCCACCTTAAAAGGCATCATGCCTGTCGTTTGTAATAGAGTTGACCGTGGTCCTGGGACGCCATTGTACATGCATCTTCGAGAGGAAGTCACATCATCCCGGGAGACGAGAGTCAATCGCTCAACAAACAAACATCAGCACGACGTGACGAAGATGCATCACATAGCGCTGCTCTAGCAATTGACCCGAAAAGAGCGTACTTGCGTATTGTTGGTAAGCGAATGAATTGCTCGCGAAACGGATATGAGCACGGCATGAAGAAAAGGCAACGGGCATCGTGACCCTGCCCCTCGACCAGGAGACAGAGTCTCAGTCGCTCCCCAAACAAACTTGAGAATAACACGACGAAAATGCAACAGCCTGCGCGGCTGTGACAGTTGACCAGGAGACAGGGCACTCGATTGCTCGATCAATGGTCATCAGCAGAAGATCACGAAGACCCAACAGACTGCGCGGCCCCCGCTATCGACCGAGAGATAGCTCAGTCGCTCAATAAATGAAAATGCGTACGATATCAGGAAGATGCAGCAGGCAGCTTGGCTCTTGCAACTTATCGTGTGAGAGAGCAGCCCAACGCTCCGCATGAAAACATCACGACGATATGACGAAGGCTCACCGAGCAGCGCAGCACCTACATTTCGAGCGAGAGACAACCGGATCGCTCAACAAGCAAATGTGAACACGACATCATGAAGTTGCAAAGGCCAGCATGGCTCTCACTACCGATCAGGAAAAAGGCCACTCAAGCGCTCTCTATCCGAATGCCAGCAGGACGCGGCGAAGAGACAGCGAACAGCACAGCACTAACAATCGAACGTGAGAGAGCAGAAGAAACCGTATGCTTTCGTAGGCTCTCTGCCTATCTCCATATAGTACAGTCGTAAGTCGTTCCGGTCAGCATCAAGCCAGACCTCTCATAATCATCGTATCATCATCAGAAAACCGTCTCTCTCATCTCTCAATCAATCCACCAAGCTCTCGTATCGCCATCCCACCCTCTCAAAAATCATCATTGCCTAGAGAAGGTCTCCATCCTCGTCCTCACTATCCTCAACTTCCTCCTTCACCACCATCCCCTTCTGCGTCTTCCGAAACCCCTGTCCAATATCCTCTCCAACCGCAATATCCATCCCATCATCGAGCACCTTCTTCACACTGGAATCGACCTTGGTGGAACGCTTCTTCTCCACCGTCTTCGGAGGCGACATGAGCGACTCATCGTCTCCGTCGGGAGTAGAAGCCTTGCGCTTGCTGCCGGTCTTCGGAGTGGCTTTGGCCTTCTTGGGCTTGGGGGAATCGGCGGTGTCGTTGTTCTCGGGCTTGATGTACGAGACGGCTTGTTTCTTGATGGCGGTGATGCGGTGGGTGATGGCTTTGGCGGTGCAGTCTGTTTTTGTCAGCCCACCCTCTCACACAATCTTACCTTTCCCCCTCCCTCTCTCCCTCTCACCACTCTCACCGCTGTCACCCCCTTTCATCCCCTCACCTACCCGCTGACCGCCCCGCCCACTCAAAACAAAAAGGAGAAGAAATCAACAACATACCTGGCCCCATAATCTTAGCAATCTCCCCCTTCTGCGCCTCCGTGACTTTGACATTGGCGATCTCCATGATGGCTGCCATGAGCTGTGCACCCTCAAACGTCAGCCCAACCCTCCCTAAACCACGCACATCAGGGAGAAGGGGAGAAGGAGAAGAACATACCTTGGCATCAGCCGCTGCGTCCCAGTTCATAGGCATCTTGATCTCGGTTCGGTGTTGTGTGGTTGGTTTGGAGGTGTGGAAGTGCTGGTTGGTGGGGTGGAGGGTGGTGGTTGGGTTGAGAGTGAGAGGTTGCAGGTGGAAGGAAGAGAAAGGTAGGTGGTGGTGGAGGAATATATGCATATGCTATCCAGGTGAGGTTGAGGGTTGGTGCCTAAGTGAGGTTTACACTGGTGAGGTTCACATGACTGCGCAGTGAATGAAGTGAAGTGAGGTTTTGAGGCATCATGTGAGGTTTCCGGGTTTCATGTGATGCATCAGTGAATGAACGAAGCCTGCATTGGTTGATGAGCCTCGCTCTTTGGCATGTGAAGTAGTCCAGGGACCGTTGAAGACCGTTGCGAACGTTTCACCAGAGCAATGATCTGTGCGAGAATGCAGTTGAGTGAGAGCAGTTTCCCCCATCCTCTCTCAAAGCAATGCTCAGGACTTGTGACTGACATCTGCAACACGAACAGCGACATCCTTCTGTATTGACTTGAAAGGACTCGGAATAGTGACAAGTAAGCCGAGCACTCCTCTTCGATAATGAGAGCAGTTCTCCTATTCTCTCTCATAGCATTATTCGGCCTTTACGAGTGACGCCTACAACATGAATAGCAACGCCCTTTTGAATCAAGTTGAAAGGATCTGAAAAAGAGACAAGTGAGTTGGGCTTTCCTGTACGACAGTGAGTGGGCTGAGTATAGATTACTCGTTCTCTCTCGTGAGATCATTTGCGCCTTGTAAGTGTCGTCTGCGACACGAACAGTGACGTCCTTGTGTGTTGAATGGAGAGGACCCGGAAAAGAGACAAGTGAGCCGGCCTCTCATCTTCGATAGTGAGTCGATTGAGTATAGATTACTCGTTTCCCCTCGTGAGACTACATGGACTTTGTCGATCTCGTCTGCGACACGAGCAGTGACGTCCTTCTATATTGACTGGAGAGGACTCGCAAAGGAGACAAGTGATCTGGGAACACTCCTGTCCAATGGCGAATTCTGCTGCCTCATAGTCATCGGGGTCTCCAAACGAATAGAAACAAATCGGGATTCACCTCTTATTTCCATACACAACTGCAAAAATGGGTATCCCAAGAGAACAATACTCATACATAGGCCCTCATCACCTCCTAGATGGTGGAGGAGCACCGTAGCCACCAGGACCATACGGCGTTCGTCTGCCACCATACATAGGACGATCATCTGTCCTGCGTCCATACGCATCTACACCACCCTCACGTTCCCTCATGAAGGCCGGCTGCTCAGCCACACGCCTCCTCTCATCCTCCTGTATCTGCATACGCCTCCGCTCCTCTTCCTGTTGCAAATCGCGCATCGACTGCTCTCGCAAGCTTACACCTGCTCCTCCCATAGGCGGTCTTGCTTGAGCGAAAGGAGAGCCGAATGTTGAGTGTGGCAACGGTCCGGGCGGCATGGGAGGCCCGCCGCGATAGCCCTCAAATCGCTGCCGATCCTGTTCATAGTTTTGCTCATGCTGCGCTCTTCTATACATGTCAGCCTCTCGTTCACGTTGAATTGCATGAAAGCGCTCTTCTTCAGCAGCACGCTGCTGATGCACTCTCACCGCTTCTTCTTCGCGTCGATAAACCTCCTCGCGACTCATCGACCCTGGACCATGATATCGCTGTAGGATCGAAGGTCCCTCGGAAATGGAGCTGTTGTGCGTGTGGTGAGCTCTGTTTTGAGCTTGCGGTGCTTGAGAGAAAGGCGTAGGCTGCTCCTGGCGTGCATACGGATTTGAGTGCAGGCCTTGCAGGGATGGAGGTCCACTCGCTGGAGGTGCACCCCCAAGGATAGATCTTGTCTGCTCTCTGGGTGGAGGTGCGGTTTGCTGTGCAGTCAGAGAGGGCGTGCGGGAATGGCCTGGGTGTCCCAACATGTGTGGAGGAGTAGCGGCGTTAGCCCGCGCAGGTGGGTTGAGAGGGCCGAACGCACTACTTCGGTGTGCCGGATAGCCATACGGTGGTCGCGGTTCTCTATCTAGAGGCGCAGCGCTTGGAGGACTAGGATGGTTGCCATGTCCCAGAACCCGCGTTTGCCAGTCCTGCTTTGGAACCGCCGCACCACTACCAGAGGACTCGCGCTTCAGCGTATCAGGTGGAGCAGGAGTGGAGCCAGGCTGACCAAAAGACGGTCTGTGAAAGTGCGACTGCGGCACAGAGGGTTGGCCAAAGGTCTCTCTCCTTGAGCCGGATCCGACTGACATGGGTTGAGGAGTAAGTGCATTCCCGAAAGGAGGTGCAGGAGATGCCACACGCGTTGGGCCAGCAGACGGTAGACTGTCGCGTTTCGGAGCAGGCTTCGTCTCTTCAGGCTCAGAGTTCAAGATTGACATCAGGTTAGACTTCTTTGGGGGCTCTGGCGCTGGCGTAGATGCAGGGACGGGTGCTGGGGTTGCGGCAGTGGGTACATTGGCAGGCGCCTGGGAATGAAATGGCGGACCTGATGTTGACCCAGAGCCGGGTCTCGAGCCTTCAGGCTTCGTTGGCGACGCGTTGTAGGGCGAGCGACCATGCAAAGGAGGGAAGGGGGATGCGCCCAGAGATCCGATGGGAGCCGCAGAGGGATTCGGGTTCATCAATGGTGGCCGTGACATAGCAGGTGTTGGGAATCCAGCGCGATGCGCAGGGGATGGAACGCGTTCCTCGTACGGAGGTCGGCGATCTTGCGGTGGGTTTGCAATGACTTGATTCGCCGGAGACCCATGAGTATGAGGAATCGGCGCACGTTGATTGAAGTGGTCAACCCGAGGCTCTTGGTCCGTGGTCTGAGCTTGTGCTTGCATTCTGAACGCCCGATCTTGTTCTTGCTGGAGTTGCTGTATGAACTGTGGGTTGGCGCCAGGATTGGACAGCGTGCGCTGTGGTTGAGGTGGTGGTTGTTGGTTTCGGGACGAAGTTGATGCGGGCGGTGGCGCTGGCTCTGCTGCCATTCGAAACATTGAGGATGGCTGCATGTTAGAGCGAGATTCCGATCGATTCTCGGTAAGGAATGCTAGTCGTGAGCCAAGAGGGTGCGCAATGCCCCCACGATTCTGACTGATGGCAGGCGGAAGAGGAGCGACCGGTGTTGAGGTGGCGGGCAACGGGCTTGGAACGGCTCGTTGCGCGGGAATCGGCGTGCTCTGCGCAGACGTTGTGTATCGCGGCTTCGTTTGATATTGCGGTGGCGAGGCATGCTTCGGTATCGATGCTTGCGCTGCCGGTGAAGGCTCGTCGACATCCATGGCCTCTGTTTGAGGAGCGATTGCTCGTGGGGTGCTGGTCTGTGGGTTGTCGTACTTCCGTTTCACAATGGGAGTTGGCGTAGGTGGAGGACCAATGTCCTCTCCACGCTCGCGGCGAGTATTTGCCTTGCTCGCAGCCTCCTCGAGTTCGGTTCGACCGCCCTCAACCTGACGTACATAATGATTCTTAATCATAGTCTGTGTCTTAGTACCCATATGAGCAGCGATCGCTGCGAAGTCAGTACCGAAATGCGCAATATACTTGGCGAAGTCAGTCTGCTCTGGCACAGACCAGTAGCTGCTTGCGCTCTGCTTTGCTGTCGGTGCTGTTGGTTTTGTTCGCTCCACATCCTCTGGTACCATCTGTGGAAGGACGCCCTCATGGGTGAAGACAACATGCCCTTCTGGCGGAAGCATCCCATGATGTCCACCTCCATGCAGATTAGCCAGTAATCCAGCAGCGTCCATGTTCGACATAGTCGGCATCTCGTCTTTGGTCAGCGGCTTGGATGGAGAAGCTGAAGGCGCGGCCGCCAAAGCTGCAAGCTGCTGGTTCTTTGCCTTTCTACCGGGCTTGGCCTCGCCAGCTCGTCGTTGCTTTTTCACCGGCTTCTCTTCTCCATTACCGTCCTGTTTGGATCCTGGTGCAGGCTTCTTGGCTGGCGACTGGCCCATAAGTGCGTTCTTTGATTCTACTTCCTTCTCGCCAAATGTGGTAGGTGCAGCAGCTCGTTTAGGACGTCCACTTCCGTTGTCAGCAGTTGGCTGAATTTCCTCGCTTCTGCCAAGGTCTGCCATCAGAGCAGCGCCCCTTGATGGTCGCTTGCCACCTCTACCTCGGCGGCCGCCCTTGAACCTCTTGGTTCTGTTGTCCCGGAAGCGGCTGTCCCATTTGTTCGCGTAGTAGTGATGGATACAATCCTTGTAAGTACGTCCCGGCAAGAGAGACGCAATCTCGCCCCATTTCTTTGGCGTGTCCTTGAATGCCGCAATGAAGATATCCTGCTCCTTATCCGTAAAGGTGTCTGCAGGTGGTTCGTAAGAGAAGACCAGGGTTAGCGCTTCCGGATCCCTAAGCCTGTTTGCGTCAAGAAGAATGCCCCGATTAATGGCATCTTCAGTCTCCTGATCAGGTAGACGAGCCTCCTTCTCCATGTCTGCTTGGTTTTTCTTGGCTTCTCGATCAAGCTTTTCTTGTTCAATCCTTGCGGTTTCCTCAGATTGCTTGAGGACCTGTTCCATAACGTACTCACTGCTGAACTTGTGTAGCCTCCTGCCTTCAATGATGGGATTAGTTGGAGGCGGCATGGGAAGCTCAATATCAGGGCCAGGCTCTTGCGACTGCTGACGCTCGAGCCTATCATGCTCCTCCTTGACCTTCTCTAGCTCTTCGACCTCGTCGCGCCATCTCTGGTATGCCTCCAGGAACTCGTTCTCCGCGTGCGCCTCAATGTCTTCCTCAATCTTGAGCTCCTCTTCCAGCATCGTCGCGACATCCGTTTCAGTTTCTTCGAGGCTCCGAATATTATCCTGAAGCTCCTCGATGTCGTGAAATTGCCGCGTCTCTGCACCTTTGATCAAGTATGGTAAAGCAATAGGTTCTGAAGTCCTCCTCAAAGAGCGCCGCACGTGCTCGCGGCCATCCTCTTGCTCCCGAATAGCGACAGCACTGGC
The DNA here is from genome assembly GCA_003666085.1 of Pseudocercospora crystallina. Classification (NCBI taxonomy): domain Eukaryota; kingdom Fungi; phylum Ascomycota; class Dothideomycetes; order Mycosphaerellales; family Mycosphaerellaceae; genus Pseudocercospora; species Pseudocercospora crystallina. The sequence goes on from QQNG01000145.1 coordinate 83,858, forward strand.
ATCTTCTCCGCGAGGAGTCAAAGCTTCCACCCCTTCTTCGCTGCCCGATGAGTGTGTAGCTGGTGGGACGTCGAGACGCTCTGGCTCTATTGCAGACTCATCAACGTCCATTTCATCGGCATGATGCTTGTTGTATTTCTCAAGGTCTTTTGCAGAAAGCCGCGCCAAGCGAGCGATTGATTCTAGAGGGGTGGTGGCTCGATATTCACGGGCGCTCAGGTCAACCATTCGGGACCTAAGCTCTCGTTCTTTGCGAGCATGTTTTGCCTCAAGCAAGGTAGCGTCTTCTTCCTCGTCAAGCTCGTCATCCTCACTGCTGGAGTCGATTTCATCTTCAGGTCGCTCAATGCGGCCTCCAAAGAAAGACTGCGCCGCGGAGTGTTGCTCGTTATGATTTGATCTTCGGCGTGGGATGTTGGGATCCACATCCATCTTATCTTCTGATGCCTCTTCGGTGGACGGTCGAGAGTTCAGCGAGGGGCGAGAAGACTCTTGATCCTCGGTCTTGACGGATGTGTCTCGCGTTCGGCTTTCAGCTGGCGCGTCACTGCGGATTGTTCTGTCCTTCTCGTCACCGTTGATGTCCCTCTTGGCAGGGATCGTTGCTCCAATGGCCGATTTCTCACCATAGGCCTGGGGGGGTTGTGGGCCAGGCTTCCGCCATTGATTCCATTGGAGCTGACTGCGAGGCCCAGAAGGAGCGAATGGTGGCATGCTGAGCCCTGAGAGCCGCTCCACCGGGCGATTGGCGGGCTGTCCTGGACGATCGGCTGCTCTTGGGGCAGTTGGCGGGCCACGAGCAGCTTTTGGCGCAGTTGGTACGGTGGAGGTGGCAACCTTTGGGGACACACTAAATGATCGCTTGCGAGGTCCTGAAGGAGCAGTAGGAGGCGGTGTTGCTCCCCGTTGCGGTCCTGTAGGATGTTGAAATGATCCAAAGTCTGAGCGAGGAGAGGCAAATGGAGGACGCGGAGAGACAGGCCCTTGTGCAGGGGATGCACGTGCGGCTTTAGGTCCAGTTGGCGCGAAAAGGTCAAAGCGCGGCGCCTGAGGCGGATTGGGAGAGACTGGCTGAGCAAGATTCGGCAACGTTGATCTCGTCGCTCCTGGTGATGGAGGCATGGAAGACGCTGGGTTCATCTCTGGACGTGACTGCGCGTTGGGCGCAGAGAAGCTCTCGAGAGATCTGACACCATGTAGCCGATTGCTAGGCGGTATGGTAGCATCAAGCTCCAAAGCACGGGGAGCTTTCGGCGCAGTAGGTGGAGGACTAGCTTGGTGTGCTTTGGGAGCAACAGGAGCAGCCCTAGGGGCAGTTGGCGCATTGATGGGAGGTGCAGGTCGGTCGTCAATGACAGCTCTGCTCTCATCCGCCATGCGAGGATGATCGTTTGCGGGAGAAGCATCAGCCTCTTCTGATGGCTTGGGTGCCTGTTGAGTCTGGTTGTTCGCCGACGCGGGAGCGATCGAGAAACTGAACGCTGGTACAGGAGGGGCCTGTGTCGGTGGCGAGGAGCCTCGTGACCCGTATCTGTTCGCCGTTGCGTCCTTCCGGCCATTGAGGTAGGCAGGAGTCTCAGGCGCTGGCTCTCTCCTCTGCGCTTGCGGCGGAATCGTTGTTGTTGATGCGCGCCGCACAGAGGCATCCGCTCCCGAGCTTTCGATAATGGCCAGTCTCTCGGGGTTGATTGGAGGGGCAGCTGTGGAGGAAGTGTATCCGGTGCCGGCAGAGGGAACAGACTCATTGGACGTCCGAGTCTCTAGTCGCGCTGGAGGGACATCTCTTCGGGGCCTGTCCAGTTCACGTTCACGATCTCGTTCACGTTCAAGCCAGTCTGCTCGTCGATCATCGTCGCGGCGCTCGAATCTGCGCTCGTCTCGTCGATCTGCGTCCCTACTGTCTCGTGAGAGATCTCGTCCAAAGCGTGGAGGCGGGCTACGCTCTCGCCGAGCTGGAAACAAGTCTCCTCTGTCGTCAAAGCCGCGTCTGGCCCCTCGGCTGGAGCCTCGGAATTCAAAATCACCGCGACCTCTGCCTCTGCCGAAACCGCCTCGAGGAGCTGGTCCTGCGAATGGTGCATTGTCGGAATAGCTAGAGCCAGCAGAAGGCGGGCCATCGCGAGAGGCTCGACGTGCGCGGGTAATGTCGATATCACGTGGCGGAAAGTCCCTTGCATCCTTGAAGTTCCTGGGCGGTGATCGTTCGCGTGGAGGAGGCGACCTGTCTCGTCGATCGGCATAGTCGCGTTCTCTTATGAAGGGTCGTGAACGCTCACCACTGCCCAAGGGCGGCGCATCGCGCAGTGTTCGTGGAGGAGGTCCAGATCCTAGTCCCGATGGAGGTGGTGGCCCGCGCGGAGGTGGGCCGTCGAACTGCGACCTGGGGCCTCTTGGCGCGTCGGAGGCGTTTCGCGGTGGGAGAGGACCAGAGTGTCGCCCGTCGAAGACATTTGCAGTAGAACTCCGCCGATCAGCAAATCGCGGTGGCGACCTGGACCTGTCTGCCGTGCCTCTGTAACTCGAGCCCGAGCGGTATGACATGAGGCAGGGCGACAGCGCTGTTCAGGAGCGCCACGCCGGAAGAGCGACCGGGGAGCGGCTTCAGGAGCTAGGCGGACTCGGGGTTCTCGTCATAGGCCAGTGATGGTCAGCAATATCCAGGCCTCCCAATAACCAACGTGGCCGGTGGTAAGCGATCCGCCGCGATGGGAGAGTGTTGTGGTGTGGTGTTTTGTTTGCGAATCTGCAATCCCAATGTCGAAGTTCGACCCAAGCGGCAAGCGGATGCTAGTGTGGGTTGGACCCGGCTGTGGCGCTAGCGACAAGGGTAAGCACGACCAGTAAAGAGAGGCTGTGCTTCTGGCTGCCACAGTCTCTCAAAGGGTGGAGAAAAAGGTCCAGCGAAGAAGAGGCACTGATTGAGGAGCTGCTCTTCGGCGGTCCAGAAAACTCCAAATGCTCCGGAAGCGCGAAGTCAGATGCAAAAGTGCACCTGCGAGCACTCAGTGTCGCCGCGTCTTCTGCACGAGATGGAGCGAGTCTTCGCGGGTGCTACTCAGGCAGCGGTCTTCAAGTCGCTCAATCTCCCGGGCGCGTGGGAAACAAATGCTGAAAGTCGGAAGAGAGGGTATTGTGGAGGTGCCGGTTCGACTGAGGGTAATCTTGGCGTGCAAACAGACCAGTGAAACGAATTGGCAAAATGGTAATGCTGATGAACAGGACAGCGAGCCCACCAGGACACACAGGCAGAGCAACTCATCTGGGCACCTGCACTACGACAGGCTTGAGCGGATCTTCCTACGAAGAACCATCTTAGATGTCCAATAGGAGGGTCCGATGAGAGTTACCGGCAACAGGGAACGCAGCCTTTACCGACCGAGCACCCGTCAAGAGCAGTTTCAGGCCAGGGTTGGACAAAGAGACACAGCGCATCGCATGGAAACGCCATCTGTGACACACTTGCGATCTTTGCATCACGAGCTGATGTGCTCCTCCTCGTGGTACCGCGCTGCGTGCTGATGATGGCTTCACAACGCGAATGCAGCCCCGGGATCTCAGGTGTGCTCCTTGTGCATCTGCAGAGCCTAGCGGGCCATCCTTTCGAGGCGACCAGGCGGCGCCCGCGGACAAGGATGAAGTTTAAACTTCCAATGTCGTCAGTCCCTGGAGTGATCTCGTGTCTGCTATTTCTATAACTCCGCAGAGGATGTAAAGAGAGTAGATATCACCATAGGCTTCATTATCGCATGAGAGTCTCTTTCCAAACAGCATGCTATCTCATCAACGAACATTCCTCGAAAGCCGGCGAAATAATAAGCACACGCGCCATGGCGGGCTTGAACGGTTTCTCAGCGGCAGCGCGCGTGGTTCTATCCTTGGCGGCTGGAGCTAAATGTTGTTTCAGTGGGGGCGAATTAGGAGACTCGGACTTTGACAATTTCTTTCGACTACCCGCACCAAATAATAGAACAGGGCTGCCCAGGCTTCGAACGGCATGCTTTCTCAGGACAATGCGCCTTCTGGCGCCACCGATGCTGTTCTCAAGCCCTCCGACCCCGTACCCGAAAATGCAGTTCCTGTCAAAGGGCTAGACTTTGACGCATTCGCTGATCGCAATGTCACCGTCGCTGAGCTGGTGGAAAATCTGAAGAATGTGGGGTTTCAGGCTTCCTCGGTAGGGCAGGCCGTAGATATAGTCAATGGCATGGTATGCAGGCACGTTCTTCCACAACTTTCAGAACCTTTTTGTTGATTGCAGTGACAGCGGACTTGGCGCGATGCTGAGACTGGTGAAGGAACGACAATATTCCTGGGCTATACTTCCAACTTGATCTCTTCCGGACTGCGAGAAACCTTGCGATGGCTAGTGCAACACAAACATGTCTCGGCTATTGTGACAACGGCTGGCGGCGTGGAAGAGGACTTCATCAAGTGCCTAGGAGAGACATATCTCGGATCGTTCACTGCAGCAGGGGCGGCTTTGCGCGCCAAAGGGATGAATCGTATCGGAAACCTTTTTGTTCCAAACGACAACTACTGCCACTTTGAAGACTGGGTGATGCCAATTCTGAACACAATGCTCGAGGAGCAGGAAGCATCAAAAGCCTCTGAAGAGCCTCTTCACTGGACACCGAGTAAGGTTATTGCTCGTCTTGGTAAGGAGATCAACGACGAGCGATCTGTTTACTATTGGGCATACAAGAACGACATCCCCGTCTTCTGCCCAGCCTTGACAGACGGTAGTCTGGGAGACATGCTCTACTTTCATACCTTCAAGGCATCACCTCAGCAGCTTCGTGTCGACATTGTCGAAGACATTCGCAAGATCAACACCATCGCGGTCAGGGCGAAACGAACCGGCATGATCATTCTCGGTGGCGGCATTGTCAAACATCACATTGCAAATGCCAATCTGATGCGCAATGGTGCAGAGAGTGCGGTCTATATCAATACCGCGCAAGAATTCGACGGATCGGATGCGGGTGCTCGGCCAGATGAGGCTGTAAGCTGGGGAAAGATCAAGACCGATGCAGCAAGTGTCAAGGTTTGCAACCACGCCTCACTTCACGTTCGCTTCTGAAGACTGACAATGTGACAGGTGTACGCGGAGGCCACTGTCGTGTTTCCCCTCATTGTCGCATCCACGTTCGCCAAGGTCGAAAAGACGGCCAACGACGCATCTTCAATCCGGTGAGGCGAGCTCGAATGGAGTCAGCGGTACATGTGCGCAATTGATGAGATGAATGCCTGCAAACTCTAAACCCGCTTACGCAAGGCACATCTGGACAGGCCAGGCCTGCATGCATCAGCGCGGCTGCGGGATTGACGTGGCGAGGCTCTGAGCAGAACGACCTGCAGGACGGATATGATGTCCGCAGAATCATCACATGGTAGGTAGATAACCACTTCTTACGATATTGATGACTGACAGCTTTGACAAGTGTCGTCTCGGGAAGCTGCAGATTTCTCCTCCTTGGTGAAAGTGTTGAAGCAGCGAAGCTGAAGTGGATGTCCGAGCGCTCGGCAGCGTTCCGTGCGGCGCCCCGCTAGCGCCGAAGCTTCCAAGGTATCCACTTTCGCACATGATCTGAGGGCGGCCTGCAGCAGTGCAGCCTACATATTGATCTTAACAGTCACCGATACCAGCAACGACGTCGCCGTTGCCTGCAGAAGCTGCACGAACACACATTCGCTCTCAAGAACACTTGCATTCTTCAACATCACCTTTCCGACGTCTTGCACAAGAAGAGCTGCGAAGAGGCTGGGCTCAACGCCGAAGCACAGGCCGCCCGACATTTCACATGCGTCGGCACAATCGCACGCGCGATTGCTATTGTGACGAGCAAGCACCAGAACAATAACGACAACAGCTGCAACACCGACTATTGTTCCGGCCGCCTATCAATAGAACCATCTTCTTCAAATATCAAGCGGACGACCAGCTTCTTCCTCTTCTGCATCTTCCACTTTCACCTCGAACACACCTCCATCTTCTCACCTTCAGCAAACTTTGACCAACCAGCACCGTCCAAATTCGAATCTGCACGACCACTGAAGGCAAAACTTCCACCCTCACACCAACAACCTGCCTGCACACACTACATACCTCACCACCGCAGCACCGAAACTCAGCAGGCATCGCAACGAGAACGCCAGCATGGACGCAGCCGACGCTCCTGGCGGCTTGCCTCCACCACCCATACCGGCAGACGCCAGACCGCCACTGCCTATGATCAACACCAATGCCGATTCATTCCCTGTGCCCGCACCGGTCCTCCAGAACGGTATCGTTCCCGTCCAGCCGCCGCTTGCTCCACCACCTCAGACCACAAACCCAGACACCGACGCTCCGCCGAGCTCAGACGAACGGGGTGAAGATGACGACTCAGAGAGCAGTGATGACGATCAGGAAGAGAAGGACGCGGCACATCAAGCAGCATGGTATCCCCTTGAAGAAGACACGTCTGTACCCAGTGAAGATGAGGTAGCATTCATGGAGAGCAAGGGCGAACACAGCGCCCTCGACGAGAAATACTGGCAAGAGCAGACATTCAGTGAGCTCAACGATTCCGAGATTGTACCCATCGAGAGTGGCTACTTCGATTGGACGGTGGACAAGTTCAACGGCACGAAAGAGGACCCAAGTCTCGAGCCACACAGATTCTCACCCGTCTTTCGCATCGGCGGCCTCGACTGGCGTATTAAGTTCTATCCTCGCGGCAACAACACACCCTACCTTTCCGCCTACCTGGAGTGTGTCACGATGAAGGCTGACGACTTCGAAGGTGAAGAGGACTTCACTGAGCCGCCCTTTCCGTTCATGGAAGGCCAATCGCGCATCAAGAAGCGCCGATCTGTTGCTGTGCAGTTCTCCCTCGTCATGTACAACCCAGCCGAGCCTCGCGTCTACGAGAACAAGATCGAGGCCATTCAACTCACCAAGAAGAGACCAGACCATGGCTGGCAGTACTTCTCGAGACGTACTCGCCATGAGCTGGGCATGCGCGACCAGTTCCAACGTCAAGCCATCTTGCGCAATGATCAGCTCGCGTTTCGCGCCTACATCCGCGTCGTCAATGACCCAACTGGCAACTTATGGGACCATGGATCACATGGCCCAGAGGAGATCGCTGCGATTACCGGCCTGAGACCTTTCGCCAAGTCTCACCAATACATCGCGGCCGTCGTTCCTTTGCTGCACTTCCAGCCATTTCGCAAGTTCACCAAAGAAGATCTTATGGGCGACTACGACGGCACCATTCGGGTGTGGCTTCAACCGTATCTGTTGAAGATGTACACGAGAAAGATGTCCTCAACTTATGGGAAGCAAGCCAGCGATCTCCAGGAGTACGATGTCATGGAAATGTTCTACAGGTTCTCGACCATGCTGAGCAAGGTCTATCCTGACGGTCGAGAGGCCAGCAAGCTTAAGGAGCTTATTGGTTCATTCGCGACCGAGAAGAATTCCGTCTGCGGCGCAAACCGACTCAACACCAAAGATCACAACTCCATCCAAAAGGCTGTTGACAAGCATTCGAAGCCAATCAGCTGTCCGCAACTGCTCATCATGGAGCTGCAGCGTCATGAACACGACAAGAAAACCCGCAAATGGAAGAAACTTAGCAACAAGGTCGAAGTGCAGGATCACATTACCGTGTCCGGCAAGCAGTACACCCTGTATGCTTTCATCACTCACCGTGGCCAGCTTTCGTCTTTCCGCTACAGCTCCTACGTCCGTCCACGTGGTATCGGCAAGGGCTGGTATGGTTATCACGACGGCGGTCGCGTCACACGCTACACAGAGAAGCAAGCTCGTGACCGGCATTCTGGTACCGGCAAGAGGACGCCAGAGAATGGCTACGACTCACCGCATGAATCTTTCAAGCCCAAGGGCGAGATCACATCTGCAGTCATGTATGTCCGCGACGATATCGCGCATCTGACATTCAATGCGCCAGACGTGGAGCAGTGGCCACCAGCCTTCGACCGGAAAGACACCGACTACGAAATGCACACCGCGGTCCACGAGACTTATGAGGAAGCGGCAGCAGCTCAAGGAAAACCTCATTTCAGTCCAGATTCCCAACCGACCACCGCCGAAGACCAAGCCCGACTCGACAAACTCATCGACTCCGTCGTGCAGAAGCCAACGCCAAAGTTTCCCACCGACAACGACAACGATGTCATCATGTGCGACTGCGACGACGACTCTTCCTGCTCAATCGACGAACGCGAGACACCTCCTCAGGGCAACCTCATGAAAGGCTGCAGAGACTGGCTCGGTCGAGACTACTACGATGGCTCATTCGAAGAGGTAGACGGAGGCGGATTCAGATACCACGGCGGAGGGCATCTCATCCAGACCAATGGAGATGAGTACATTGGCCAATTCGCCCACGGCATGCCTCATGGCTACGGCAAGTTCATCCATGCGGGTTCGGGAGATGTGTACGAGGGCGAGTTCGAGAACGGATTGCCACACGGAAAGGGCAAGCTTGTTGAGCACTCCAGTGGCAACATCTTCACTGGCACGTTCAAGGAGGGACGGAAGACTGGCGAGTTCACCCTGACTGGCACGGTCACCGAGGATGATAGCAGATGTTGCACGATTTGCTTCGATGAGTACATCTCCACGGCTTTCTACGACTGCGGTCACGTCGTCTGCTGCTCTGCCTGCGCTGCGCAGTGCGACGAGTGCCCGGTCTGCCGGAAGAGGGTGCTGCACCGCCTGCAGCTGTATGGTGTGAAGATGAGCATTGGTGAGGATGGACCGATTCGATAAGGTAGATCACCTCACTTTTTGAATGATGTTTGTATGGGAAAGCAGGACATAGCGATGGCGTTTCTTGTCCAAAAGATACCCCCTCTGGTAGATTAGATCACTGATGATATGAATGATGAGCGACATAACTTTACTGCACTTTCCAGCCTTTCTCAGTGAACTTTTGGTGCACCGTGCCTGCACTGACGAACGTGATGGTGTTCGAATGATGGTAAGATGATGAGAGCGACACGGTAATATGGCGCTTGAATCCGAGGTGAAGGACGTTCGCATCATGGCATCTCAACATAGGACTGTCTTCTCAACATTACTCCTTAACACTGCGCGTCCTCCTTCGAATGCCGCAGCGGTTCAGCTATCGCAAAATAATGAAAACGGGCAGGACAAACCCCCTTTGAAAAGACAGCGAGATCGGCGTCAACATCAAATTGTCTCAGTCATAGTCCGTAGCACTGTGCGTTCTTCGTCGAATTCCGCTGTGTTCCATCCAGTGCGAAGCAATGAGAACTGGTAGCATAGATTGCTTCGAGATTCAGCGAGAATGGCGTTCATATCAAGTTGCTTCAACAGGAGTTCGCGTAACTGTGTCTACCTCCTCAAATCCCGCCGCTGTTCAGCAATAGTAAGGTGATGAGAGCTAAGAGGGCAAAAGAAGAAGAGATGCACCGAGTATGGCGTTCACATGGCATCGTCTCTAGTAAAAACGTATTAGCGGAGCCGTTTCTTTCGAAGCCAGTATCTTCTCTCGCGGAATTGCTGCTTGAGATGTAACTTCAGATGAGAGTCTGCATTTTCGATGAACGGGATCGAGCGAGGTTTCTTCACGGGAGTCTCTTTCAGTCGCATGTTGACAAGCGCAGCACATAACGTCGGATTGGAAATCATTCTCAATCGCCGGATTTCATGAGGACATCTGTTGTGTCCGCTGTCGCCTGGAGAATGTGGGCGATGTTGAAGTTTCGTATACATTTCGTTATGGTCGTGGATGGTTCTGATGGGGGAGATGTACGGCTTTGTCGCAGTGAGTTGCCTTGCTAATAAGTCTTCTCGGTCGACGGGCAAGGGCCTAAGCTTGCTCTGGTGAAGTCTCTGTCTTCTCAGTCTTGGTCGGTCTGTGAAGGTAAGCTCTGACTTTGTACACTTCAATCAAACTTCCATAGCATGTAATGTGGGCAAGACCATATAATTAAGAGCACTGTACAGCGTCAGGTAATATGAGAATAGGACTGAGATGGTCGAAGACGTAGGAATTACGACAGCGAGTCATTTTCCAATAAGTAGTCGTGTTCATCTCCGTTTTTGCATTGCTTCACATCCTCATCCGACATCCAATAAACCGCTCGAGGCGTCGATCGCCGCCTTTGGTCGTTCTCAAAAAGTCTCCGATAAAGCCCCAAAGCTAGTAACTATGCGGAAGTTAGCAGTAGCCATGCACATTTCAAGATGTTTGGCACACTTACGACGTTGAGGAGGACTATGATCCAGCCGAGAAGATGAGCAATAAACGAGTCCCCTGTAAATATGGTCTTGACGAGGATAATACAGATGAGATCTGTAATTGCCGCACCCGCGTAAGCGCCAATGGGACTGCCAAACACAGCGCCAGTCGCGATGGCAGCCGTATGGTCACTCGGTTCGAAAGCACCTGCTGCCTTTAGCTGTGCTGCAAGCTGTGGATTGTTCAGCGCCTCATCTTGAACACCCGGGTTTTTGCACAGTTCTGAAAGCGGCAAGCCGTTCGGGTCCGTTCCCTTTTTCAACTTGCGTGGGTTGCAGGCCTTCTTGAGCTCATCGTGAAAGCCCCTAGGAGATTCAGGACGCACTGGCCACAGAGTACCGTATTTTTCAGAATCCCGGCGTTGTGGTATGGCAGATTCTTTCCCGTAATTGAATTTGTACGCGTGCAAAAGGCGACTTGGCATCTGTTTATCCCAGAGTCTTCCAGGTATGGCAGTCGTTTGCTGCGTCGCGATCGCTTCCAAATCGCTTCCGTCGTCTTTATGGGGAAACCAGCTGGCCGGGATAGGACTCTCATTGAGTCTCTTGTCCAGGTTCAATCCTCCACTTTGGACTGCCCAAGCGCCAAGGTAGACCTCATCTGGCCATGTTCCTTTTCCTCTGCCATCAATGTTTTGGTTGTGTTTCTCAAAGAATTGGAAGTAACCATTATTTAATGGGTCGTCTCCGATCGACATGGTGAAATTTGCATCACCCTGGATCGGTGGAGCCAGGGACACGCTTGTGTTGCGTTTCTCCCCGACACGTGGGAATATTGGGAGAACGGGAGGAGCTTTGACCTATTTGGTAGGAGAAAAGTTAGCGGGAACAAAGGTGCATTGGCCAGATTATGGTGAACACACCACATGTCGGAGATAGGTGTCTACCGGGACAACATCTTTTTGCAAAGCTGCTGCAAGGACCACAGCGACATGCTTTGCCTGGTCACGGTTCTTGAAGTGGTCCAGAGCAGGCACGTGCGCTCCATCCTTCTCCACTTCTTCTTCCATTGACTTCTTAGCCTTTTCAAAGCGCTTCTCGTCGACGATGCCGAAGCTTGAGAATTGCCGCAGCCAGCCAATCCGAAAGAAGTTGTATATCACGCCCCATTGCGCGGTTTCGTTGGCTGTTAGAAGAGTAGCGCCCGTGTTCGTTTCGTCGGCCATGATCATGCTGAAGACTAGAGCTTCATAGGCTGCGTTGCGGCCGACATCCTCCACGACGTTGACGAGGCAAATGTCTCCGCATGGCTTCTTGTCCAGTTCTGCCGCTTCGAAGGTGCGTGCAACAGCAGTATCGCCAATGAGGCCCAGCAGCTCGATTATGTCTGCTTGGCATTTATCCGGAGTATCATCGCATTCCTGTCAATTCAGAAGGTAATTTATTAGGCATCTCCAGTAGTCAGAGTCCTTGGGCATCAGCGGACAAAACTGAGGAATAGACATACCCAGATACTTGGATAAACATCCATGTTCCAGTCCAGACCTTCGGCAGCGGCTACGCGAGCAAACTGGCGAGCCACAAGTCGCTTGCATTCATCGTCACACGCGTCCACTTCCTTCTTCTCCTTCCGACGAACCAGGTCCGAGGGCATCCAGTTCGGCAAGGCACTCGTAAAAGCGACATAGAACAGGCAGATGACGGACACAGGGGACCACATGATTGCTCAGCGCACTCGAACGGGTCGGCAGTCGGCCTTGGGTTTTCGAGAGGCGAGCCAGGAACAAAAGGCCATCGGGCAAGTTGATGAAGGATATGGAGCTGCGGAACGACTCGGAGTGCAATGCGGAGGTTGATCTGTGAGATAGAAACGCTCCATAGCCATCATTGCTGCTCTAGATAATCTTGGAAAGTCCATTGGACTCCCTCCTCACTCTGAAAGGGGCGTGACATGAGTTTGGGAAGATGTTGCCAGATCTGTCAAGAGGAAACATGGTAAGGCAATGTGTATGTCATAACTCACTGCTTACGAATGGCAGTTGAATGCGGGACAGCTTTCAGCGCCACCGCGCAGGAGGAGAAAAAAATTCGGCGATCAGCTGGTGCCATTGAGAGTGGATGTTGATGGCAGTGTTGTTACTGTTGTATGGGAAGAGCTGAAGCTACCCTGCTGCAGGTACGAGAGGAGGTACCCGTGGACTAGTCCGTGCGCACGAGCCGAGCCGATCGATTAGTAATGTTCCGTCAACGGCTCCCACGTTCTCCCCTCGAGGCCGCTCGCCCTCTCCCACATCTATCCCTGACATCGACCTCAGACATCGACCTCAATCTGATCACCATTGATACTCAACGGGCCTCCTGTGCAAAATGCTCTCCATGTAATGCCGCTCGAAAAAGGAACCGCACCGCCACATGGGGGCCAATACCTCGTTCTCATGGTTGAGTTCACGACCATGGAAGTACTCTTGACCTTGAGATTGCAGTCACACAGCTACGGCACCCTATGCTAGTTAACAATTCGACATCACCGAGGAAGACCCTCACATGGTATCCTTTTCGAGAAACTCCAACTTTACCAACATCCTGCGTGAATGCTGTATCGCTTATTGTGAAGGAGGCTTCTAGGTCGCTGAGTTTGTAAGACATGGGCTTTCCAGCTTAACCCTGGACAGGAGAAACCCACTCCAGCCTACCTCAATGGCCGTCGCTCGAAGTACTCTCTCAATATACCCAACCTCACCTCTTCATCAAGCCGACTCTCCATAAAGAAGATCTCTTTCATGTCCGGTGCATGCTGAAAGGCGGAGACATCGCGTAGGGCCCACGTAGGGCGCAAGTAAGCTGCTTCCAAGTTGCCTTCTCGAAGCCCTTAATCCTTTCTTGCAAGCTGCACTTCATTCCAGATCGCTCAGTCCTTCTATCTGGACACGAAAGTCATCATGGTCAAAGTCAGCGGACGCGCTTCACCGACAGCGACACTAGCAATCATCTCCGTCTCGACGGGACTGGCAATCATCACGGTTGCATGGCGACTCTGGACTCACGATGATAGCTGGGAAAAACCGCAAGCGGCTTTGTACTCAAATGTCGAGTCTGCAGTGGGTATCATTGCAGCTTGTCTGCCGACATTGCATGCGCTCGTCAAGAGATATATGCCGAGCATGCTCCCCACTAAGGCTTCTGGCATTCATGGGACGCCGAGGATTGAGTTGAGCTAGGCGATCTCTCCGCAGAGTACGAGGAAGGATATGAGGAGCAGTGAATGGAAAGACGTGGAGAGGATTGAGATCGAAGAGATCGAATGCGGGAGCCCCGGTGATGCGGTTGCGAGTACGACTAATATCAGGCACAACGTGAGGAAAAGTCCGCCCGCAATCGCTGTTCATCGAGCGAGAGGAGAGAGTGAACCTCTTGAAATCAAAGAGAATCTGGTACCCGTAGAACCCTTCGAACGCCCCTAGAATGGCCCATCAGCTTCAAGCATATGAAAGATGCATTTCTCCCATTCCCGAACCTTTCAGAATGCACATACAAGCAAACTTCATATGTATCAACTTCCCGCAACCCGAACTTCCAACCGCACCAACACCCCAACATCAACATCGACCTTCCATTGATGCACCCCACATCCAACAACAAAATGCCAGAGATTGCCGTCGTACCACCACCAGACTACACCTGGGAGATCCTCAACAACAAATCATTTCATCAAGCCCAACCGCTACACCACGGCATCAATCAAGCGATTCTCGGATCGCCACCGACCACCAATTTCGATTCTCAAGTTCCTGGATCCCAGGAAGAAACGAGCCATCGTCGCGCAACCCAGGACCTGCCTGACCAAAACAACGGCGCGACCTACATCAATTCTTTCCACAACTCGATCCATATCACGAGTAGCTCGTGTGCGGCGTGGGGCGCGCGAGGGCAGAATCGGGCGGAGATTGAACGTGCTCCTGGGATCAGAGAGGAGGTGAGTTGGCTGCTGTAGAGGTGAGTAGATGGATCGTATGTACTGATTGACATGTAATGTAGGGATTTATGAGTGACAGAAAAGGAGCTCGGATCATGGGCGCGATTGTTGGAGTTGGGATTTTCGCTTGGGTGGTACAGAGACGATGAGAGGAAGAGAGAGTAATGGGCGTCCCAGGGGAGCTGAAGTCTGGATGGCGAGGGAAGAAGTTTTGGATATGCATTGCTGCTAGCTGATATCAATACCTTCAAGGCCGTTCACTCGGCCTGGCTTCGATGGTGAAGTTCTCAACACTGTCACCAGTCTTAGCACTCCTCTGACTCTTCCTTTCTTCTTCTTGCTCCACGACAGTCGTTACATGAATCCCCGTGCCCAGTCCCGATCCAGTCTTGTAGTCCTCATCCTCCCTATCCCCGTCAGCTTCAATGGCAGTAATCTGTATGCCGCCATATTTCCTGCCCAAACTCGACAGATTATTCGTATTATTCTTACTACCTAGCGTTCCTTTCGACCGGCCCTTAGTGGAATCGCTCAACTCGTAGGATGGGTTATTGTGATTGCTTCCGGATCCTGTAGTGAACAGCCGGGGAAAGTAGCGGGCAACAAGACCTTTGAGGACTGGTAAACAGCTTGCGATGATGCCGATGTTGATCTCCATCGTTGCCCAGAGGGCTGCGAGAGGGTTATCCCAGCTGACATCCTTGGTTTTGGCGATTGCGTAAAGGGAGTGAAAGCGGATGACGGAGATGACGCACACGACGCCTGGGAATGATCAATGAGTTGTCGGTATGGCCCATTAATGCTATGCTCTTACCTCCAAGAGCAAAGACACACATGAGCAAAGCCTTCTGCTTCGCTGGCAGATTGAGATTCTTGACGACAGGGATGGGTATGACAGCTGTTGCTATGTCCGTAATGATGCTGTAGAACGCGATGAAGAACCTGCCAAGTCAGCTGCTTTGCTATCGTGATTGCCACAAAGGTTTACTATTCACCAAACAGCCAGCTTGTTCAAGCATTTTCCCTCGTTCTTCGGATGCCAGAAGTGGTTGATAGGCTGGCAGAGGAAGATGGATATGAAAACTGTCCACACTGTGAAGAGCGCGACTGCCACAATGAGTACGTAGTTTGTTCGGCGAAACCAGTCTATTTTGCCAAAGATACGAAGGCACTGAAACAGGACCGATAGCTTCACGATCCCGAGAGCCGAGGTGTATGTTGGGATCGAGACGTAGAACCAAATCAAGGAATGCAGCATCTCGTGCTTTGTCAGTGTGTCCATGTGCCGACCCATTCCGTATTTGACTGCCATAGAATTAGTTGTAAGTTCTCATTGAGACCCTAAGAATTGGAAAAGTTGTAGATGAGACGTACCTTGCATGCACATGCAAGCATCGAGGAGAACGGTGAGGGCGGCCGCAATCGTTACCATAACATCGTCAAGTCCAGGTTGCCGAGCGATACGGATTCGTGTCCAGAGCCGAAGGATCGTGCAGATGACTGCCAGAACGGTGAATGTGGTCACGACTGTGACTACTGTGGAGCCAGACGTGTGCCCACTGTATCCCATCTTCGATCTCGAGAACGTCGGGCGAAACGCACCTTTTCGATCGGCGTGGGGAATGTTTCAAAGGGAGTTCTAGGAAGCGGAACGCAAGACGACATCTTGAGGGTGCAGATAGGGCGGAAAGTGTAGGAGATTCGCATCGAAAGAAGGGGCAGATGAAGTCAATCTGTGCCAGCTCGTTTATTCTCCGAACTACGGAGACATGCGGTTGCCTGGAACAGCATTGAGTGCAATGTCAGCCTCCAAGCCGCGAGGATATCGTGACCTAAAGAAAGGCAATTGTTGAGCCTCACACGTGGATATCGTGAAGCAGCACTGAAGCACTCGTGAGTGCCGCCATCTCGATAAACTTGGCATTGTGGACGCGTCTTGAGACTTCGCGAGCAAGCCTGTCCCAAGGCCAAAGGCGGCCATGCGTAGTGGTGTGCAGGACCTGCCGCATGCACTACCTGTGATTGAGGTCCTAGAAGTGTACGATAGCAGCCAAGGTAGGATCCATGATCAGGGGCAATCGACATGGTTTCGAGCAGGAGCAAGTATTCTTGTGGCACATTGAGGATCCTGCAGATGTCAGTAAAGGGAATTGAGCCGAGCTCATGGCCCTGGGAACTGATGAGGCTTCGATCGCAGAAGTGACGATGCGATGCGAGGGTACCTTAGTGTGAAAGATGGAGCAGTGAGTGAGGACGCGTTGTGATGAAGTCTGCAGTTTGCGAAACCTGAGGCAGGCGCGCACCACTAGCGGCTTTTATGGCTTGGCAGCGGTCAAAGCTCGCGGAAAAGTTCGAATTCGTGAAGCTCTCGACTTGAACTTCACTGCGCAATTGTACATTGCATCCCCAAAGCGGCTATAGTCAGTATCCTGTTCGCATTGCTAATTCTGCATTGCGGGAGGCTGAGCTGATCAAGCCCGACATTCACACACATTGCAAGAGCACGCTGAACATCGCAAACAGGACCTAGAGACAGACACTCTGAACGACATCAAAAATGGCGTTGGTCAAGAAGGCGGAAGAGGATGACCAGATCATCAAGCCCGAGGCCGTCGCGCCCAATGTCAACACCGCAGACTGGCCTTTATTGCTGAAGAACTGGGATCAGCTACTCGTCCGCACGGGTCACTTCACCCCGATCCCCGCCGGATGCTCACCACTTCGCCGCGACCTGAAGTCCTACATCTCCTCAGGTGTCATCAACCTCGACAAACCCTCAAACCCGTCCTCTCACGAAGTCGTCGCCTGGCTAAAGCGCATGCTCCGCGTTGAGCGCACCGGTCACTCCGGAACTCTCGACCCAAAAGTTACTGGATGTCTGATCGTCTGCATCGATCGCGCGACAAGGCTCGTCAAGAGTCAGCAGGGTGCTGGTAAGGAGTACGTGTGCGTGCTCAGACTGCACGGCAAGCTTCCCGGCGGCGAATCGCAACTCGCGCGCGCTTTGGAGACCCTGACCGGCGCCCTCTTCCAACGTCCACCGCTCATTTCCGCCGTCAAGAGACAGCTCCGTATCCGAACAATTCACGAGAGCAAGCTTCTCGAATTCGACAACGACCGCCAGCTCGCAGTCTTCTGGGTGTCATGCGAGGCCGGAACATACATTCGTACACTCTGCGTGCACTTGGGTCTGCTGCTCGGTGTTGGTGGACATATGCAAGAGCTGCGACGTGTCAGATCAGGAGCAATGGATGAGCAGGAAAACATGGTCACCCTCCACGACTGCCTTGACGCTCAGTGGCTGTATGACAACCAGCGCGACGAATCCTACCTCCGAACCGTCATCAAACCTCTCGAGACTCTCTTGACCACCTACAAGCGAATCGTTGTTAAAGACTCGGCGGTCAACGCCGTTTGCTACGGCGCGAAGCTCATGATTCCTGGTCTGCTCAGATACGAGGCCGGCATCGAAGTCCACGAGGAGGTCGTCCTCATCACCACCAAGGGTGAGGCCATTGCGCTTGCCATCGCTCAGATGAGCACTGTTGAGCTCTCATCATGCGACCACGGTGTTGTCGCCAAGGTCAAGCGCTGCATCATGGAGCGTGACCTCTACCCCAGAAGATGGGGCATGGGCCCAGTGGCCACCGAGAAGAAGAAGATGAAGGAGAGCGGCAAACTGGACAAGTTCGGCCGACCGAACGAGCAGACTCCAGCTCAATGGAAGTCGGATTACAAGGACTTCAATGAGGCGAATGGCGAGAACCTCCGAACCCTTCCGCCAACTGATGGCCAGGCGGCTGAGGGTGCGCCTGCGAAGGAAGGCATTCCGGGCAAGGGCAAAGAGCTCCCCAGCAAAGAGGACATCGAGATGGCAGACCCGGTCCCACCGATGCCAGTCGCTGATGAGAAAGCCGACAAGAAGGAGAAGAAGAAGCGAAAGCATGAGGGCGAGACACCTGAGGAGAAAGCAGAGCGGAAAGCCAAGAAGGCTGCAAAGAAGGAGAAGAAGAAGAAGCGGGAGTCGGCAGTCACCGCTGACGGTAGTGACGACAGCGACTAGTTGTCTGACCCCGAACCTTTTCCTCTCTGGTGGCGTTACTGGTGGAGTTCATTGGCAGCAAAATGGTGGGAAAGGCTTCATGTTTAACTACTACGATGTGCATGATGAGCGATATCCGCGAGGATGGCGAGCTCCTGCTGCTTGGCTTGTACAGTACGCCGTTGAGGACGTCAGGCGCAGTGAGCGTTTATGGCGAAAACGGCGTTATTCGGCGTTTTCCCTGATACCTAAGGTAGCGAGCAGCTACTTGTCGGCTCACAATGTCGATGTATGAAACAATACCGTTCAAAGAAGTCGTCCTTCGCAACATGTACCGTGCAATATGTATCAGCCTCAGGCCTTCAGCAGCCCACCCTAGCTCCAATTCCTCCGCCGCTTCGGCCAACCGTCATGGAACCTCGAATCACCTTCCTCTTCTGAACGAACCAAACCATCGACGTAGCATTGGCCCCCAATATCCTTACATGTACTTCAAGCCCATACGAACCGGAACTCATCCTCTCGTTTAGCACTGTGCCACATCATACAGATATCAAGACATATACGGAGCCATCTTCGCTAAATACAGCTGCCAGGTATCTACCAGTGATTCTTCGCTGGTTAGAAATTCCTTTCCAGTATGGACGACATTCTCAAGAATGTCTCAACTCTCTTTCGCGGACCTGGAGGCGCCCTCACAGTCCTCAAAGATGGCGAAGTCGTCGCTACAAAAGCGTACGGTTACGCCGATCTCGACAAAAGGATTCCTTTCACCAAAACGACACACGTTCCAATATGCTCCATCTCCAAACAAATGGTCTGTCTAGTCATGACAGATCTCCTCAAGAACCCCACACCAGCGATGAATGCCAAAGGCGATGGAGATGTACGAGCGATGCTCGACGAGGAACTCAAGCGTTTGTTGCCGAAGGAGGTAGCAGGGAAGGTAACCCTCGACCAGCTATATAACATGCAATCTGGCATCCGCGACTACTGGGCCATGACCACACTATGGGGTGCCGCGCCAGAGGATGCGTTCACTCTGGCGAACGATGCCCGGGAGTCTCTAAAGAGAATCCGATCATTCCATTTCGAACCTGGGACGGAATTTTCTTACTCCAATGTGAATTTCCATATCCTCGGCCGGATCCTCGAAAACGTCTCAGGTCAATCGCTGGGCCAACTCCTAGCTGAGAGGGTCTTCATCCCAGCCGGCATGAAAACCGCATCTTTACAGCCAAACACAGCTGGCCATCCTCACCCCGTCGTGGGGTATGAAGGCGACGAATCGAAACGAGGATATATCCCCGCCAGAAACAGGATGGAATGGTCTGGTGATGCGGGTGTTGTGGCTACGTTGGAAGATATGATCGCCTATGAGAAATATCTCGACGCTACCTATCCTGACGCGAAGTCTAACTACCATGTGAATTCTCGAGAGCAGAAGTACAAAGACGGCACGCCAGCGCGGTATGGATTCGGCTTGGGGCATTCTGAAGTCGGCGGACGCAAGGCAATCGGACATGGAGGAGCGCTGAGAGGTTTCAGGCTGCAGAGAGTGCATGTCCCGGATGAGAGATTGAGCGTGGTTGTGCTATTTAACCATGAGGCGGATCCGGGGGAGGCGGCGGAGTATATGATTAAGAAAGCGTTACAGCACGAGGAGGTGGAAACCAAGCAGCTCCAAGCAGCGAAGGAATGGGAAGGGAACTTCCTCGACATGGAGACGCAGTTGTTGTTCACGGTTGAGAAGGGAGAGGAAGATGGGGAGATTGTGATAAACCATTTCGGCCCAGAAAAACTCAAACTCACATCCCCAACGACCGCAGAATCCCGCTCCGCAACAGCCAAAATCGAAAACGACGAATTGCACATGCAGCGTTTGGAGGATAATCATACCGTCCGCGCCCGCCGTATCGCCTCCCCGCCGCAATCCTCCAAATCCGAACCACCGTCTTCTATACCCTCGGGATACAATGGGACCTATCACTCCTCCGATGCAGATAGTACGCTTACCATCTCAGGCGACTCAGGAATTATGTATGCCTCTTTCGATGGCTTTCTGGGGAAAGGACCTATCTTCATCCTACGATACGTAGGCGAGGATATTTGGGCGATGGCTTGTCCGCGAGGACTCGACGCTCCAGGGCCGGGGGATTGGACGGTTGTGTTCAGAAGGGAGGGGGAGAAAGTGGTGGGTGTGAGGATTGGATGTTGGTTGGCGAGGGGGGTTGAGTATGAGAAGACAGGATAATAAGTAGTGAGGAAGCACTATCTGTCTGTTTATTAGAAGCTGCTATGATAGGTCTCATCCGCACCAAGACTAGGCGGCAAATCCTCCTCTTTCGTACCCCAATCACTTTCAGTTTCTCCCACCACCAATTCCAATGTCCCTCCCTGCAAGAAGAACTCATGTCCAATCCAACTCTTACTGTACGCCTCCCCATCAAGCGTTGCGCTCTGTAAATAAATCCTCTTGTACCCTGGGTCAAACGTCCCATTGGCGGCTTTGATAGTCGCCACCTTGCCAGTCAGCGGAGATCTGTAGCTCACGCTCTCGAAGAAAGGTGGTACGATGAGGTACACATTCTGTCCTGCCACAGGAAATAACCCTGACATAGCGAAGGCGAGGAAACTCCCACTCGCACCAGAATCGTCGTTCCCGGGGAGTCCGTTGATACTCCCGTTAAACGAGGATGGGATGTATGTATGCAACCTCTTGCTGCTCAAGCCCGGTCGACCAGCATAGTGGTATTGGAAACACGTCAACTCGGACGGTTCGTTCCCGATATCCAGTAACCCTGATTCATGGAGATAATCCAACCTCCTTACAAACTCTTCTTTCCCGCCAAGGAGTGTGATGAGTGTAGCTTGATCTTGAGGGACATAGAATACATATTCCCAAATTGCGGATTCGAAGGTTTCTCGAGGGTTTGAGGAATAACTGCAGAAGATGGAGTCTAAGGGGGAGCACTCCATCGGATCCTGAAATCTCCAGGTCCCGTTCGCATAGCGGGGTTGGAAGAATCCGGTGAAATTTGTGTTTGTGCCGTTGGACCAGAGGGAAGTTTGATTGGATTTCCAGAGATTCAGATAATTTGCACTTCGTTGGAGGTATTTTTCATAATCCGCCTCATGCCCTAGTCCTCTCGCCATGAGGGCTATGGTGAAGTCGTTGTATGCGTACTCGAGGGTACGAGAGATGCTGTGGAAGGAAGGACCGAATCCCAAGTAGTCATAATCGTTGAAGGGAATGTAGCCATACGTCTTCCAGCTCCGCAGACCCCCGCGACCATTGACGCCCCAGTCAAAGGGCTCGTTCTCCGCATCATTGACGACGGCTTTGTAGGCCTGGCTCCAATCGACATCTGTTAGATTTTTCAGGTAGGCGTCGGCGAGGACTACGTCGGCGTTTGAGCCGCCTTGAGAATAGCCTTTGCTGAATTGCATGCGGCAGTCCGGGAGCCAGCCGAGGTGTTCGTATGTGTCTAGCAGACTTCGGATGAGCTCAGAAAGGGTATCAGGTTGAGTGACAGCTAGGTATGGGAAGTCTGTTCGGAATGAATCCCATATGCAGTAGAAGGAATCAAAATAAGGCTCGGAACTCTGCCAGCGGGGGTTCTCGCCGGTGTAATTTTGCGGTGAGATGAGGGTTCGATAGATTCCGGAGAAAAAGGTCTTCTGGAAATCGACGGATGCTCCTCCTGGTTGAATTGAGATGTTGGCAAGTCTGTCTTTCCAAGCTTGCTTCGCGGCGCTTCGTACTTTTGCGAAGTCGAAGTCGGGTATCTCGGTCTCTGCGCTACGACAGGCTTGTTCAGTGCTGAGAAAGCTCATGCCCATACGTGCTTGAACTGTTCCATTGGTGGGGTTCTGAAACCTGACAAAGGCTCCAGCTTGGATATAGAAGAGGCTGTAGCCACGGTTGACGAAGAGCTCTTTCGGCTCGGTGCCTGCTCGCTCGTTCGTCCAAATGCCTGTGTCTCGTACTGAAGCGCCTTTGAAATCAGCACAGAAGTATGCTTGGTACGATCCAACTCCAAAGCTGGGGGAGAAGGTGCCATTGCCTTTGATTCTGCCAGTCTGAGGATCAACGCTGACAGATGCGTTTTGGCGGCTATCTTGTAAGTCTGTCAAATCCAGCAGAAACGTCGGACTGGATGCATTCGCCGGAAAATGGAAGTTGTACAGAGCTGTGTGCTCAGTCGTAGTCATCTCCACGTCCACGCCATTGACCAGGCCAAGGGAGAAGTAGCCAGGCTCAGCGTATGGCGTGCCGTTCTTGTAATCGATCGCTCGCTCGTACTTGGACCCGAACTTGCAGCCTTCAATCTTATCGCCCGCACAGCTTGGCTGAACTGATAGTGGGAAGTTGCCCATTGAAGGCTGGCCTCCAGTTCCTGAATCGTGTAGAGCCGAGAAACCAGTGACGTTAGATAGATCATACGAGAAACCGGCAGTATTCTGGCCAGAGACGTCGGCGACTGCTTTTGCCATGCCGAAGGGCAGAGAAGCTCCAGCGAAGACGTTGCCGCCATTATATGAGCCGATCAATGGGTCTATGAGATTGTAGTTCTGGGTAGCCGTGTCGTTCTGGGCGTGTATGGAAGATATGAGGCTCAGCAGGCATGCCGACGCCGCGACAGTGTTCAAACCGCCCTGCATAATGAACGATGTACCTCACATCAACGTCGTAGAATAGAAGAAGCAACAAGAGTAAGGAAGAGGTTATGATGGAACGGTACCCGATCAGTATTACAGTTTCGGCTGCAGTGCAACAGTGTCTTGCGCCTTCCATGTCTGTTCAAACAGATTGCTGATCTCCCGATGGAGAGCATGAGGGGTTACCATCCTTCCACATCCTCACACATTCACTTACAGCTGTCATATGACTGCCGATAAGGATAAAGGCTGGCATGTTGTTGTGAAAGTGATGGGAAGGAGGTGTCGAGGTTGATGATGTCGGCACAGAGTTCGCCGAAGCTTGGCGGCAATGACATCGCGTCGCGTCTCCTGGCACGACTCCCAAGCCTCCCAGGATATTGATTCGTACTCGCCAGGCATTCGACGATATACGCGTCAGATATTGAGTCGCCTGGCATGCCGCCGCAAAGCAGAGGTATGCCTCCGCCTGTGCCGGCTGGCTTCCAGTCCAAGTCAACGCCGAACTTGCCGACGCTGCGATCGCTGGACACCGAGATCAATCAGAATCGCCCCCAGAACAACATCACCGCCAATGCCACGCCGGCAACACTGCACCCGGACCACGCATTAGCCATCTCACCCGACATCTCCGGCGACAACATCACATCTCCCTCCGAGCCAGCATCGATTGAAGACTTCTCGCTCGACTCGACCCACGAACCACGCTCTCTCTCACCAGCTTCTTCAGACGAAGACTCAGGAGAGGAAGAAGACGGCCACGTACCCAACCTGCCTGCGCGACCCATATACCACCATCATTCAAGAAGTCATACATACCTGGCGCCATCCGCCTTCGCGCCTCCATTCTACAATCGACCTCCAACACCGCTTCCTCCGAGTCCCTCGTTGACTTCCCTGCTACGACCTCTGACCGCCCAGAACAGTCGTCCCACCACGCCGGACCCTTCGAGCGACGAGGGAGCTCCACACGCTCGCGGCGATGCGACTGGCACACAGACTCCGAACTCAGCAGCCGCCTCGACTCTCACAAGCACATTCCGCTCCGCGAAGCCCATCCCGCGAGCCAGCCCGAAGGTGCCCACCTACGAGTACTATGGCTTCACGCTATACTTGACTAGCAGTCTAGCTTTCATAGTCTATCTACTGTGGTCTTTCCTGCCTTCGCCATTCTTGAATCAGCTAGGAATCTACTACTATCCAGACAGATGGTGGGCACTCGCAATCCCAGCATGGACAGTCATGTTGATAGTCTACATCTACGTCGCCCTGGCCTCTTACAACGTCGGCTACCTGACCCTCCCGCTGAAAAGCGTAGAATGCCTAGTGGACGAAGCAGCAAACGTAGCAGTCGTGGACGCGAACGGGAAAATCGTCAGGAACGAGAAGTCTAGCTGGAAAAGCGAGCATTTGAGCAAGGCCGAGGACGTCAAGACACATAAGCAGAAGGGTAGCGTAGGCAAAAAGGGCGGGTCGAGGGGCCAGCAGAGTAGACAGTCGAGTGTTGGACAGGTTCAGATGGGACCAGAGCTGGATTGGAGAACGTTGTGGGATGAGGGTACCGATGCGGTTATGGATATACCGATTGGAGGCGTTTGCGAGATTCTGTATGGGGCTGACGATGATGATGAAGATATGATTTATGATGGATGAGGTAGGCACAGAGCTGCTGGGGAGAGGCAATGCATCGATGAAGATATCTGCGCAAGATTCCGTGATTTCCTTTTTTTTTGGTATTTTCAGCTATCTATGGAATAGTGCGGAAGACTCGTGATCATGCCCTTCGCACGACCCTGTCCAGTTGAGTACTTGTCTTGTGAAGCTTACTCTCTTCTCGCTTCGTGTCAATCCCCGGATGCCCACTACTACTAGGCACCCTTTCCGCGAACCTTGAAGATGACCTTGCCGCTCGATTTCTTCCCGTCCGATGGCTTCTTAGCTTCGAGTGAGCCCTTCTCACCCTCCTTGCCAATATGACCCCACGACATGCCGGCTGGCTTGGTGGGAACAGGAGCTGGGCCCTTCACATCGCTCTCTGGTTTGATTGACTTGTTGGTCGCGAGCTTCTCGTGGATAGCCTCGTTGTGGGCTGTCTCGATTGCTGCTGGCTTGGCCGCGACTGCTGTATTCGGCATCAGCGGCGTGGCAACCTGCTTGTTGAAGGGGTTGCGCTGCCGGGCAATGGGATGAGAAGACGTTGGAATAGTCCTCCCCTTCTCGCCGTGAGCGTGCTTCGCTTTGTCTGTCAAGTTGTACGCGTCCGCCATTGAGGCGAGCGAAGTAGATGATGAGCTTGTGCTACTGGTATCAGACTTGCTGAAGACCGAGGTGTCCGTTGAAGAGGAAGATGACTTGGAGGTGACGCTGTTCGAGCGCTCGAGTGAGGCATGAGCTCCTGGATGCATCAGAAGTGGGTTTCTCGAGCTGGAAGATCGCTGTTGGTTTGGTGTCTTGACGATTGATGGCATGGCGTCCCAGACGGGGTTCGAGTGTGGGCGAATGTTCGGAGCGGGAGTCGTGGCCGAAGACGAGCTGCCGCGGTGGTCAGTAGGAGCAGTCTGTCGCGATGGCTGCGACAATTGTTGCTGCTTGGCTTTCGGAGTGGACGAAGTCGGGGCGTTGGAG
Organism: Pseudocercospora crystallina; assembly: GCA_003666085.1. Taxonomy (NCBI): domain Eukaryota; kingdom Fungi; phylum Ascomycota; class Dothideomycetes; order Mycosphaerellales; family Mycosphaerellaceae; genus Pseudocercospora; species Pseudocercospora crystallina. Next base: position 109,379 of record QQNG01000145.1, read on the forward strand.
CTGTTTGTGCGCGTAGGAGTTGCAGCCAGGTTTGCCTTGAGAGCAGCACTCTTGGAGTGCCACAGTAGGCCTGATGGAGTGGTAGGAATTGATGGCCGCTGATAGATGTGCTCAGTAGAAGAGGGGCCCGAATCGGCTTGCTTTTCCCCTTCAACGAGAGGCTCCTCGACCACGTCGCTCTCCTTGAGATCGACGACTGGATTCTTCTTCTTGAAGAGCTCCATACGGGAGTGCCAGCCAGCCTGCTCCTTTTCGATGCAGCGCTCGTGCTTGCGGTAGAGCTCCATAGTAGCCGCAGTGTCCTCGTCGCTGTTGTGCTCACCCTTCTGGATCGGGCGACCCAACACGCGCTCAGCCAGCGTGACGAGTCTTGGAATCCCGCCTGAGCGAATGGCAAATTGACGGTAGCAGCTGTGCTGCTGGGTGTCGCGGATGTCGACACCCTGGAAGACCCAACCGCTCAGGACGCTGATGTCGCTCTTCAGAGCGTGACCCACCACAACGCGGCCCTTAATGATCTCGCGCACGTTAGCCTCGACCTCTGCAATAGGTCGAGCACCGTTTCGTGGCAGGACATCTGGCCAGTAAACTCCGAACTTCAGCTTCGGATCTGGCAGGCGCTTGATGAGAGTTTCCTCCCAGGGGTAGAAAGCAAGCACGTCCTAGACAATCTCGCCATAGTAGGTGCAGATGGTAAGTCTTCCGACTCGCTGGATGTGCTTGCCGGTCTTCTTGTCATAGGCGAGAGCAAATTCAATATCCAAAGCCAGGTATTCGGTGAGGTGGTTCCAGCGTGGTAGCGGCTGGGTGGCCCGCGTGCGCTTCAGCTGCTCGAGGTAGTCGTGGTCGATGTACCAGCGGCCGTCTGGGCCACGTTCAACGCGCTCTTCCTTGATGATGTGGACAGAGCGGCTCGTTGGCTTCCTGTAAAGCATCTTGACGTATGCAAGAGGAAGTCGAGGATGGATGATGGGTTTTATGTTCTGTTGGTGTAGGCGGTGCTGTCTTGAGTGTTGAAATTTGGGTGGCCGGTTGTCTTCCGTTTGCTGCGACTGTTGCTGCGAAGTTGAGAAGTGTTGTGGTGTGGAAAGTCGTTGATGAAGAGCGAACGTGAGGTTTAAGACTCAGAGGGTCGAAAGAAGCATTGGCCATGATTACAGGTAGTGAAGCTGCGTATAAGTGAATGGAGTGCGCACATCGTCGTAGCACGAGCCCTTCTCGTTGCATGTGAAGCATCGCGATGCATTCACCACGTGTTTAGTTGGTGTCAAGGTCTGCATTCGCTACGTTGGGCGGAGAATTTGGAGGTGTGTGGTGAACGGAGAGTAACGCGATCTAAAAGTAAACATCTGCACCATGTCTCATGATCGGTTTGCTGTGCGAATAAAGCAGGTGGAAATAAGCAACAATGGGCAGCAAATGCTAAAGCGACATGTTCACTCTGGGTACGCGCCGTGATAGGATTACAGATCTCGAGAATGTTGCTGTCGTCGACAAAGTCTCCCGTCATCCTGCGGCTCCCAGTAATCGCTTCCAACAGCAGTAAGAGCATAAAAAGTATGCTTCGGGTCGTACTTGTTCTTAATCTGCAATAGCCGATCGTAGTTGGCGCCGTAGTAGTCTTCTTTGAAATCGGGATCCTGAAAGTCTGCCTCGTTGATGTAAGTTCCACTGCCAGGTGTGATAGCTTTTAGCGTCGGGATGAATGTTTCAGTCATCTTGTTAGCATTGGCTACCATATCCTCCCAAGGTGCGGTGAAGTTCCAGGGCGTTGTGATCACGGTGTCGAGCAGAGTTTCTCGCCAAGCCGGGTTGACAGAGTTGTAGACATCACCAGCGACTGCATTCGACACGTTGATGCCGACAATGAAAAATGCACCTCCGTCGTCCGCGATCTTTCGATATGCGTTGGTGACAGCGGAGTTATTTTGTTCAACCACGGAACGAGGAACAAGTCGGCCACCGTACTGTGCGATGCCGACATCAATCGGGGCGAACATCGTATTGAACTCGTCAAGATAGCTGGAGAACTGTTTCACCACCTTGGTGTATTTGATGCCGAGACTGTCCAGCTTTGAGACGAGAGGCTGAAGAAGTTCGTCCATTCGGCTTGCCGAGACACCGGGTCCAGTCATGGGTGCTATAGCAAATGATTGATTGCTGAATGCAGAGACGCTCATGATGCCTTCGTCGACAATGGCAGGCAAATGTTCATGATATGCACCAATGGCTTCCCAGAAGGTATCTTGGCTAATACCATCAGATGTGAAGGAGAGATTGCCTCCTGAAGTGGGCATATCGGGATGAGCTTTGACTGTCATTGAGAGGGCCACACCATAAGTCCCTCCGCCGCCACCTGACAAAGCCCAAAACAAGTCGGAGTTTTGCTGCCTCGTGGCCACGAGGTGGCGCCGCCGGCCATCCACAACCTCCCATTCCAAGACTTGATCTGCAGCGAGACCATATTTAGAACCAAGAGCGGAGTGACCACCACCTTGAGTATATCCACCTGCTAATCCAACAGTCGGACACTCTCCACCAAGCACCACGAGATTGTGATCGTGAGCCCTCGCTTGAGCCTCGAAGCCCTGGACGCCCGCGCCCATCTTCATAGCCGCGCCGACGTAATGAGCACCAGTGTAGTCGAAGATTTGAATATCCTTCAGGTAATGGGTCCAGATGCCGATCGAGCCGGCTCCTGTGGACTTGCCGTTGTAGTCATGTCCAGTATTTCGAATCACAACACGGATGTTGTTGTCTTCGGCGAAGCTAAGAGCATTCTGAACGTCCTTGGCTTCTCTGATCGCGACTGAATAGTCCACGTATGTGCCAAATACGCATCTGGCATCCTCCCCTGTGAATGGATCACAGCTCCTGTTCGCGAAGAATGGAGCCATTACGGACGACGAGGAGTTGTAGCTGTGGCTTCAGTGGAAGGTGATCATGACGCCGGCCTGGCAAGATACTCACTGCGTCTGTGGCAATGTCCATGCCTCCTGCAGCTCCTTGCAGGCAGTCTCATTGTATTTTCCGAACTTTGAGTCGTGGCAAGGCGCTGCCAGCGGCGTGGTCGCCACGAGTCTGCCCGAGACAGACGTGTTCAGGCTGCTCCATGCCTGCTCGGACGGCCAGCAACTGTCTCCAGGAAAACATCGACAGTCCGCATGCGAGTCTTTGGAGGCATGCCCAGCCCCGGCTATCGTGGCAAGCGCGAACAGAGCGCGCACTTTCCGCCCAAGATCTGAAGACATTGGCAAGAATATAGAGGGGATAAAATAGCGGAAGAGCCGGAAGGCACGCTTGAGAATGCCATATTGAAGCCACCCTTTGGCCTCTCAGCCGCAGTCTGCACCTCCACTGTTATGGTGTTGATCTTCTGCACGGTGGTGTGCACTGGGCAGCAGTCAGGGCAGTTCTCTTGTGGAGGGAACGACCCGGAAGATCTTTTCGCCGTCCACTCGGGCTTGGCAAACTCTCGTGGATCAGCAGGAACGATCCTCGCAGGAAGGAACGACGACACCTCGTCTCTTACGTTCATCCTTGCCGCGTCTTTCACAACGCGTGGCATCGGCCTGTTCATCACGCGTCACGCTTGCGCCGAGCAGGTCCGCTTTGCTGTGGACTGCAGGCAGACTGTGAACGGGTTTTCGGTGCGAGATCTGCTGTGGAAATCTCCACTGCGGTGCCCGATGGGTCCGTGGAGGAGATACAGGCGGCAAGTGGACGGGGACGACATGGATCTCTGTGCTACTGCAGTCAGGCGAGGCGGGCTCAGGCCGCCGCCGTTCCACAACACATCTGTCTAATATCGAGAGCACAGCTTTGTGATGCATCGCTCTTCACATAACAGCTCGGAACATCGACACGCCTCGCGCAGCCTTGGACGGCCTCTGCCAGCCTTGCGAGCCAACATGTCAGCCGTATCCCATCCTCGGGCTTCGAGGCTGCTCCCGCGGCGTCGACACGGCTTGGACGGCGATCTGGGTTCGCGGGCTCGTCGTAGTGCTGCGGCGAAACACATGGCGTGGACACACAGCAAATCATCGGCATGCGGCAGACTTCACTGTGTGCAACCGACAATCAACCATGCCCTGAGTACTTGTCAAACGTCGACGACGTGGCGACCCGCGCACCTGTACCTGTACCTGTACCTGTACCCGCTCCCTCTGCCCTGTCGTGTCCCTTGCGCTCCCTGTAACTCCTCACCTCAACCTCGCCGACTCTGCGTTTGTCGACCCAAGGAAACGGGCTCAAGAAGCAAACAAAAGACCTGCCTCTCTGACACATGATGCTCTTCATGTGCTAGAGCAGCAAACTGACACTACCTGGAGGCGCGCGAGCACTTCCTCTCATCTTCAGTTCCACACATGCCACCTCGCGAATCGTACAGATCTGACATTGAGATGCTCATCATGCCCGAACTCAACAACGGCGAAATGAAACTCGAGGATGTCGAGAAGCACGCTGATGCTGGATCCATCTTCACCAACGAAGACGTTACCAGTCTCGCATGGCAAGATCTTACCGTAACGGTCAAAGATCGTACCAGCGGCGCAGACCGCAACATTCTGGAGGCATCTTCTGGTGTCGTCAAGCCTGGTGAAATGATCGCCTTGATGGGCCCATCTGGATCTGGCAAGACGACTCTCCTCAACACACTCGCACAGAGACAGACTGCTTCCGTTGACGGCAAAGTACTAGTCAACGGCGAACAGTGCTCTCTTGCTACACATCGGGCCCTTGCTTCGTTCGTGGAGCAAGAAGACACACTCATCGGGAGCTTGACGGTAGAAGAGACATTGAAGTTTGCTGCCAGACTCGCACTGCCCGGGTAAGGCTCATGTTGTATACTCCCAGCTTTCGTCTCGTCTAACATTTCTCCAGATCTGTGACCAGAGCGGAAGCCCGCAATCGCGTCACCAAACTGATCGATGCCTTCGGTTTGAGTGGTCAGCGCAACACACTCATCGGCACACCACTCCAAAAAGGCATCTCCGGTGGCCAAAAGCGACGAGTTAGCGTGGCGACCCAACTCATCACCGGGCCTAGGATCTTGTATCTCGATGAGCCAACCAGCGGGCTGGACTCCACTGCAAGTTACGAGGTCATGTCCTTCATTCGGAACATTGCGCGGCAGAACAAGGTAAGATTGCCATTTTGAGACCTGTCTACAGCAATTAACGTCTTGTATAGTTGATTGTGATCGCGAGCATCCACCAGCCCTCCACCAAGACGTTCGAGCTTTTCTCCAAAGTCACGCTTCTGTCTCAAGGCAAGACCTGTTACACTGGTCCAGTCCCGGAGATGTCCGCTTTCTTTGCTGAGATCGGTATGCCTATCCCTGGCCACATCAATCCCGCGGAGCAGGTACTGGATCTAGTCAACGTGGACTTCTCCGCAAACGAAGCACAGGACAGCCTCGAGTCAATCGTCGAAGGCTGGCAAACGTCACGCGAGTTTCAGCAGGTTCGGGAAGATCTCAAAGGACTTCCGAGCGCGCGGAAGCTGGAACTGAGTGCCGATAAGAAGCCATCATTCTTCACGCAGGTCTTGACCTTGCTCCACCGCGCATTCATCAAGAGCTTCCGCGACATCGTGGCGTACTGGATTCGTGTGGCCATGTACATGGGCCTCGCCATCATGATGGGTACAGTCTGGGTGCGCCTCACTCCCACTCAGCAGCACATCCAGCCCCTCATCAACGCCATCGTAAGTGCATTGTTCGTATTCGATTGTGATGAGTCTGACTTGCAGGCAGTTCTTCGGTTCGGCTTTCATGTCCTTCATGGGGGTTGCATATGTTCCAGCCTTCCTCGAAGACCGCGCAACGTTTGTCAAAGAGCGTGCCAATGGCTTGTACGGGCCCACGGCATTCATGGTGTCCAACTTCATCATCGGTCTGCCGTACCTGTGTATGTTTCCCCGCATCTGTTGTGCCTGGCGGTAACTGACCCGTGTGACAGTTCTCATCGCCGTGCTCTTCTCTGTCGTTTCTTACTGGCTCATCAACCTTCGGCCAGAAGCCGGCGCCTTCTGCACTTGGATCATGTGGCTGTTCCTGGACCTCCTTGCAGCCGAGTCACTTGTGGTCTTCATGGCGTCCCTGTTTCCGAACTTTGTGGTCTCCCTTGCACTCATCGCGTTTGCGAACGGGTAAGTCTTGCCACACGTGCTTGAGCCACGGTAACCACTGACATTGCACGCAGGCTCTGGATGAGTGTCGGCGGCTTTCTGGTGTCATTGCCGGTGCTCAACCCGTTCTACAAGTACGTCTTCCACTACATCGACTACCAGGCATACGTGTTTCAGGGCATGATGGTCAACGAGTTCAAAGCTCGTGACTATTCGTGTCAGCAAGTGGCTGGTCAGTGCTACTGCATGTATCAGAGCGCGCTCCAGGATCAGTGCAAAATCGCTGGTACGGCTGTGTTGGAAGAGTATGGGTACGCTTTGGGGAGAGAAGGCAAGTGGGTCGGCATCATGATTGGAATCATCGTAGTCTACCGCATCTTCGGATGGGGCATCACTTGGTTCCGGAAATCTTAGGTCAGGCTGTCGATAGGTGCGACGGTGTTTTGGGAGTTCGAATTTGGGACTTGGGTAATGATTTGCGACATGGTCACGATACCCCCCGGGCAAAATATCCCTTGCTTGACGGCCCATGGCTGCCTGTCAAAAGTGGCACATAGAATATATGACGATACTGAATCCTGAGTGACAGATCTCTTTTCGGCGCGCCTCACATTGTTGAAACGCCGAGAGTCCCAACATCCTGGTTCACCGTTTACGATCAAAAACCGGCATGTACAAACCGACGGACCCGACTCCCCTTGCGCTTCAGCCTTATGTTCGACAGATCGTATTCTCCGTCCGCCTGGTAAACAGATTCGTTTGATGCCATATCTAACCGCCTTGAATCCGGAAACAAATTTATGTTTGCTACACAGAGAATACTGCAGGTCTCCACTTGCAGTGCCTTGCTGCGATTGTTACATCTACAAATTGGGCTTCTCGTACCTTCGTGAACCGTTTCTCGTTCCTTCACTACCCTTCCCGTCCACCCAGCTTTCTGCGATCTCATCTTTGCAACGTTACATTCCGTCTTCGTTCATCAAGATGACAAGCACAATGTGTTCCTCACGGAACTCAACTACTGGCTCCCATCGATCTTCGTTCTTCAGAGATCTCCTACCCAGTCGACCGTCATCACACATGTATCGCAAGAGTCGACCTCGATCTGTTGTAGATCGAAGCAAAGGTGTCACCACCATCACGACTGACTCGGAAGACGACTTCTCAAGTCTCAGCGCTATGGCCGTCAAGAAGGTCAACTCTCTCACAAGGAAAGGCCGTGCTAGCATCCAAGTCTCCTTCATCGAATCCAACAGTCCACGTTCATCAACAAGCGACAGCAGCAACGAATGCACATCACCCAGCAGCATTTCCTCATCATCCCACGGCGATGCAACCTCCCGCAGCGCAGCCTCCAGCTTCAAATCCCGCCAAAGCACACACAGCGACTCCGCGACAGATTACAGCGATTCATCCTCAGACTGCGAACAACACCAACCCAAGCCACAGAAAGAATGCTGTCTCATCCCAACCCCCTCCTCATCCACCACCAACAACAACAACAACAACATCAAAGACTACTCCAACGACACCCTCATGCTCAAACACGCCGCCCGCAGCCACTCCACCCATCCCCACTCCGACCCATCCAAACCCAAAGCCCCTCGCCCTCGCTGGAACTTACTCCTCTCACCCACCTCTCCCGTCGCCATCGACATCGAATACCAATACTACCTCCCACCCAACTCGACCCGCTGGCGTCGCCGACTAGCTTGGATCGCGATCGTCAATATGGAGGGACAGACGGTTTATGATCCGTTGGTTGTTTATACCAAGGAGACGGGGCAGAAGACGAGATTTGGGGGGAGGGGAAGATTTTGTTTGGGGAAGAAGGAGGAGAGGGGGTTGAGTTTGAGTTTGGGGGCGAAGAGTGGGGAGGAAGTTGAAAGTAACCTAGGGAAAATATTTGAAGGGAGGAAGGTGATTGTTCATGGACATGGAGGGAGAAAAGGGTTGGAGAGGGCGTTTTATTGTGAGGATGGAAAGGCTGTGATGGAGGGATGTGAGGAGGTTGTGGATACGAGTGAGATGTATAAGGGGTTGTCGAGTGGTGGTGAGGAGAGGGTTGGGTTGGCGTTCGCTGCTGCTGTTGTGATCGGGAAGGATGTGAGGAATGATAGGACGCAGAGGCCGGATGAGCATGCTGGGGTGGCTATGGCGTTGTATTTGAGGGGGTTGAGGGATCGGGAGAGGAGACTGGATTCGTTGGAGGAGGTGAGGGAGGAAGAGGAGAGCAGTGACTGTGAGTGTCAGTGAGGTTGATTCTTGGAGATGGAAAGGATGTGAGCTGGACTCATCCCTCCAATGGTGTTTGTATAGACGATACCTTGTAGTCTAATATGGTCGGCGATTAGCCTGAGGCAGCACACTTCGACGACGTGGTCAATGCACAACAGCTCTCGGCGCAATCTCAATCTCGTGCATCACCTTCAATCTCGCTCCCATCACACATCAACAACACGCGACCCGTATCATCTCTCATCGCCTATCTACATGACAAAGCGAAACAGTGCAAGTCATACTCCAGAGCAAGACTTTCCACGCAAATGTTTCCCGGTGGCGACAGCAAAGCTCCCCAGGTCTCGATTACCGCTTTGGGAGACCTCTCCCATCAGCAGCAGGGCAAGCTCACCTCGCCTTACAGCTCTCTGGTCCTGATCATGCGAGACCTCCGCAATGACTGCGATGTTATTGGACCGTATTGACCAATATGGCTGTCGCGTCCTCTGAGGCATCGCGTGCGGGCGCGTCTTCGGATGGACATGTATACTGTCTGAGCTGCCCTTGATGAGGTGGTCTGTTGATACTCAGTTACCGACACTTACTTCACTCCCCTCAGATGAGTCTCGAGCTTCTTCTCTGTTTGTTCTTTTCGATTACCGCGAGTTCGTTGTTGAATTTGTGGCACTAAGCACAGCACGAGAATCCCACCGAACAGCTCGCATGTGAGCAATGCCAATCTAGGACGACCGGGTTGACACGAATGTTCACATGCCGCATCAGCTTTTGCAAAGGAGATAATACACCATGGCACCATCTCAGAAGGTCGTCATCATCGGCGCCGGCATTGTCGGTGCCAATTTGGCCGACGAGCTGCTTTCACGAGGATGGAAGAACATCACAGTGGTTGAGCAAGGACCATTGAACATGCCCGGTGGCTCAACTTCCCATGCACCGGGCTTGGTCTTCCAGACGAACTCATCAAAGACGATGACCAAGCTGGCAACATACACCCGAAACAAGCTCTTCTCACTGGAAAAGGATGGCCAGAACTGTTTCAACGCAGTCGGTGGCCTCGAGGTGGCAACAACGCCCGAACGAATGGAAGAGCTCAGGCGGAAACATGGTTGGGCTGCTTCTTGGGGTATTGAGGCGTATCTCATCAGCACAGAGGAATGTCTGGAAAGATATCCGCTTTTGAACAAGAGCCGAGTTCTTGGAGGCCTTCATATCCCAAGTGATGGCTTGGCACTGGCTGCTCGCGCTGTACAGTTGCTCATTGAGCGCACGCGCGAAGGCGGTGTGAAATATGTTGAGCAGACTCCTGTGACTGGCATTTCGAGAGCTGGTGGACGGGTCACTGGCGTTGAGACCCCCAGTGGCACCACTCCGGCGGATATTGTTATCTCTTGTGCTGGTTTCTGGGGTGTGGAAGTTGGTGCTATGGTTGATTTGCCAATCCCACTTCTTCCGCTTGCTCATCAATATGCCAAAACAACACCGCTGCCGTCTCTCAAGAGCCGCAAGAATCCTCCAAACTGGGCGAGCCTTCCCATTCTCCGGCATCAGGATCACGACCTATACTACCGCGAGCATGGCGATCAGTACGGGATTGGATATTATGGACACAAACCGATGCCCGTCAAGGCTGCTGACCTAGGTATCACGCCCAAGCACGTCGACGAGAAGAATATGCCCTCACGTCTGCAATTCACGGCAGAAGATTTCGAACCAGCTTGGAAAGAGTCACAAGAGCTGCTGCCTGCAATGAAAGAGGGAAAGATTGCTGATGGATTCAACGGAATCTTCTCTTTCACACCCGATGGCGGGCCTATTGTAGGCCAACATCCTACCCTGGATGGCTTCTGGGTCGCCGAAGCGGTCTGGGTTACACATTCTGCCGGCGTAGCACGGGCCGTCGCAGAAGTGCTCACCACAGGCAAATCCACCATCGACATTGCTGAGTGTGACATTTCACGATTCGACGACATTCAGACTGCTCCCGACTATGTTCTTGAGACTTCGAAACAGAACTTTGTGGAGATCTACGATATCCTTCACCCGCTTGAGCCGAGACGATCGCCTCGCGACCTGCGGGCAAGTCCATTTTATGCAAGGCAGAAGGAGCTTGGTGCATACTTCTTGGAGCAAAGAGCTTGGGAACGCCCGCATTGGTTTGAAGCCAACGCAGCGCTTGTAAAGGACCTTCCAGCGGCTTGGCGACCTGTGGCCAGAGATGCGTGGTCGAATCAGCATTACTCTCCAATCGCCGCTGCTGAAGCTTGGAAGACACGGACTGCAGTCGCTATGTACGACATGAGTCCTCTGCGAAGGGTCGAAGTTTCCGGACCAGGTGCCGTGGAGCTCCTTCAGCGTCTGAGTACGGGCGACATGTCCAAGAAGCCTGGATCTGTTACATACGCGATGATGCTTGACGATCAAGGGGGCATTCGAGGTGATCTGATCGCTTCGCGAGTCGAGGAGAATCTCTTCCAAGTCACCATGAGCAGCCGCACCGACGAAGTCTATCTCATCCGAGAAGCTCGAAAGCAATCTAACACATCCACCAATTTAAGCCGTTGGGTTCAAGTCCGAGACATCACAGGCGGGACTTGCTCCATCGGCCTCTGGGGACCTCTTGCACGAAAAGTCATCACTGCCGTTAGCTCAGACGATTTCTCAGATTCCGGCCTCGGATATCATCAAGTCAAGAAAGCTCACATCACTGGTATTCCAGTACGAGTCGTTCGACTTACGCATGTGGGCGAACTAGGCTGGGAGATCTATTCAACCGCCGAGAACGGTCTTCGACTCTGGGACGTCCTTTTCAAAGCCGGACAACCACACGGTATCATCGCCGCAGGCCGTATCGCCCTCAACGCCCTCCGTATGGAAATGGGATATCTCGATTGGGGATCTGATTATGGAACCGAGCATAATCCCTACGAAGCTGGTCTAGGTCACACAGTCGATATGAGGAAACCGTCCTTCGTCGGCAAAGCCGCTCTCATCAGCAAATCTTCAGAAACCGTATCGCGGAGACTGAGGTCTTTGGTCATTGATGACGGGAGGTCGGTCATTATGAGTAAAGAGCCTGTTTTCTTTGGCGGCCAGGCGGTGGGGTATGTGACGAGTGCGGCTTTTGGGTATTCGATTGGGAAGCCGATTGCGTATGCTTGGTTGCCGAGTGAGGTTACGGAGGGGGATGGGGTTGAGGTGGAATACTTTGGGAAGAGGATTAGGGCTACTGTGGTGGCTTCGCCGATTCTGGACAGTGTTAAAGAGGTGGAGAAGGTGAGGAAATCTGCGGTTGTGAGCAGGGAGTTGGCGGACATTAGGCCGAGACTCTGAGCTTGAGATAGGAGGTACGAGTGTTAGAGGGATGGGTTATGGCCCCCATAGGAGGCGTTTGGACAGTGTGTGCATTTGAGTATGGTAATGATCACATGTAGATACGAATTCAGGATCTGTTCATTGTTGTGTCCGTCATCATCGTCAGCTTTTTGTCTTGTCCTTCTCGAAGACAGGAGACAAAACTCATTGCCTCTCTCTCAGATGTCCAATGATGAACATACCAAACGCAACGGTACTAGCATGGACCTTCATCGCCTATAGGAGACAAGCTGTCTTTAGCTATCTTGTTCCCTAACGGTTGTACATTTTCTAAGCCGCTGTTGTCGCGTTTGAGGCATTCAGAATGTGACTCCTAGCGAGAGAGCGGCAATGACCTTTGTCACCTACTGCCCTTGGTATGTCATCCATCTGATCTGATCCATCACATCGACTATAAGAGACGTCTGGGTAGCAGAATACGACATTGCTTGCCGACACTACTGTTAGCAGACTCCGTGATCTCTATGATAATGCTTAGCCACGAAATGGATTCATACGAATGGTTTGAATCGTCATCCTTACTGTTTGATGTCGTTCCTGAAACATCTGTGGCTCGAGAAGACGCTCATTCCCAAAATGGGGCGCCGGTCCAGAAGGAAAGTTTGATTGATTCTAGGTTAGTTCTACGGCCCGACCCGGAACGTTCAGGTTTTGACTTCTACTTTTGGGAGAACGACCTCCTACGTCTCACCATCCCAACTACCGTACCTTACGACACACCTTCGCTCGTCCCGACGCGCCCTCCCTATCTCTTCCACACCGGCTGATCACGCCTTAGTGACATTGACACGTCCAACGCGCCCTCAGCGATGCTGATCACGATGTACTGCCTGCGCGACCACCAACGACTTCGTGTTGATACGAAACGTGCTCGTTCTGCGTCCGCCATAGCATGAACTAGCAGCTCTACTGCTGTGCCCAGAATGTAGCATCCTGCGCGCCATTACGACTACATGCCCAAAGCAGCATCCTACCCTGAGCGACAATGCCTCAACGGCTTCACGAACCCAATGCAACCCTCAAGACCAGAGCAGCTACCAATGACTCCGGGCGCGTTCACCTCACTGGCCGAAATGCGTACCTCGTAGTACACTGTATGCGAGAAGAGTCCACAGTTGGGCAGGAGTAGCGCTTGCATTGCTTTACTCGAAAGCAGGGCGCATCTCTGTTGATATTGCCTGCTCAAGAACTGAGACACGCGAAGCCATGTTTGGGCAGTCTTTACAGAGCAAGAGCGATAGGACGTATCAGCCGGAGCAGACCCGTGATAACGCTTATCTGGGTCGTCGCATCGCGATGTTGGACACCAAACTTGGGTTACACAGGCCAGACTGCGTAGATTATCCACACACGCGCCATTCGCGCCACTGATAGATAACATTTCATTGGTTCAGCGCTGTGAAAACAAGCCATATCGGGAAGCCATATGTCGGTAAGCTGAGGCTGCTTCGGCGCTGGGAACCTAATGATTACGTAGGGAATCCCAAACTCTCAACAGGACATGCTATCCCCATGGGGTGGCAGAGAGCACTCAGAGACACAATATGATATACGCCACGGCTCGATCAGTATACAATCCTGCCGTCATTCTCTCAAGCCTACAACTTCAGACTCGAAGGATCATCGCTGTTCGTATTCTTTTCTTCTAATTTTATCCAAGATGTTCATCCGCAAAGATTCCGCGATACCTGCAACAATCTTGGGCTACTTTGGCTTCGGCAAAGAAGACCCTTGCAGTGATGCTTCCAAGAACGCCGTCCGGGCACTGCCGGCCAACTGGTATCAATCACCGGAGATGTATGAGCTGGAGCGACGTGCCATCTTCTCTCGCAAATGGCAACTCATCACCCACAAGATCCGCTTGCAGAACGCTGGTGACTGGCTCAAGTATGAGGTTGCTGGCTTCGAGTTTGTTCTCTGCAAGGACCGACAAGGAAACATCAATGGCTTTCACAACGTCTGCCGGCATCGTGCCTTTCCTGTCGTCCGGGGTGGCGAGTGCGGAACAGCGAAGATCTTCTCCTGCAAATACCATGGCTGGTCCTATGGTCTAAATGGCAAGCTGGCTAAGGCACCTGGTTACCAAGACATGGAAGGCTTCGAGAAGGAGCGTAACGGCCTGCTACCCATTCACGTCAAGATCGATGCCTGCGGCTTCGTCTGGGTCAACTTCGACGCCAAGGAGAAGCCTGAGATCGCCTGGGAAGATGACTTCGAGGGTGTCGACACACAAGAACGATACAAGGACTTCAACTTCGACGACTATGTCTTCGATCATACCTGGCAGATGGACGGACCATACAACTGGAAGATCCTTGCCGACAACTACAACGAGTGCTACCATTGCGCAACCACACATCCTGATATTCCTGCCGTCGCCAACCTCGAATCATACTCCGTCTGCTGCGAAAAGGGTCAGATTATTCATGACCCTGCCACAACGGATGAGCAGAGGAAAGCTGGCCTTATCATAGCTGCTTCTTATTACTTCCCTAATGTCTCGACCAACATCACGTAAGTTCACCCTCCCCACCCTACCTTACATTACCTTTTTACTGACAAGTTATGTAGACCTCACTTCTTCATGATCCAACGCTTCATCCCCCACAGCGCCTCCTCCTCCACCATGCGCTACGAAGTCTACCGCAACAAGAACTCCTCCGAAGAAGCCTTCGACCAAGCAAACCAAATCTACAAGCGCGTCATGTCCGAAGACAAAGAACTCTGCGATCGTGCGCAGAAAAACCTCAACGCTGGTGTTTTCATCAACGGGGAACTTCACCCGAAAATGGAGAAGGGCCCTCTTTTCTTTCAGAAAAATTGTCGCGAGGCTGTTACGCAGCATCATGCACGGGAACAGCAGGCGAAACAGGAGATTTGGCCGGCGAGACAGCAGTTGCCGAAGACGAGTTCGGGGGATGTTAGTCAGGGGGATATTGATTTTTGTAAGGGGTTGACGTGTCCTGCGACGAGTGCTGCGAAGGAGGAGTTGGCTTGGTGATCGTTAGTGAAGGGCCACCACTTGGACGAGGGGCTTGTTGTTTGGGTGATGAGGGTGGTGTTGTAGTACTACTGAGATGGGATGCATGATGAGATGACTTGACAAGCATTTGGAGGTGTTGGAGCGTTCTCTATTGGGAAGGGTGGCGTTGGTCAGGAACTGGGGTATGAGAGACAGATAGGTAGCTGCGCCGTCGACGACAGACAGGCTTTGAGAGGGTTGAGAAGTAATCGGATTATTATTGTTGATGATCATCTCGCATTCCTGTTTCATCCATTACCTGTCTCTTTTCCATTCTCTCCATTTCCCACCTCTCCCTCCCCATTTCCATTCTCACCCACCAAATCCCCACTAACCCAACATATCAAACTCCCCACAACAACCATCTCCCTCCCCGTCTCCTCCATCACATCCAATGGCTCCTCCAAATCAAACTCCTCCCCCACCGGCTTCGTCCCATCCGCATCTTCAAAAACCTGACAAGCCACACTCCCCTTCGACACACCTACCCAAACTCCCGGATCGAAAGATATCCCGCTTGTCTCGACAGAGTATTGCGCGAGCATGTTGAGTTCGACGGGTGCGCGGCCGTAGACGGGTGGTGAAGCGTTTTTGGGAGACATGTTGATGTTTAGGGAGATGCCGTAGTAGCGAGATGGGGTGTGGGATTTGGCAGTCTCGAGGTCATGAGACTGTTGGGAGGGGTCTGGCATTTCGTTCATCATGGAGATGCCATTGGGGTGCTGGCGGCGGTCGTTATTGCTGGAGTGGGTGAGACCGCCTGCGAGGCCACCGGCTACGGCTGCGGTGATAGCGACGAAGGTGAGGGCGAGGAGGAGGTAGTTACGAGTTGTCGACGGCATGCTGAATTGGTAACGTTGTCTCCTCCAGCTTTTGGTGGGGCTCGAGATGTTTTTGGCGAAGGTCAGTCGGCCATGATGGCTTTTGGATGCGCGAGGATCCCGCCATGCTGCATCCCTAGAAAGCTGTACAACGTTCAATATATGTCGTCAACAGTACTTGGCTTGCAGCGGATGTCAAGGTGAAGCTCCATCCGGTCCTGTGCGGAGCGTTGTAGCTATCCCGGCACAAGGGATCCTAGACCTGCAGCTTGTCCTCGCCGTATTGTTCTCGCGATTTGAGGTATGCGCGATCATGATCTAAGGGCAGTTGACAAAGCTCATTGCCGCTCTCCTTTGTGTGAGCTCCTGAACATGCCAGTCGCGACGGCAGTAGCACAGAGTTACGTTGCATCTAGGAGTGACATCTGGGAAAGAAATCCTCTCTCTCTCTAGCTTTGACGTTTTCCGAGCCACCATCGTCGCGCTCAGCAGGATCTGAGAGAACAACGCCTAGGAAGAGACCGGCATTGCGCTTTTGTCACCCGCCCTCGACCATACACGATGGCTATCAGAGAATGCGTTGAGCCCGGAGTTGCGAGTTCGAAGGACACAAATCATTCAATTTGGAGTGGAATTCGACAGAATGGTCGCAGAACATTGATCATGGCTCTCTTTGGCGGACGTCCAGATCCTCGACCGATGTGCGGCAGTTGCCAGACGCGCTGACATGTTGTGAACTCATTGCCACCTGAGACACCACCTCAATCGTTTCTGCATCGCTCAAATACGTCGGCTGCTGAGGCTCATCAACTAAAGTCGAGGAAGACGAAGCATCGGCCCGCAAGAAGGGCCTCTGCTCTGTCATGGGAAGTATTTTGTCAATGATATCCCGCCTCCAGATTCTTTCACGAACCCTTCTGATCCACCTCGGCAGCTTTCGAGGTTTCGCTCCCTCTTTCTTCTTACCTTCCAGACCCAGTGAACGCGTTAGTGCCTTTCCGAGTCTGACACTCGGCGCGTCGATGAAGCGTGTGCCAAGCCAAGAAACGAAGAGCGTTAGAGGCAACACCAAGATCACACAGAGCAGAAAGCGAGTATCCAGTCCCATTGGCCCAACATCCGGTATGGCCAGCGTATTATCCCAAATTCCCCCTTTACATTGCTCAGGTACCACGCCTCCGAAGAGAGCTGTCAGTCTGTCTCCGATAATGCGGAATATGGTGAGATGGGTCAGGTAAATCATGAAGGAGACTTTGCCTAGGAATCGAAGCGGCCGAGTGGAGAGGAAGCGCTGCGCCGTGGTCAGTTAACTTGCGCACTCTTGAACAGATACGAGACTACTTACCTGCAACCATTTGATTCGCAAAATGCCATAAACTACCAGTAAGGCTCCCCAGGTTTGCCAGTATCGGTAATATGGATAAACATGATCACCATAGCTGCTGGGAATCATAGCTGAGAGCCAGATATAGCCGGGTGTATGGGATGCAAACTGTTTGCCGTCGTCTCCATCATGTGCAGGTATTGCAAGGAGATACCACCCGACAATCAAAGCAATGTGGCGGGCTGTTGCTACCATACGCTTCTGGGTCAAAATACGGGGCCAAGACTGGCGAGCTCGAGATGGTAGGCGTTCGAATGTCGTCGTCAGATCTGGCGCCAGATTCCAGGTATCAGATATTGCCAGCAGAAGCCCGAAGACGAAGGCTGCGCCACTCCACTTGAAGCAGATCTGTAGCATGACAGCACCGGCAATGAATAGTAGCATTGCTGCCACATGTGCGCCAATGTGCAGGTGATCGTTCGCTCGGCAGACCCATGAGAACGCGAACACAATTGCGTACACCAACATGCTTCCTTTGAGCTCGATTGGCACGGTCCACATAGCGATGTTGTACGGAAACCACCAGTGATGACTTGCATGCTCTTGGAACGGGTTGAAGTAGAAGAAGGCGTGCTCAGCCCAGTATCCAATTTCGGCGAATATTCCTCCTTCTTGAGGCTCTAGCCATGGGAGAGGCAAGACAAAGTTGTGAGGGAGGTGGATAAGCATCGCGTGAATGAAGGATATCACCAATAGTGGAAGATAGAGTCGGATCGGACGTCGAATCACAGCGCCCAGCAATGACTTGCGACATGGTGCTGCTTGTGCCTGTTGTAGTTTGCGAAGAGGTCCAATGCTTAGGACATAGCCTGAAAGAACGAAAAATATCACGACTGCCTTTTGGAATGTCAGTATTACGAACATCGTGCAGACACGCAACATTTCTCTCCGTCACATACCGCATGTCCACCGTTCCAGATGATTCGGATGAAGGGGAATGAGGCGAAGTAGTAGTACTTCCCATCTTGCCCAAAACCGTGCTCATTCTTGCCTGCTGCAGATGAGCCTATGTAGTGCTGTATGAAGACAAATAAGGCGGCTATGCCACGTAGTCCGTCGAGGAAGGCGGTCGAGGGGTGTGCGGATGACGCAGTTAGGTCGTCAGGTTGGCGAGACGTAGGCGTGTTAAATTCGTTCTCATTTTGTACCAGGAAAGGATCTTGCTCTCTCAGATCCTCCGCATCGTTAGATTCTAAGTCGATGGATGAGGCTGATGCCTCTTCAATGTATGAGACGGCCGTCTTATCGTCGTCGTCCCGGCCGTTCTGGAAATCGTCTCGGTCGTCTTTGCCCGCATCGTTTGTACGTAACAAGCCGTGCAGATCGTGGGTATCGCCTACCTCGTCCGGCGAGTGGGCAGCCATTTGAATGTTTCCATGCGCATACACAGAAGATGGGCCTGCGTGGGGAAGAATCGTAGCTCCTTTAGATCCATGTCAAGGTTCTCGATGGCCACGAGGGTGGCCTGTCACTTTCTTCACAGGACAACGATTTAGGCACCTACCGAGGGTGAACTAACCTTGGCAAGAAGTATAAAGATGGCTGTCACCAACCATAGTTGAGGTAGATCTCGTTCCTTATACCATCGACGCCACGCGCGTCCCGAAGCGGTATCGCCGACTGCAACGAGAAGAGGGGTTCTGAGACTGACATCTTGGCAGGTCCAGATCCAGCCTCATGTTCAGAATGCTGCTGAAGAGGCGGCTTGTTGAAGACGCCTGGCGCTGCGAACAAGATCCTGCCGAGGTCATGCTGCCAATGCAACATGCGATATCTGAAGGGTGGATGTAGAAGAGATGAGGTTGGATTTGAAGAGAGAAGGCCCGAGGGTCGGCAAGTCGGATACTGTATGGACCCACTTGCTGTGTCATCGCCTTCTCTCCAGTCTGTTTCACATTCGACCTCACCTCTTCCTGATGTCCGCTCCTTTGCAGAAACATCGAGTGCTACCTGCCGACAACGATCAGGTCATGTTACTTCGTCTATTGTTGTGTGTCGCACGCTGAAACGGGCAAAGGTTTCGAAGAAGCAAGTGCCAAGCGAAGATGGCTTCCTGCAAAGACATCATAGCCGTACATCCGAACGTCGATCACTTATGGGACTTCTCACTTAGCACCCTCGACTAACAGCGTCCTCATAACATCCTCAACGCGTTCGCTGACATGTCTTACGCGGAGAAGTCGGCCAAGTACGATGGCATACAGCGCGGCGACAAGCGTACCGACTTCGCAGGCACCGCGTGCTTCGTTGGCTCGCGACTGATCGATCCCTTCATCCAGTACCAATTCCTCAAGCATGACTTGGGAAGGAGCCTCATCGAACGTCTTCGAGGAAGGACGCTTCCTCCAGGCCCGCCGCTCATCACGAATACGCCGCTCGACCGTATCGAACTCTCGCCGTATCGAACAATCCTACTGGCTATGTCTGTCGGCTCCATGGTCAAGCAGAACTACTGGGTGGTCGCTCTCAACCAGGAGCGCATGCCATCTGCAATGGGTCTCCAAGTAGGCGCCTTCAACTTCGTGTTCAATTCGCTGAATACGCTGTTCTTCGTCTGCGCCCAGACCTCCGCAAGCGTAAATGGTGAACATTTTCCTCAGACACCTTTGATTCTTGGGTCGATACTCTATGCGACGGGTCTTGCAATAGAATGGGTGTCGGAGCAACAGCGACACAACTGGAAGAAAGATCCGGCAAACAAGGGACAAGTATACGGCGGTGGATTGTGGAGCCTGTCCCGACACATCAATTACTTTGGATATACACTGTGGAGGGCAGGCTATGCTCTTGCAGGAGGTGGATGGATATGGAGCACCTCCGTGGCGGCGCTCTTCACTTTGCAGTTCACACGTATGACGATACCTGTGCACCAACATTACATGGAGGAAAAGGTGAGATGCAGTCATGGCGGGCGTAATCAACGAGATTGCACTGACGAAGTCAACAGTATGGCGACAAGTTCAAGGAATATGAAAGGAAGACGCCGTACAAGTTTGTGCCTTACCTGTACTAACTTCACGATGATGGCGACAAATGCTACCAGCGGCATCTTTGCTTTACGATACCCACCTTATACCATATTGCCAGAGAGACGCTATTCAGTCAATCCCTTACACACGCGCTCTGTATGAACTCATCCCGCTCATAAGTCAGGCAATGTTTGCTACCATAGCATTCTTCACGATGGTATTGATACTGCTAATCAGACAGGTATAATTTGGCAGTACACTGGTCTACTCAGTCCTGTTCCGAGTGTTCAGTGCAACCCAAGTACCTCCCACACTCAAATACCAGCAATTCACAACCACAGCAGGAAGACACACGCCTAGCACTGTCGCCATTCATCAATCCAATAGCACAGGACTACGCCATGGCTACTTCAACCATCGCCGATCAGCTCTTCTGGGCGAGCTACCTCGAGGTGTCGGAACAGATGGCAGACCTGGCATGCTTCATTCAGAAAGCTTTCTGTCACGGACTGCTCATGCTGGATTTGCCGGTTTTCGCTCGCATGAAGTATCTATCCCGTCGACTCAACGAAACTGCTTTTGGCATGACCATGGAGGTGCTGCCAAACGATGCCCCTTACCGACCCTGGCAAGTCACCACCCTGAACACTGAGACTGCTGTTGAGAGTATGGAGCAGCTTGCAGCATGGTTCGACAAGAGAATCCAGAGGCGAAGGCATGCTGAGCTCGGCCACGACAATGAATTGTTTCTTGCACAAGAGCTGAAGGCTTGCGCTCAGTACACACGTACACTCCTTCGTGCAACACTAGATACCGCCGAGGGTCACGCAGATTCCACCAGTTCCAGACAGCCTGCTGCGGTTGGAAACGCAGATGTCTCTAGCGAAACACTTCCAGAGTCGTCCAAAGCTGCACGCGAGCGGGAGCTTCGGAAGCAGCGGCGTCAAGCTAATCTCGACATAACGGTTCGTGAGCCGCCTCCAAGCTCAATTAAGTCCACAGCCGAGCCGCTCGATGTTTGGAAAGCCTTCTCGGCGAACTCAGTCTCTGCATCTCCTTCGAACGCGGCCTCCGGACCAAGCATGGCACGCACCACCACAACCAAACCCCCTGCAGAGCAGCGAAAGGATCATTGCTGTAATGTTCCGCTTCCTACTGCTCGTCGACCATTCGATGAGCAGAGTGTTCGAGCTGGCGTCGCCTCGACGCCCTCGAAAGCTCCTACTGCTCGGCAAATCGATGTTTGGCACGCATTTCCAGCGATTGCAGCAACCGCTTTCAACGCGAAGACGTCTAACCCGATCACCGCGACAGCTGAGTCGACACACTTCGCCGGCGAAGGATTAGAGGACATTCACAATGCTGAGTCTCCTAAGACTTCAAAGCCAAAGCCGCGTCGGGTGCATTTTGATCTCCCAGATAAGGAGATTCCAGAGCAAGCCCTTGACTCAGTCACCGTCGAAGATGAAGGAGACGAGGACCTCTATATGGTTACTCCGCCCGAGTCTACAAAGTTAGCGATGGCCAAGTACTATAAGACGTCGCCAGCGCAGCAGAAGCAGCAGACTGCTCTAGATCTTGCGAAGGAGGAAGCTAGAACGTTTCTTAACGGCGGCAAGGCTCGGGACACTCGGCGTGAGGTGCCTCAGGACCCCGTGAAGCAGGAAAAGGTCGTCGCGCGGTCCGACTTACAGACTGAGCAACCTTCGCAGACGCATAATGATCAAGCCGAAGACGGCATTTGCCTCTTCTGTAATGGCCTAGGACACAGCCCAATGGAAGATTGTCCTGCCGCAGAGAAGCTCACATCGTGCAAGAAGGTGGATAGCGGCCAGCCCAGTGCTGAAGAGACAGCTCAGTCCAAAATTGACCAAGAGTGTTCACAGCAGAAGACTGCTACGGCGCAGAGCGAACCACAAGCGGACCAGCCTTCACAAAGACATGGAAGAGATTCCGACGAGAGCAGGTGCCCGTTCTGCAGACAGGGAGGACTCGATCCAGAAAATGATTGCTTTGCTGCATGGGCTCGTGCATCACCGCGTAACAAGAACGGCGACTCAAAAGCAGAGGAGAACGCAAAAGACCCAAGCAGGCCGTCGGAAGAGCAAGTCAGCCTGAAGTCCACTACTGCCAAGCAGCCTGATGTGTGGATCGGCTTTCAATCGACAGCTGCTGGTGCGAATGCGCATGGTCCAGCGAACATCACGAAACAATCAATCGTCAATCACGACAAGCCATCTATTGACCTACCTGCTGCCACTTTGAAAGAGGGTCTTACTGCCCCTATTGGAGATCAGCAACTCGGGGTCCCAGCATCACCAGCCGGGTCCAACAGTAGCCAATCGAGTCCTTCTGGCGCGGCATCACCACATGATCTCCGGCCTCTGCCTGACGATGCAGAACACGCGCCTCATATCCTTGATGGAGCACGACTTGAGAGTCGATGCGGCGTGGATGACGATGACGCCTTCGCTGAGCTCTGCTCTCAGCCTGGCAAGGTGCTGTCAATGATTCCAGACGTCCATACCACTGTGCAGATCGGACACGGTGTTCGTGCGGACTTTCAGCCTCAGCAGTACATCGACGCGGCGATCTTGGGGTTTCCTGGCATCAAGTTCATCAAACTTGTACATCCCTTCTGCTCGCAAGAGATCAAGGCACTTGACTACGACACCTTGAGATACATCGGCATAATTCTTGATGAGCGGTTGGAGATCGGTGAGGGATCGCATGTCTATGGCGAACTTACAACTCGCCGGAAAGAAAAGATTGCGAAGAAAGCTGAGCAGACGAGCCGCGAGATTGTGCAGAGGGAACTTGGATGTCGCGCGTTTGAGCTTGGCAGACCTGTCAATGCCGAATCTGACCTTCCCGATAATTCCTCGCCTGGTCATGGACGCAGCTCTCGGAGGCCGGAATCATACGAAGATCATGAAGCCCAGAACGCGTCTGTACCGGGCGAGGTGTCCACTTACGATCTCGAGTCTGGCGAAAGCACCGTGCTGCCCGAGGGTCCAGCGTACCGTCATCCTTTGAGCACGCAGCTGGACAACGACAGCGAGAGGCTCCACATCACTGTGCCACTCAGGAATGGGGTAGGCATTGTGAATGTAAGGGCGGTTGCCACTCGTGATGAACCGGCACCAGATCAAGCACAAGCGCAAGTGGACGAGCCTGAGGAACCTGTGCTTGTCAACCTCCCTGAGGTTATCCCTGAGCTTGAGGCAGCACGCACACCACCCGAAGACACTGATTGGGAGATTGCGCCTCAACAGGATGGAACTGAAGGTGCTGCGCCGAACCAAGGGAACGATGCGACCATCGCTGCACAAGATGATCAACCTGCTCAACGCAATGTTGTCCATCCGGAAGCACCCACAGTCCCAACCCCTTCCAGCAGTTCATATCCATCCAGTTGGACAACTGGACCAGATCCTCCGGAGGTAGAGCAAGCTGCAGCCACAGCATTGCACCCAGTGCTCACCAACGCAAGTCTGCAGGCCTCGCCTGCAGAGGTGCAATCTCTCCATCAGAAGATCGAGACATTACAGGCTCAACTCGATCAGCTTCAACGAGATTTCAACAAGAATAGTCAGCCTAAGAATTCACGTTCTGATGCGCAATCCAAGCATCGCCACCAAGATCTCGTTGGCCAGCGCAGTTTCATCGATACCAGCTCCCAGAGCGCACACGACGCTTCAGAACGCCCAAGCCTGGGAGACTTTGACGGAGAGGAGCCAATTGTGTTCCGTCGATTGACACCCGAGAATCTTGACTACACTGGTAGCCGCCACCCAGACGCTCACGAGCGATATCTGAATCAAGTTGCGGCAGCGCATCAATCAGAAGCTCCTTCTCAAGCAGGTCCTTCTCATACAAACAACAAGAAGACAACATCCCCTCTCAGATCCTCCCGCGGCCGAAAGCGCATCGAAGACCGCCAAGAGTCCTTGCCAAATTATTACGAGAGCGGCTGTTCGGGACGGGATCGGCTGAATCTGGAGAATGTCCGGAGAGGTGGGGCGGGAATGGAATATCTTGACAACCTTGACCTTGATGGGGCCGACGATTGTTCTGGAGATGAGACGCCGTCTTTTGTGCCGCAATATCGGTGCTATAGTACGTTATGTCGACGGGGCGAATCCGAAGCGCAGGGTGGTGTGGCCAAGGATGGCTCGGTTGTCCCGCATGAGTGCTATAGTATGATTTGTCGACGAGAGAGAGGGGTGAGGATGCCTTGAGGTCCTTGTTGCGCAAAGCGTTTGTTCAAAGCAAAAGTATGTACATGCATTGACTATCAATATCCTATCATCATGATGTGTCCCCATCATTAACATTCAGCAGCAGCGTAAGCCAACTCTTCCTCAACTCATCAGATCATCGTCCTCCAGCTCAGCCCCCTCAGTCTCAATGAAGGCGCTTATTTGAAGTTACCGCCACCGTGGCAGCGAGACATGCCTGGGCCAGCACCGGCCTTGATGCAGTCCTCAACAGATCCCTCAGGCCACTCAAGACCGTTGTAGTTACCCTTGCCACGGGAGTCGGCGGTGAAAGTGCCAACCTGCTTCTGGCTACCAATGCATCCCTCGAAGACCTTTCCATAACGGCGGGTGGTGATTGGGCGGCTAACCATGCATCCACAGCTGCCAACTGGCACAGTGAACTTGTTCTGGTTGTTCTGGGAGGAAGTCCAGGTGCGGCCGTAGTCAACGCTGAACTTAAGTCCAAGCCAGTCCTTGATGACCTTTGGGTCGAGGCCGACGGAGACGGAGATGGAGTTGGCAACACTCCAGCCGCTCATGACGAAGATATCGATGGCGGCGGTGCGAGAGCAGGCAACGCTGGACATCTGCACGTCCCAGTCGACGAAGGTCTCCTCCCTGTCAATGCGAGTAGCGCGGGTGTTGCCGCAGCTCTGGCGCTTCTGGAGCTCCTCTGGGGTGTCCGGCTCCGCGGTGAAGTTGAGGAAGTCCCAGTCGAAGTCTGGGCGCTCGAGAAGGACACCGGCGGCCTTCAGCTCGAGTTGCCACTTGGTGAGGGCCACAACCTCAGCTGCGAACAGATTAGCAAATGCTTCAGCTGCTGGCGAGTTGGAAAGTACGTACAGCCCTCGCTCTTGACAGCCGTGATTGCCTTCTCCGCTGGGAGGGCGGCGCCGCTGACGATTCCGGCAGCGGCCAATGCGAAAAGGGCCGAAGAGAACATCTTGGAAGGGAGCGTAGTCTGTTTAGGTAGAGACTGTTGTTGTGGGGAAGATGCTGGAGGATGTGATGAGGAGAACTGGAGAATGCGTTCTGGACGCGAGTCTTTATGCTCGTGGCATCGACCAGTCGAGCATGAAACCAGTCCGTTCTGGCTTATCTTCATGAACACATGTTTGGGGCCACAATCTCTCCAGAGGTTACCTTGAGGGCCTCCCCGATGTACAGACGAGACATACTTGCTCGTTCGCTCCTCGCGAACTGTGTCTCGCAAAGTCGGCTATACCATTACGGGGAGAGCGTGGGAGATCCGATAGTAGATTGGGCCAAGAATTGGGTAAAGATGGCGCGAGACCACCAAGATGGTAGAGCGGTGCTAGTGACGGTAAGTGCTTCTAGAAGATTGTTCTGAAGCAACAGACTGTTTGAGCTCTTGGCGTAGTGGTGCAACCTTCAGAGCGTGGACCACGGCTCCCACTCGAATGCCAGAGACGTTTGAAGCTGTTCGGCGTGCGGAAGAACAGACGAGAGTGGTCTGCTCGGGCCTGGGGCATCACTCACTGACGACAAAATTTCTGCGGAGATGACTTCATGTGAAGTGGCTGGCAGGTATCCGCGATCCGTGCTGGCGCCATGATCCCTCCCTAGTCGTTATGACTAAGACGTGCGAGGAACGAGAGGTCACTTCCAGTCAGCACACCACAAAGCCCCTGTCCCGACTTCATCTCCAAACCTATATCGGTCTGTGCCAAGGACTGGACAAGAAATTGGTCGCGTGGTCCCCCAGCATCATCCAGTGCTGGAACTTCATTGCCATTGGAGCATTCACGCCGAGACCATGGCCTTCCTAGTCTTTCGCTCCGGTCTACCCTGGGACATGCTGGAAAAGCCTCAATGCCAATGGCGCCATGGTCAGTACTAGCAATCGAAACAACCTCGGGGTGCTCCCAAGATGGGTCTGTAGAATACCAAGCACGCCGGATAGAGCACGTGTGCAGACAATCTGGAGTAGGAGGCTTCAGTATCAGTCAAGAAAGCTTGAAACACGACCGCAGTGCATGCCAAGGTGCTGAACGTCTTGCCTGAACAACATAGCAGAGATTGGCAGCGACTGCTAATGGGCCCGTCAATGAAGGGTCCGCTCGCCATGCATATCAGTAATCGACCTCACGGACCGAACGACCCTGCTGCTGGAGCATCCCTTACCGCTTCGGTAGCTTCCTAATGATACCCCGTGGAGGCCGCCTCTACCACTACCTCCGCACATCGTATGCCAGAACATCGGATGCAAAGACGAACAACCGTGCAACGAGCACGTGGGCTGCCCAAATAACGGACGATGCCCAACCGCACGATAGGACTTCCATAGCACGTGGTGAACTCATGACAAAACTGTAAGAGTAAGACCCTACCTTGAGACAAGACCAATGCCCACTGTTCGAAAGGCGGTGTCGGTATCGTTCTCTACAGCACATAGTGAGACCATATGGACAGAGTCTGGAAGATATTGACCAGACTATCTTACTTGTTCGCAGGGTCCGCTGATCTGCCTATCACCGCCTCGAACACCGCTTCTTCGGAAGGTCTGGATCCTTCTCGATCAGCGTCTAGATTCTCGCGTGTCCATTCAGTCCATGACGGACGGTGATCGCGAGCGAGAGCGACTTTCAGTACATGCAGTCTGCTTTTGACATGCGTTTCGCCCGTCCAGTGCTTGCAACAGGTAGCAAGCGAGAGAGCTACCGATTTCACACCTTGCTTCTATTCAGGAAGCAGGTAGTAAGCAAAGGGGACGACAGTCCAATGATTGCAACAACGGAGAAGAGGTGAGCAACATCCCGGACAATATGCAAGGCGTGTCTACTGCGGTGAGAGCGATGAGAGGAGATTGCTACATTCAACAGACATACCCGAAAGTACAGACCCAAATCACATTGACAAAAGTTCAAATCAGGCCCAGTCCTCAGGTCGTCGACTCAGTCACCCAAGAGATCATCATGTGATAACCAACATCGGCCGTCAGAACTCCAAACTCCCAACTCCCAATCTCAACTCTCAGCTCCAGGACATTCCAAAAAGCAGCAATCAAACAACTCCGCAACGCCCGCAGATCCGATAAGCCATCACCCAAAAAGCAGTAAGCGCAAAACTCCACAACGCCAACAAATCCAATAATCACCAGTATTCAAGCAATCAGTGATCATCGGCTCATTCGTAGGGCCATCCGCCCTTCCTTTCAGTCAACCATTCATGGAAAAACCATCATAATCATCATCATGGCCACAATTCATCATTCATGGGTGCTGCACAGTCACAACACCTATAACTCCATCTTGCCGCCACTCGCACCACAACAGGTCGCAAATGGCCACCCGTTGTACTCGCCCTCACAGCATGAATGAATGTTTGGGTCTGTCGGCATTTGTGCTCGGCCGCACTGTTATACAGCGTCATTGCTGTCGTTGTTACAGTCGACCTGCGAAACGTTAGCCGTGAGGCCTCGTTAGAATTAATGAGGGAGATACTTACAGTCCAGTCCCCCGCACAAGCCATCACAGCCTTCTTTCCGCTTCTCTTCTTGTGATCACGGCATTTCTTCTTTGCTCCTTCGAAGAGGAGGTTTTTGGTATCCAGGGTCTCGGGCTGGGCTGGAGTGTCGTCTTTGGGCTCAGCGATGGCAGTCGCTGAGACTGAAGCTGCCAGGAGAAGGGTTGGCAGGATGATGGCTTTGAGGAACTGCATTGTTGTCGACTGAGAAGGTAGTGGTAGTTGAAGGTGATTGGTTGGTAGTTGGCAGTTGGAGTGAGATTGGTTGATTGTTGCAGAGTCTTGTTGGAGCTTTGATGGTTGTCGAATGTTGGTGTGTGAAAGAGGAAGCAAAGAGGAGGGAGAGCGAAGACTATATAGTGGCAGCCTGCCTTTGCAATCACACAACGAGGAGCCGTCGCATGATCGTAACGGACAGTACGGAGGTCACACCAGACAGTCAACGTGAGCTACTCAATGGTGCGAAAAGGGAAGCTGACCAACCACATGCGCTTCTGAAGCCATCCATGACGGCAAGTCATGCAACGTGAAAGCCGAAGATGATCAAGATGGTCACACCTCTCAGCAAGGCCATGGCTCTTCAAAGGACAGAAGAGGTTCTAAACACTGTTACTGACCACATCAGCCAATGCTATCGTAGCGCATGTTCGTGCTCATGACCCCAACTCCAGTCAGGGCCACATGCGTGATATCCAATCCAAGTCGCACGAGCGATATTAATGGGCTGTTCAGGCCGTGACCTAGGTAGACTGCTTCCTCAAAGGCACACTGTCAAGACACCACTGCCAAGTCCTCCCTGATCATTAGGTGAATGCACAGGTCATTGAAGGGTGTGCTCCAGTGCTCAATGACAGAGCGCGATATGAGATTACCACACGCGACAGTGGCACTCCGCATTGGAGCAGAGAAGGCGCAGTAGCTGGGCGAACATATGCCGGGGAAGGCTTGCGAATGAGCTTCGTTGCGGCGGATCAGGGATCGGGAGTATGCACCGGCACGAGGAGTGTCAATGGAAAAATCAACTTGGTGCTTGAAGGAGATCCAATAGAACAAATAGGGTTATGCATCTTCATAAGACCAGAGAACATAAGATAATCAGTATCAGTCTCGCATGCTGCTTTCCAATCCAAAGAATCTTGCCATTCCGCCAAAACCGATATCATCGTGATCATCAAATCAAAATCAAGCCAACGCTATGCAGCTTCCCCAAGGATTCACATGAAAACACCTCCCAATGCCAAGCCATAATCAAATGGATCAACCATTCTCTCCAAAATCCATCCCTGCATGATATCACGAACTCCCTTCGCACATTAACAAAACCAGAGTTATCGTTCATCTGATGAGATCTTTCAACGACCCTCTCACCCTCTCACCAAAGACCTACGAAACTCTCTCGGCAGCCAGGCCCTCCGACGAATAGACGTTGCCAGAGACGAGCTCGTAGTCTGAATAGCCCTTTTCACAATAGGATCAGTCGGGGGCTCAGCCGGTGTTGAAGTCGTGCTGCTCTCAGTCGTACTCGAAGGCGTGCTTGTAGACGCTGGATCAGTAGTGCTGCTGACGGAAGGTGATGTGGTGGAAGAGCTGCTCTCGGTGGCAGGAGTCGGCGTGGTGCTGGTCGACGAGGTGCTCTGAGGAGGGATGGCCGCCGCGGGCTCTGTCGATGATGGGGTTGAAGTGCTAGCGGGAGTGCTGGGAGGAGAAGCAGTATCTGAAGGAGCGGTTGTGGAGTTTGTGGTGCTCTCAGCTGCTCCAGGAGCAGCAGAGCCAGTGGGATCGGTCACGCTGGAAGAAGTACTTGGAGGTGCACCCGAAGATGATGAGGTCTCGGATCCGCTGCTGCTTGGAGGAGTCTCCGTCGCCGTGGCTGACGCGCCTGCTGTGCTGTTGCTCGTCGACGAAGCGGAGGGTGTCTCTGGAGATGATGCTGGACTGACGGAGTCAGACGTTGAAGGAGTGGCTGTGCTTGTCGAGCTGCTCTCGGTAGATGGTGTTCCCGATGCGCTGCCGTTCGGAGGAGTCTCTGTTGGACTGGCTGATGCGTCCGTAGTGCTGTTGCTCGTCGGAACAGCGGGTGATGTCTCGGGGGCTGCTGTTGGGCTAGCTGAATCGCTCGTTGGAGAAGCAATGTCGCTTGTCGAGCTACTCTCTGTGGATGAGGCGCTGGATGAAGTGCCGCTCGCAAGGCTGCCAGTCTCTGCAGCCGCAGTGCTCTGGGTACTTCCATCTGTGGTCGAAGATGTCGAACTGTCCGCTCCAGCTGCCGTCGAAGTCTCACCAGTCGAATTGCCAGTATCGTTCTTCAACCCCTTATACCCACTCAAATCCCACAAAAAAACACTCCCCGCAATATTGAACTGCTTGTAAACCTTCTCTGACTCCGGATTTGGCTCCTCGTTCGGCCAACTCACACTATCATACATAGGCAACAACTGATTCCCTTCCAACGCGCCCCCACAAGTTGCTATAAAGCTCCTCCCACCGATATCCTTCAGCTTGGTTTCCATGCATTTGTTGTTGATGCATTGTCCTGGCGAGCTATAGTTACCATACGGAGCATCGAGGCAATCGAATAGGTACGTGGGATTTTCATTGTCTTGGCCGGCGCAGACGGAGAGGACAAAGTCGACGCCTTTTGGCGGGTGGGAGCATTTGTAGACCGCGAGGGCGGCTTGTTCCTTTTTGTACTTGTCCAAGTCGAGTGAGGCCAAAGGATCTTCAGAACCATCTTCAGCAGACACGATTGTGAGGCCCACGATCAGCGTCTGCATGACAAGGTGAGTGAGCTTCATCTTCCTAGATGTCGTCGTGTGCCAGATGTTAACTTGGCCCGAGCAAATTAGATGTCGCACGATCCTGAGTTGCTCTGCTGGAGGCAGTTCTTGAAGGTGTCAATTGCAGGGAGAGAGCAAATACTTGTACACTACAGATCCCATAGGTCAGCTCACACCTTCCCACAGACATACCTCTCGTGCCCATACGGCATGACACCCGCACCTTCCTACCTGGTCCAATGCAGACCTGCACCATGCCAACGCCAAGACGAATGACTAGAATTGTCAGCTTCTGAAGTCAATGAGACACCTCATCACCTTCCTAATACTTCGACGTTGTTGAACAGATCACGGTTCCATGATTTGTGATCGCGTGACGGGTTCATCGCCGCATCTTTGTGGTTGTGGTCTAAGGAACGTGGGTTGTCATTCGTGGAGGATTTCCAGTTATCGAACTCCGGAGTGTAGCCAATCCCAGGATTCATAGCAAGCACCTCAAGGCGAATCCGGACCGTAGTCAATCTCCTCACTCTGCTCACTCTCCTCATGGCTCTCCTGCTGAGGTTGTTCCTCATGCACCGATTCAGTGTCGGCCCTCACATGCCTAGCTTCACCAGCCCGTCCGATTACGCCCTCACCCGTATACATCGCAGGTGGCCCGGCCGGCTGACCATGCCGAGCGGATGGCGGCGCACGTCTTGGGCGATCATAAGTCTCCAGTGCCGAAGCATCTAAGGCAGCGGCGGCACGTTCAACCTGCATCCGGGTGATTGGCAACGCCTGTCTGATTGTGCGTGTCTCGCGGTCGCGAGGTGTCCACATAATTCCAGTCTCCGTTTGAGGTGCGCCAAATTGCAGCATGGTGGCCGATCCAGGCTGCCCAGGCTGCGGGCCAACAATCATATCTGCAAGCGTAGGTCTTGCTCCGCCCAAAACAGGATTGCCTCGCACATGCTGCTCATCCGTGGCGGATACTGCCATAGCCGCAGCGCCACGAAGTCTTCGCCCTATAGAGCCAAGATCAATCTGTCCCCGAGATCCATTGCGTCTGCTTGTTGTCCGTGTAGCAGCAGAACTTGGATCTCCTCGGCGGCTGGCTTGTCTGCGATGGCCAATTCCAGCGGGCGCTGCCGAAGCTCTAAGTGTCGGACGATCTCGGCTTATGGGGCCCGGTAGAGGCCAATCGCCAGATGGTCCGGCTACTGAGTCTGCGGGCGGCATATCGATGCTCCCATCCACATCAAACCTAGGACTTGGCCCGCTGATGGCACCTCGTCGTCGCGACCCCTAAGGCGACTGCTCTCGACTGCCATCTAGCTCCATACTATCATCCACCTGTTGTCTCGCGCCTCTGCGCCGCCGGCTCCCAGGCTTGCCTCGAGAACTGCGAATCTTGGCGAGTCTGTTCGTCAGAGCGTCATCCAGCGCCTGCTCATCCGCGCCGCCAAGGACGCCTTCGTTCTCGAGCTGAGACAGAGCTTTCGCCAGTAGGTCTGTTGCCATTGGATCTTGAGGACTAATAGCAAGTGCTTCGTGTAGCACGACAGTGGCCTCAAATGGCTGGTCCAGCTCCAAAAGGACCAGTCCCTTGGAGGCAAATATGCTGGCTTCCCGCAGACCAAGTCGGATTACTTCATCAAATTGATTGAGCGCTTCTTCGAATTGATTGCTCTTCCTCAATGCATGCGCCATGTTGAGGCGCGTAGTCGCGTACTGGCTCGCTGGCGCTTCATTTGCTTCCGCGATTTCTAGTGCGAGTTTAAAATGACGGATGGCGCTATCAAAATCTTCCTCCAGATAAGCCACAGTCCCCATTTCGTTGATGAGAAGCGGGTCGGTATTGCACATATTGTATGCAGCTGTAAGATATTCTCGCGCGATGGTCAGGTTACCAAGCGCGATCTCCTGCATGCCAAGGAAGAGTTGCGGTAAATGTGTTCCTTGGAAAAGACGCGCTGCTGTGCTGTATGCCGCAATAGCCTGATCGCTCTCGCCCTCTGCGGCAAAGGTGTGCGCGAATCCTATCCAAGCAGGGCCAAAGTGAGAGTCCATGAAACTTGCCTTGGAAAAGTATGATCGGGCCTCCGGTATGCGGTTAGTCGCAAGATAGTATGTTCCGACAGCGAGCCAGGTACAAGGCTCTCCAGGATGAGTGTCGGCCAGATCGTGTGAGAGTGAGAAGAGCGCATGGGTGTGATTGAGCTGGTAGAGAAGCGATACGTGTAGTGGCATGCAAGCGAAGTTATACGGGTCCACTTCCAATATCTGGTTTGTCAGATTCACAGCAGCTTGGAAGCGAGAAGAGGTGTAAAGCATGTTTGCTTTGGCCAGCAGAATGTCCGGATTTTGACCCAGCTTGTAGTGTGTTGACAAGGTCTCGATGGCAGCGTTGAAGAGTTCCGGCCGGGCATACTTGGATAGTCGAGTCGAATAGAGGTTCCTCGTGAAGTCTGAAGCCTCGGGCAGCGGCTCTTGTCCAGGCGATGGCTGGATGGTGTCGAAGTTCAAGCTGTCCAGAAAATCCCATTCCTCACCAGGACTCATGAGCGAATTGGACATCAGTTGCTCGAAAGCCTCGAAGCACTGGACATCAATCCGCACGGCGTCTTTGTAACACTCTTTCGCGCGATCAAATGCATTCTGCTTGGCATAGCACAGTCCGCGCAGATGGCACATGCCTGCCTCGTATTTCAAGCTGGACGCATCTTCACGATCGCGCTCTTCGCTCCGATCCCCTCTTTCTGTCCGGCTTGGCAGTCTCGACTTGCCATGTTGCTTGCTCGTGAGGCCGTTGCTCATGTGCTGTAGCTTCCTTCGCTGGGCATCTGCTGTGGTAGCTAGATGGACTGGATTCTTCTCGCCCAGTATCCCCAGTGCATCCTCGTGCTTGTTCTGCTTGATGTAGCAGTGAGCTGCTAAGTATCTCGACTGTGACGATCGTTGTATGAGGTCAGATCGGGACAAGAAAGCGAGAGCGCGAGTGTAGTTGCCGGCAGAGAAGTGTGTCTGGGCGAGGGCGTAGGCGTCTTCGTCCGAGTCTGCACCAAGTCAGTCACGCGACATCCAATACACGAACCATGTGTTTAGACATACTCGTCAAGGCCAGCAGCTTGTCGCCAACGAATATGGCAGAATCATACTGATGGCGGGAGAGAGCGTCCTGTCGCCAATTTCGCAAGAAAGCCTCCATATTCAAGGCGTGTCATGGATGCATGCGATGTAAACTGTTGTAGGTATTAGTATTACGAGATGCTCGTGTATTGCACCTGCAGATGGTAAGTCTGTGTTGCTCGTAATGTCCATGGCCGCCCGCGACTACTCACTTGCAGAAGGAGACGAGGAGGACGCGACTTCCTGCAATGTTGACAATCACATGCTAGCGCGAACGAGGGGCAGGGATTTGACGGTCTTTGCGGAACCACCTCCGCGCCTTGGCATCCACCAGCGCCACTACTCGACTCAGACTCACACCACCACTTTGACATTCACCTTCTCCTCGACAACACCACCAAGGGAACGTATTGCTCCATAGCAGTACACAACCGCCAAGATGTCCGAACGAAAGGTGCTGACCAAGTACTACCCACCGGACTTCGATCCGTCCAAACTCGAGCGACGACGAGGTCCTAAGCAGACTGATCCCAAGCAGCAGACTGTGCGATTGATGGCTCCCTTCAGCATGAAGTGCACCTCCTGCGGCGAGTTCATATACAAGGGGCGCAAGTTCAACGCGCGGAAGGAGACCACCGACGAGAAGTACTACGCGATCAGCATTTTCCGATTCTACATCCGATGCACGAGATGTTCGGCCGAAATCACTTTCAAGACCGATCCGAAGAATATGGACTATACATGCGAGAAGGGTGCAAAGCGCAATTTTGAGCCATGGAGAGAAGCAAAGCTGGCAGAGGAGACGGAGGAGGAGCGACTTGATCGGATACAGCGCGAAGAAGATGAGCGAGATGCGATGAAGGAGCTCGAGAAAAAGACTATGGATGCCAAGACGGAGATGGCTATCGCAGATGCGCTCGATGATGTGCGACATCGAAATGCGGCTAGAGAGCGTGTGGACAAAGACGGCGTAAGCACAGTGCCTGCAACGAAGGTAGACGAAGAGGCGGAGCGGATAGAAAGAGAGCTGGAGGAGCAGGCGCGCATGGCTTTTCAAAGCAGCACGGGCGATCGGGTACGGCGGATTGGCGAGGAAGATACTCTGGACGACGACGCTCTGGCGATGCCTCCGCCACCCCTTCCCACGTTTTCGCGCACAATGAAAGCGAAGAAAGATTTCGGCGCTTCTCTGGGGATCAAGAAGAAGCCAGCTGAAGCTCCTGTGGTCAAGACTGTTGCAGTGACTCCTTCTGCCCCGGTCCCGGCTGCAGCGCCCGCGGTCACATCGCTCGTTGCATACGACTCTGATTCGGACTGAGCTACTCAATAGCAATCCGATAAATTCTACCGTGTCCTACGAACGGAGACAGCACAACAGTCTGCCAATCATCTGGCGAATGCCGCTCGAATGGAAGCATATATCCAGATACGGGAGCAGAGATCGTAGGTACTTTTTGACATATCTGCAGAGCACAAATCACTGAGTAACGTGTTTCAGATCTTCAGCTCCATCGATCGTGCTCCGGCTCTCCGCCTATTTGGCCGCCGCTCTTCCAAGAAGCTGATGATCGTGCCGTCTACACACCCAATGCTCTCCGCGGTCCTCTTCAGCACCTTCGCTTCGGCCCAAAAGTGGTGTCCACGAAAGCCTATCGCATTCCGATTTTGGACGGGCGAACCAATCATCGAGATCCTCGAGCAAAGATGGCGCTTCAAGCGATGGAAGTGGGCAGGCCCAAAAATCGACTATCTAGCAAAACAGCGGTATACAGTCAAGCCTTTCCCTGGAGGCATGCCGCGGCCTGGCGGAATTCACGGAGACATGATTGCTGCGCGACCGACTTACAAGCATATTTACGACATACAGAAAGCCCTACTTAAGGCTCACCGAAGACTTGAGAAGCTTGAAAAGCATGAGCGCAAGCAGGAAAAGCAGCATGCAAAGCTCGAGCGAAGAGGCGAAAGGCAAGAGAAGAGAATTGAGCACGCACGGTCTGAGGCTGCAGAGTGGCGCGAATACATGTTCAACGCCATGGTATACATGGTGTGCGATGAGCGAATAGACCCAGAGACTGTGAGATTCTTTCATGACCGCTGTTACGACTACGAGCGGGAAGTTGTGGAGGGAGGCATCAAAGATCTCATGGCACATACCATAAATCGGCCCAATTTTGGCCACCCAAGCCCGCAGACCGACCTGGCAGCACCCGAGGACGCCCCCTTTGTCTACAATAATACCGCTTCAGATATCGCTCGTCCACAAGCATTCTCCAACTCGGCACAGCAAGTCCGACCAATCGCTCGACAGTCACTGCGGGAAACAATGATCAAAGACAACAGATCTACGAATGCAGCCCCAGGGATGTTTGTCTTAACACAAGAACAAGTCGACGACCTTGAAAGCCATGGTGAAAACACACCGGGAGACAAGCACGTGGACGAGAGCGCAATTGATGATATGGAAAGAAGGCATAGAAGAAGACACGGCTCTAAGGGCAAGGGCAGGCTTGATCGTTTGAAAAAGATGTAGTAGTGTGGCCACCGGAGGGAAGGGGTGTACAGGATGCCGGTACCGCTGAAACAATGGCCGCTCTAAACCCGACTTCAGCCCCGGCCTTGGCAAAATTTCGTACATCACACGACCTTGTCGGACGTCAGCGTTCGCCTTTGGAAAAGATACATACATCCTACGGGATTGCCGATGATGGTCAGCACATTTCTTCAGCTTCTTACCATGGACCGACATGTTAAGTGAGAGTCCAATTTTATTGTCCTCTCCAGAAGCCACCTCTGTCGTCAACGCCATTGCAGCCACCTTTACTTTCTTCCATACGACCGAAAACTCGAAAGACAGATTCACAAACATGGCAATCGATCTCGAAGCAGGGATCATGGCATTACTAGGCCATGTGCATCATTCACCGATGGATGTCTTGGTTTTCCTCAACATCGGCTTCATCACCTGGGCGGTCAGGAGCTTTGCACATGCTTTGACTTCGAAATTCAGCACCAACATTAGTCCTTGGGATCTTTCAATGAACAATGCGTCGGTTGTGGACTTCGCTTCTTGCTCTTCGTGACTCCATACGACTTTGGAAGAATGATTCCGGTTTCAACAATCCAGAGAAGAATGCGATTCTCAAGACGAGGACGTTGAGAGACAATATTCACAGGCCCAAATATGGTTCTCGCGTCAAATGCCAGCGCTCAACGCCTAAGAACCCCAGATATGACCGTGGTCCGAACTGTTCACTTGCGATTGCCAAAGAATGGATTCGCCACGAGCCCAAGGATCGAGGAACAACCGATTCCCTCAATTTCTGCATTGAGTCTGCGATCCACCACAGAACCAACAAGCTTAAAGCACCAAGAGTGGACAAGCACCCGAAGAGATTACAAGAATATTTCTTGACGATCGTCACTTCCGGAGCGAGCAGCAGAAGCCACGTGACTTTGGCCATCTCGGCCCGAATACCGACCGTCGCTTGCCGTCAAAGTTCGAGACGACTTCACTCCGTGCGTGCAGGGATCCGCACAAACGGCTAGAGGTATGGAGATGGCTCGGCGCGCCAGTCGTCATGGTTAGCATCAGTGCATGAATGATGGAGACGACTTGGAGAAACCTACCTGATGCAGCAATTCATCTCGGCTATTCTCTGTCGAAGTTTGCAAACAGTTCGGTGACGGACTCCATGAGCATACAGTTTCATACGAGATATAATAGGCAGTACGGAGAATTAAGCATGTGTTGTCCAGGATACCCTTATTTCAGTCGGCAAGATGCTGCAAAATATGATCGCCGTTGGGCTGGCTGCCATCTTCTTTGCAGCCGCAGCTCAGTTTCCTGCACATGAGAATCTACCCCAAGACTTAGAGTCTCTGGCAGACAACTCCCTCTATCTACGATGGCGTCCGCGATACCATGTCCTGGCGCCCAATGGCCATATGAACGACCCGTGTGGTCCAATGTATGATCCCATCCGAGACGCCTATCACATCTTCTATCAAGCCTTCCCGCAACACACCCAATTCGGAAACACCAGCTGGGGTCACGCAACTTCCAGAGATCTCGTCACATGGACCGACGTAGGTGGATGGCAAAACAACAGCTTCCTCGCCATCAAACCCAGCAATTATACTGGCACGAACGATTACGACTGGTTAGGAGCTTTCTCTGGTGGCGCACAGCCTGTTGGTCTCGATGGAAAACAGAATGGAAACCTTACTTTGATGTACACTGGAGAGGTTCTCCTACCAGACAACTGGCAAAAGCCGTACGAGCTTGGTCCGCCATACGCAACCGAGACACAGAACATCGCGACTTCATCCGACGGCGGCTTGACGTGGCAGAAATGGGAAGGCAACCCATGGCTTGATACTCAACCAGGCGGCTGGAATGTCACTGGTCTTCGAGACCCCATTTTCGCGCCAAACCCGAAACTCGACTCCATCCTGGGCCATGAAGATGCTCCGAAATGGTATCTCACCATAGGCAGCGGAATTCGAGACGTCGGTCCACGCATCCCTCTCTTCTCTGCCGACTCGCATGACCTCACGAAGTGGACATTCGAAGGTGCGCTTTGGGAGCCGCCGATCAACCAGTCTTTTGGTGGTGATCGAACTCGGACTGGAAACTATGGAGCGAACTTCGAACTTGCGGGCTTTTACGATGAGGTTGGAAAGGCGAAGTATGGCGGTGATGGAAACTCGACACATTGGATCGTATCGTTTGGAGCCGAGGGGTACGCGGATCCGTGGCATCCCCTCAATCACTGGTCGCTCTTCGTTCTTGGAGACGTGAAGAGAAGGGAGAACGGGTCTGCAGAGTTTGAGACGAAGGCGAGTGGAGTGCTTGATTGGGGCAACTTGTATGCTTTGAATCATTTCTACGACTTGAAGAATGATCGAAGGGTGGTCTGGGGCTGGAGCGATGAGGATTTGAACAGCACAGTCGGCGTCAAGCAACAGGGTTTCCAAGGATCACTTGGCCTCCCCCGCGAGCTATATGTCCGCAAATCGCACAACGTCCTGCCTCCAACAGGTGGCGTGCAGGAAGGTGCAGAGATTTGGGAACAAAATACCGACAACAAGACCTATACCGTTACCACGGTGGCACAGCATCCTCTCCCGGACGTCGTCGAAGCGATTCGATGCGAAGAGCAGATCCTCATCAGCGCTCCCACGACCATCGACGGCCGACACGAGCTCTCAGCAGTCAACAGCTCTCACTATCACCTCCAAAATACGATCACGTCACTCCCTGTCTCCACCAAGCCCGATAACACGAATGAATCATTCATCGGTCTCGATATCCTCTCCTCACCCTCCCATGAAGAATACACCCAGATACGCTATTACCCCTCGAACCACTCCATCGTCCTCGAACGATCACACTCGACCCTCCTCACTGCGCCAGGAATCGGCAAGGGCACATTTGTTGGACATCTCGAACCTTTCACTTACGTCAATGGAACCGTCGAGAACGTGGTGATGGATGTCTTCGTCGACGGAAGCCTCATCGAAATCTTCATTAACGATCGATTCGCGATGACGGGTAGAGTATATCCAAGTCGTGCGGATAGTCTGAGAGCTGCCGTTGTCAGCAGCGGCAAGACTGAGGTGGAGAGTGTCAAGTTTTGGGAGATGAAGGAGGATATCGTTTGGCCCGAGAGACCAGCGAATGCTTCGAGTGAGTTGTTGGATGATCCATACTATGAAACACACATTACCTTCGAGAACTCATACTTGCCGGTGGGATATGAATTGTATGAGGGGTGGTAAAAGTTCAAATCAGTGGAAGAACGGAGTTAATCGCCACACAGAGTTGTACATATGATCAGTGCCAACCAACAGATTCCCAGATACAGCGAACTTGCATTCATCAGAAAAGCTTGACTGCTCCTATCGTACTCTCGACGTACAACACGCCCTTTCAAACGCCCACTTCCATTCCCTCCCTATGGTTATTTGCAAACATCGCCTTAGCCCGTATACTCCCCACTCCTCCATCCTCCCCACGGCGCATTGCTAGAATGACCGCTATCCTCCAACGGCTGCGGTTGCAGGGGTCGATTGATGTGGACTCCAGGGCGCTCGCCTCCCCTTTTCCGCCTCCACATGGTAATGTCCCAGGGATCCAAAGGAACGTTCGAGTGGCGACTGTTGCGGGAGTGGGAGGGCATGTTCGCAATTGATTGTGACGAAATTGAAGTGTGTTGTGGAGCAAAAGCGGTTGTTCGTGAGATGAAGGGTAATTGTTACGAGGCCGGCTCGAATTTGTGGTGGTAGAGATAATGCTGTATTGAATGCGGGATGTGGCTTTGGAATGATGAGCGGCGATGATGAAGACTCGGGGTCATGAGTATAAATATGCCATCATGCTCAGACCAAGACCTTCTCACAGTGAAGACTATTGTTCACGCTGAGCTGCGTCAAGCACTGCTTTAAGAGTGATTCAATGTCTATGGCAAGTCACTGAGCCTTCTCTTTGTTAGACGGCGTTGTTCCAGATGTGTCTCATGCGGAATTTTGGTCAAATTCTATAACGACAGGTTATCACTTGCCGGCCGTGATCTAGTGACGCACATTTTGAGAGAGACAAGAAGCCATGCATGTCTTTAATGAAATGCAATAGCATTCGGAGGCGCGTTGTGCTACGGTCCAGGGCTCTTTCTGAAAGCAATGTCTCTACTTCTGTAAGACCAATCTGACTTTCCAGTCTAGCTTCACTCTGGATTCGCATACTTATACTAGGCCAGTACTTCGTCGTCACCATCTTTCAGATCAAACCAGCATCTACTCTCTCCAAAGACTCAATCTCATCAATCTTCAGCAAACAAATTCGCACACCACATTTCTCCACTGATCCACTCGCTATCACTTCCTAGCATTCGCTCACGATGGACCCACAACCCGGCCGCAAGCTCAATCATCAGCGCAGCCTCACTTTCTTCAACTACACAAACCCGGACGGAAGCACCACCATCGAGGTTTCTGGAGTCAAGCACATTCCAGCACCGACCAGCAATCCAGGAAATGGGACCGCAGGGAGCGGCAACAACACGAGCAACGGCAGCGGTGGCCAATCTGGGGCGGGCGCAGGGAGCTGATAGTAGGTCGACTGAAGACATGTCTTCCAAGTGCCGACTGACTCCTGTACAAGACGTTCCGAGAGAATCGAGGTAGTCGCTGTGTGCCATGATGAGATTTCAGAGGGAGAGACTTGGAAGAGTTGAGATTCGGGTGCTCTGTCGTTTAGGGCATCGCCGTTAATTGTGGCATTCGGTTCTGATGCTTTTGGGGGTTTTTGCAAGTAGAAGTTGTATGAATGGGTGGCTGTCTATGTATTATCTGTCCCGTCGTCCTCTCTCGTGCTCTGAACGTGAAGTTCTACTACCCTCCAAGACCGATGAGACCACACTGAACTCCTTCCAACGTTCCGACCTTTAGAGGCCAGTTGACATTGTGCTTACTGTTGTTCTTGTGTCTGCACTGACCAAGACCGTACGGCATACTCAAGTCAGGCGTCTTGGCTCAGCGAACAAGTCTCGCTCCAGGGTAAGCCGGATGTCTTTCAAGTACATTGCCAGGCGAGTCAAGGGCCAGGTCTGGGGCATTACGGTATGATTGTGACACAGGTCAGAAAAAGGAAGCCTATATTTGTGGAACCGTCAGCTTGTGTACAGCGACACCTGCATTGCGCTTCTCTCATTCCAATCCGCAGTAGAACCTGTCAGATTGCCTGGACATTTCGGAATACCGGTTGCCACATACACTCCATCATAGACGATGACTTCGAGAAACACCCAATGGCAGCAAGCCAACCCATACTACTCAAACAATGCTGGTGCAGGCAGCAGCGAAACTTCGAGCTCATCTCCATCACTGGGAGATCGGCGTGGAGCAGTCAGTTTTGGAAGCAACGTGAGCGGATGATGGCTTCGAAGATGACTGGTCTGCTAGAAAATTAGCGGCAGAGCCGTATAGTGAAGGCACTGCGTTGCGTTGCAAGTGTGACTTCGTTCATAGCTTTAAAGATTGGAAATGCAAGATCGAAAGGCGTCATGTCCCATCACCATCGGCCCAATTTCCAAATGGCACAGACAGTAACGTGTTGTTCCACGGCTCGATCTCATCTTCATCGCCCACCCAACTATCCCAGAGCGTGTTGTTGTTCCATTGCGATTTGGGCTCCGTGGCTTGGTAGACTGCAGCGTCCATCAACGGCACGAGCTCGTGCGACGTTGATTCGAGCATCATGTGTTGAGGTGCGCAAGTGAGTGGCAAGTTCATTGCAACGTCGTTAATCTGCGTATTTTCGACATTGCTCGATTGAGAATGGTGCTGCTTTACTTCCTGGTCGGCATAATTATCCGCCTCTAGAGCATTGGGTTCTGGCTTCTGGATGCTGGCACGGATTGACCTCTTCTGCTTCTTGGAGGGCGTTGAATCGTCCTGCGAGGGAGCTTTACGCTTTGACGGCCGCTCGACTGAGAGCTCCGGATTGAAGTCCACAAGCATTCGCGCAAATTCAATGCGGGCGCAGATGCGCGATCTGACGAGCAGCTCATCTTTGTCGTATGTCCGTGCAGGATCCAAAGCCTCACGAGAAGCGGCCCTTCCAAAGTCCCATACGCTCTCTCCGGCGTGGGTTTCCCGAGTTGTGTCCGCGCCGTGGTCGAGTAGAATGCTCACCACCCTGACCATACCGCGGGCAACAGCAAGGTGAAGAGGAGTTTCACCTCTGATATTGAGCTCGTTGACGTTGCTTCCGCCTTGTATGAGAGACTCGACGGCGTTCGCTAAATTGACAAACTCCGCATCCTGCTCTGCGGAATAGCCCTCCAGAAGTTGGCATATGGAAGCTGAGGTCTGAGGAGGAGTCTCGTCCTTGTCTGATCCATTGGCAGCACGCCAATTTCTGACTTCAATCGGCTCGTCTCCTGTCTCGATTGACATCTTCCGAAAGATTTCAAGGAAACCTTGCGGATATCCATGCTGTGATTCCATTTTCGCGATCGCTTTCACAGCTGTCATCGGGGATCTTTGTGCCTCGTGCTGCTTGAATTTCTGAAACGCATCCTTCTGCCGTCGCAGTCTTCTGTCACGGCCCCGGTTGTTCTGCAGACGTGACTGACCTGGGTTATAACCGAAAATCTTTAGCCAGTGCTGGAGACAAGTCGATCTACTGCCAAATTTATCAGCACATCCCTCAGTACAGGAGGAAGCGTGAGACTAACCAAGGACCTTGGCCTGCCTCGTTCTTCAGTGCAGTTGACACGTCATTGAACGTAATGGGCGTGTGAATGATTAGCCTCACCAACGATCGCGTTTCCTGTGCTGTCCACTCATACGACCGTCTTCCTCCAGGACCTCGGTCCGGTGAGACAGGAGAGTCGAAATGGTGGTAAATATCCTCGCCGTGCGAGATCTTTGGGGCGCGAGTCGTATGCCGCATAGCTTTCGTCGTTTGCCTGCCGTTTCGTGAATCTGATATGGGAAAATTTCCAGAGGTAGTGTGTGGAATATGTTCGTAGATCGGGCTCCGAGGGCACAGACGGCATAATCTGGAAGTATCGGGCTCAGCTTAGTTTATCGTCTGGTATGGTAGCTGTACCACCATTCTGTAGTTTGCAAACTACCAAACAGCAGTGTCCTGTAACAGCGGCTTTCGACAGCTGTTCGTAGAACTCCTTCATGGCCAACATAGCGCAAAAGTGATCACAGAATCTGCGGAGGGAGGGTCATGATCATGGGGCAGGCATGTCTCGACGCAAGACAGCTGCATATCTCGTGCTTCCGCCCACTCGTGCACGGTCTCCGCATCCCGTGTTGCACAACAGACACCTAGTGCCAACCTGAACAGCGGCTTTTTTCGAGTCGGACAATCTTACTGGATCGCGCTTCCTAAGTTCCAAAGGTACAGCTAATAGCCGAACAATGCCCTGCGATAAAGTAGTAAGGGTTTTGTGCCTTTTTGCCTTCTTCTTAACTTGAATCAGCAAAAGTGGAGGTCTCCATCGTTCGACAGAGTACGGGTGAAAGCTTGATGCATAACTGATCCCAGAGGCCTCGCATTCAGTGAACCAGGCTGGCGGTGCAACTTACCTGACCTACAGACGCGACAATGGCGACCTTCGGA
The DNA here is from genome assembly GCA_003666085.1 of Pseudocercospora crystallina. Lineage (NCBI taxonomy): Eukaryota > Fungi > Ascomycota > Dothideomycetes > Mycosphaerellales > Mycosphaerellaceae > Pseudocercospora > Pseudocercospora crystallina. The sequence continues at coordinate 153,097 of QQNG01000145.1, forward strand.
GCATCTCCGAAACCAAATGCAACAATGTCAGCGCGCACCTCAGCGCGCGATCGGAACAAGACCGCAGGCCTTGGCGACTCCAACCAGCTAGCCAACTGATGATGTAGCTACAGCATGACCGCAGGACCTGGCGAATGAGGATTCAATTCCTCATACCGGTGTCCATATGCATTTGCTGTACCAGACACTGGAGTCGCACACGTTTCGGAATGTATTTCGACTGAGAGCGCATATCTCTACTCCAATGGGGCCCTGGAGCGGCTTCACAGCAGCCGAAGATTTTCATTTGTGCAGGACTTGATTTGAGAGAGGCCGCTCAGAATGACAGTGATTGCCACGGATGATATCTCCTCTCTGGGGCAAGGAGTACTGAAGCTGGTGATACGAGAAGCTGGGTGGTATCGACAACGACCTTGGTCAGCGGAAGTGCTGGAGGACACTGTTCGCCTTCTCGGCTCGGGACATCTGCGAGTGGTCTCGGTGCAAAATTCTGGCGCAGTGCTGGTGAGCGTGGACTTGACGCAGGCTCATTTTTCGTCCATGGACATTTATGACATACCAGATATGTGGATGGCAACGTTGAAAACCCTGTTACATCTGAGTCTATTCGGACAGCAGTTTGCACAAGGAAGGCATCCGAATCTTCGGAATATTGTCTTGCTTGCCGGAATTGCTTTGGAATTCTGAGATGCTCATCTTCAATCTTGATACGAGAGCCAGCCTCTCGTTGATGAAGGCCGAAATCGCGGTGAGCGGTCGAGCTGGTAGTTTGCAAACTCCAGCCCAGAAGGGCCACAGCAGCGGAAATGGCACATAAAGTCCAACGAAACGCCTTGATAAGCCTTTGCATGCAACTTTCATGCTCTGGGCAAAGCGGAATGATCGAAGAAAGGTATGTGCTTGCCACTCCACATTATTCAAGTCTGGACTGATCACTGACAAGTGAACGCCAGCTGAGCTGATATATCCCGAATCTGCTACATCGTCAAATAGCCTGCAATTGATTCGAGTCTCGGTCTCTATCCACGAAGTTTGGCAACCGCAGGATCAAAGAGCTTCTGGCAGTGCTGGACACTTGGACAGGCATGTCTTCCTCTTTCGAGCTGGCCGAGAAGTGGTCAACCACGTCCACGCATGGCTCCGTCCAAAAGGAAGAACATCGTCAACAGCAGCCTGCGCAGCGGTCGACATATTGCCTACAGGCCTGGCGGGGAAAGTCGCATGATCCATGGTCAGCAGGCCAGACTCGGGAGAGCTTTGTCGACTTGATGGTTAGAGTCGAGCGTCTTGCGGAAGCTGTATCAAGTCATGCTCCGCAGACATAGGGCGCGCGGTTGTAACGTTGGACGGCGACTCTGTTCTTGAGATAGATGTAGATGAAGTGTTGTGTCTCGAGAGTGTAGAGAGAGGGAAGTGGAGGACGCTTTGGACGCGTCTTGAATTGAGCGCGAAGTTGGACGGGCTGGGCCGAGCTGACTTCACCGAACCCAATCAATTGGAACTCTTGAGATCTCATGCCATGCCATGACCAACTCTTTACACATGCTCTGTCTACCTTACCTCATTGCCGACTCTCCAGTCAGACCGACCGCTCAAATGTTATGCTGAGCTTTTCTTCCTCTCAACAATGTCCAAACCAACTCCCCAACTCCCAGACGACGACCTCCAAAACCCCAAAGTCTCCGTATCCTGCCTCGACTTCCTCCTGATCGAACTCGTACCACTCGCGCAAAGGATAACGGACCAATTACACGCGCGCGAACAAGCACTTATAGAAGAGTTCCGGCGTTCGAAAATCTTCAACGGGAACGGCGCACCCACGAACACACTCGCGAGAACAACCTCGCAAGGACAGATAAGAGACAGTTCCGCACCGACAATAACAGTAACAGAAGGCGGCGCAACGAGCTCAGTGAAAGAGTCGACAACAGCAGGAGATGGAACAAGCACAAGCACAGGCGTGCCAGGCGCACCAACAGTCATGGACGACGAGACGCGCGAAGCCGTATTCTGGCGATTAGATGGGTTAGGATATCGTGTAGGGCAAGGATTGGTAGAGCGGTAGGTATGCTCTCCCATTTCCTCCTCCCAGGCTACCCTCTCACGCTCCCATTCTACCTTTGTCTGAACTTTGGGCTGATAGTACTTGACCAGCTTCTCCTCCAACAAACCCCGCCCCTCCACCCCCCTCGACGCCATAAAATTCATCTGCAAAGACCTCTGGACCCTCCTCTTCCACAAACAAATCGACAATCTCAAAACAAACCACCGCGGCGTTTTTGTCTTGACGGATTCTCGCTTTCCACCTATAGCGAGGATGAGTGTCGATCGGAGAGCAGGGCCGAAAGCGAGCGAAGATGCGTTACGGAGAGCGCAGTCGGTAAGTCGAAATAATCCACTATTCGAACTGTATCCATCCTGATAGGTTTCTTCTTAGTACCTCTACTTCCCCTGCGGAGTGATCCGAGGCGCTTTACAAGGACTAGGCATAGACGTCAGTATTACAGCAGAGACAACGGAGATCCCCTCTGCGACATTTCAGATCAAGACCAAAGGCGCGAAAGCATGAGCGAGAGTCACGCAAGCAGAGGCGGATCTCTCCAAAATGCCGAGGCTGAAGGTTCTACCAGCCAGAGAGGCATATACGACAGCTGCATTAGCAGATCCCGGTTTCTCCCGAGCCTTCACGTGAAGATTGGCCGAGGCGCGAAGCATGGCTCGTATAGACAGACCAGTGCGAAGAACGCGATGAAAGATGCACTGAGACAGAACGAAGTGAGACAACAGTCACCGAAGAAGCTTTTGGTCTCATTCAACAGGCTATGCATTCCTGTATGTCGCATCGCTATGTACCCATTGAAAGCATCTGGGCTCATCACGCTCGTCTCATCGTACCGTATTCAGTGTAGAGGTTGTGGCCGGACCGGCCGGTCATCGCACAAGCCTACTGCCTGTAGCCATATGGTCAATGAAGGGCTCATTAGCGATGCCGCAGTGTAGACTCACTTTGGTGGTGGTGGGTTCTTGACGAATTCGATCCCCTTCTCAATGTTCCCCTTCAAGCCCTCGTAGCACTTCTGGAGGAGCTTCTTCTCATAGTCGTTCGCCTCCTTGACGATGTTGATCGCCTTCTGAGCGCCGCTCTTTCCAAGCTCGACTGGTACAGAGAAGTACTCGAGGCCGGTCTCCTTGACGATCTCATCGCCGCCTGGCACACCTGGCAGGTAGACGAAGGTTGGCTCAACAATACCGCTCTGGCCCTTGGCGGCCTGAATGACCTTCTCAGCGAAGCGGAAACCAGCGTAAGCCATGGAGAGGGTAGCGGAACCAGCGCCATCCTTAGCCTTGACGACCTCGTCACCACCGAACTGGACGCCTGGGTGAAAAAGTCAGTAGTAGTCGTGTCAATTGGATTTGATATGACTTACGGTTGGTCAGAGCATCGAGTTTGTCTGTTGGGATGTTCACAGATGGCTTAGCCTGAGAGAACAATGGCACAATGGTCTCGCCAGAGTGGCCACCGATAACTGGAATGACAGTCTTGGATGGGTCCTTCTCGCCGGTGATGGACTGGACAAAAGTCTCGGCACGGACGACATCGAGGGTGGTGACACCGAACAGCTTCGCTGGGTTGAACTTGCCAGCGGCCTTGAGGACTTCAGCGGCAATTGGGACCGTGCTGTTGACCGGGTTGGAGATGACCAGAATGTACGCGTCTGGGCAGTTCTCGGCGATGCCCTCGATGAGGCCCTTCACGATACCAGCGTTGATTTTGAACAGATCATCACGGGTCATGCCTGGCTTGCCTGCGAATCAAGTTATGGTATCAGCGTCATGCTACGCTAGACGCTATCTTTTGTTCCGACTTTTCCCTTCCGCCGCGCCGCATGTGACAAAAACGAAATGTTGTGTACTCACGAGGAATACCGGCTGGGATGACGACGATGTCAGCGCCCTTGAGAGCCTTCTTGATACCCTCGCCATTCTCGGGGAGGAAGCCGTCGATGGTAGCGACGGAGGAGATGTGTGACAGGTCGGCGGCGACACCTGGGGTGTTCACGACATCGTAGAGCGAGAGGTGGTCAACGAGAGGGCTGGCCTTGAGGAGGAGCGACAGTGGCTGGCCGATACCGCCAGAGGCACCTGCGACGACTGGTGGAAGTTAGCATTGGCTGTACCAGAAACATCGGATAGCTGCGTGAAGGTAATTGAAGAAACACTCATTCGTTGAGCTAGGGAAGGAGAGCTCCGTACCGGCCTTGACCATGATTGCGGTTGTGACTGTGGGTTGATGGAAGGTGGATGTGGTGTCGGAAGTAAGCAGTGACTGTCGCTGAGAGAAGGGTGAGTGCAGATGAAGGTCGGCGAGAAGTTGGATGTCGAGTGTTGACCGCCGAATGTGAGAAGGAAGCTCTAGGCGCTGCACGAAGCAAGTGCAACAGCAAGTGAGGAAGGAGGGGCCCTGGGGGCTGAGGGGCAAGCAGGGGTCCAAGCACGATTGGCGCTACTCGCTGCTCTCACTTGGCGCTCACTTTTTGCGACTGGGCAGGAACAGGGAAGGCGGGCAGGGACATTTGTGTTAATTTCATTTTCATTTTCGTCGTTGTGCCAAAGCTATTTACCAAGTCTTTGGAAACCCATAATGGTTTCACTCCTCCAGCTCGACAGGCTCGTCCTTATAAGAGACCTGCGACCGCGTCGACCTCGATGAACGTCTTGAACCAGCCCACTCTTTCTTTGTTGGGTTCTTACCGCGATGCGAAGGTGTGGAAACGATGAAATCCTGGCTTCGACGCCCGTTCCTGTTGTTGTCGAGAGGAACAGGAGCACGGTAAGGCCGTGATGGATACTAACCAGCACCGCCACCGTAGTCCTGCTCACCTTCCGCGTCTTGGTCTTCGCCTCCTTGCTGATTTGATTGATACTGCGGGCCCATCTGCGGGTGCGGAGGCTGTCCGGGTTGTTGATACATCTACGACTGTCAGCAACTCTCAGCCATCATCAAGCAGAGTAGGATCGGGAAACTTACATTCTGCTGTGGCATGCCTTGCATCTGCCCCATGGGATATGTTGGTGGTTGTTGCGCGTACATGTTAGGATCGAACATCTGCTGTCCTCCATACTGGGGCTGCTGCTGAGGTGGAGGATATGCGCCCATTTGCTGCTGATACTGAGGCTGTGGCGGCATGTGCTGTTGATCCACGCCGCCAAAGTCTGCTTGGCCACCCATCTGAGGTTGCGGCTCCATCCCACCTTGAGGCGCACCACCCTGGTTCGGGTCTGGTACTTGATATGTGCCGACTGGTGTGCTATACTCAGGTCGCCGCTTGTGTTGAGGAGTCGCATCCTCGCGGGGTACGATGTCGATGAGGAAGTCGAACATGTCGCTCTTAGCCAAGGCAGAGGCAATGTCACTTCTTTGAAGAGTGCGACGCTTGTTCTCCTCGGCATGTATCCACGCGCGCATGGTCAGCTCTGTGATGAAGATGTCGCAACCCTTCGCGAATAGGATCGGTGCCTCTGCGCTGATCATCTTGACTTCGGGATCGGCCTTCATGACCTTCTTTATCCGTGCAAGTGGTAGCTGGTGCAGCTTGTAGTCATGCTCTTCCGTCTCCAGCTTGGTGACTTGGTTCTGCCAGTAGGTGTTGAGAATATCACGGTATGGCCCTGAAAGCCCTTGCGACACCTATATCGTCATCGTCAGTGACATCCAACAAATTCCACTGTCGCGACTACTCACGTTCGACCAGTGGCCTTGGAACGTCTCCGGCGGCGGCGCATGCCCTTGAGCAGCAATGGCGGCACTGGCTCCATAGTGTCCTCCATGGTTATGATCGTACATTGGCGCGCCATTCTTCCCATCATACCTCTTGGGCGGTTGCGCCTGCGGCTGCGGTGGAACAGGGTTGTTGAACTGCATCTCGACGTTCGCGGCGTGCGCGCGACAATAATGCGCTGTCCGACCTTAACGCGCGCGACCGGAAGCGCTGAGGTTTGACGTCGTCGCGCGCCACGAAAATGCGGTGACGGACCAGACGGTCTTGCTCGGTGCTCGTACGATTCGCGCGTTCAGTCTCGCCTGGCAATGTGGTCGTGATACCGTGTATAATACTGCTCACTCGTTCGATCGCGTGGTTCTCAGAGTGGAGTCTCACAGTACCGTGGATAGTTCTGCTCAATAACTACGAAGGTTAGTCGTAGTCGACAAGTGCGCGATTGCGACCGCAGCGACGCCATGACGGAAGGCCCTTCGACGCGACAGTGATATGGCGCCCGGACGCGGTTGCTGTTTGTTGATTCCACTCACAAGTTGACGACCGAGGCGACTTCCCTGTTCTCCGGCTTGTGAAGGAAAGAGCCAATCGAATGTGAAGATGTCCGGCCAATGATGAGGGAGGTGCGAGGGCCTGCCGCTTCACTTCAAATGAGAAGACGTGCCAAGACGATCGCGGAGGGAGTGGAGAGCCTCGTCGGAACAACACCCGAGTCTCCAAGCCGCTGCGATTTGACTTCAACAAGGTAGATTCAACAGCAAGACTGTGCGCGAGGGTATGCGAGACAGTATGCGATTATCTGGTTGTTGCGAAAAGGAAGCGGTGGGAGCGCAGTCGTTGGTAGAGCAGACTACTCGGCTCAAAATGCACGCGAAGTGACTGGACCGTGCCGGCCACGCGCTGCTGTGGGATGAGAGAAGCTGCAGAAGCAATGCAGACCGCCGCACAACGAAAAAGCGCCTCATTGACCGTCTGACTACACTTCTATTCCGACTATCGCGCCTACAATGCGATCTCATGACGCATCTCCGATCACCCACGCTTTACATGTACCATTCGCATAACCTGACACGCTGATAGATGAGGCGGCAGAGCGCGCCATGGGGAAGACGGGGAAGACAGTCTGTGAGCTGGCATATTCCTTGGTGCTAGCTACGTCGGGAGGATGCCAGTCGTGTGTTGTCACTGCGCAAGCGCCATGCGAACTGCTACGCACAGGACTCTCCCTTTGAGCCTCCCGATCCCGACTCTGCACTCGGACACTACATACATTGCTGTGTGACGTGCCTGTCAATCCCGTGTGCACGCTATTGCTACCATCTATTCATGGCTCGCGTCCACTCGTCAGCCTCGCTGGCGTTGCTCGAACCTGCAGCTCTTCAGACGCCGTCCGCATCGAATTTTGGGCCAACATGTCGTGTCACATCATCAAGCATGAGCAAACGTCGCCGCATGCTTATTCCTTGTCTTCCTCCTTGCTCTCGAAAGCAGGCAGACGCTTCTGCACCTCCGCCCAAGACTCCTTGCCCTTGACCATCTTGCTGATGGCCTCGAGGATCTGGTCCAGACTGGCGCGGACCTGCTTCGTTGAGTCACGATCTCGGAGAGTAAAGGTGTTGTCCTCCAAGCTCTGGTAGTCAACTGTGATGCCGAATGGGATACCAAGCTCGTCGTTGCGAGAGTAGCGCTTGCCAATGCTGACACCAGACTGGTCGACCTTGAAAGAGATGGCATCGTCATCGAGGCTTTGTTCAAGCTGGTGGACAAGAGGAGCGAAGCGAGTGTCCTTTTGAAGTGGGACGACGAGAACCTTGACTGGTGCGACAGTTGGCTTGAAGGACATGACCTGAAACACATTAGCAAACGACCGCAGATCAATGTTACGATGAAACTTACCGATCGTGCCTCGTCACCCTCACGAGTCCAGTAGACGTGCTCCATCAAGCTGTACAGTATCCGCCCAATACCGAAAGATGGCTCAATGACGTTAGGAATGTACTCGCGCATACTCTCCGTTCTGCTCTCCTTCTCAATCTTGACAAGGTCCTTCTCGAGCTCGACTTTACCAGCCTCCATCTCAGGGACCTCGACCTCGACCTTGCCATCTTTCTCTAGGCTGATGCTGAGCTTCTCCTTCACATCCTGGGTCAGGGCGTCAAGAGCGGCCTGGACTTTACCAGCGTCCTTCTTGAACTTCGGGCCAGACTTCTTCTTGTCAAGCTGTGCGACCCACTCTGTGATCTTCTTTGGTTCCTTCAGAGGCTCTCGTACTTGAAGTGGCACGCCAGTTGCTTTCATGTGTACGCTCAAATCGTATGCGCTGCGGTCGGCACACCCAACACACTCAATCCAGCCGTAGGAGCTGAGAAGCTCACAGTCCCAGCAGTCAGCCGCATAGTGAGCCATTTCGTTCGCCATGTGCTGTCTGAAGCGCAACTTGTTCTGATCGATGCCGATCTTCTCCATAAAAGACTTGATGCGAACAAGGAAGTATCCGAGCGTCTCATTATCGACCAGCTTCGTGTCGACAGCCTCGCCGATAGTCATCACCTTGGGTTCTGAGCCGCCAGCGCTTTGTGTGTCGCGGTCCAAGAGGGGAAGCTTGACATCTCTGACGCTTGCGAACTTAGGGTGCTTCTTGCCGCTGAGTGGGTCGACAAAGTGCTCAACCTCTGCCATCAAGAATTCACGCACACGGAGTAGACCAGAGCGAGGCGAAAGCTCGTTTCGGAAAGAGTATCCGATCGAAGCAGAGGCGAACGGTAGTTGGCCGTCACTGTATTCGAGGAGCTTTTGGAACGACAGAAATTGGCCCTGTGCGGTCTCAGGGCGAAGGAAGGCTGGCTCCTTTCCAGAGGCACCAATCTGAGTCTGGAACATGAGGTTGACAGAGACGGGAGGCTCGACTTCGTTGCCAGAGGTTGGGTTCCTGATATCGTGCTTCTTGATCAAAGCACCCATGTCATCGCCAGTGCAGTCATCGAGGGTGGCAAGAAGGTGCTCGTACTCCTTGATAACGGCATCGTCCAATTTCACTGCCGTCTTGGCTACCTTCGATGCCTTCTTCTTCTTTTTGGGATCATCCACTTCTTCGACTTTCTCACCACGAGCTTCTCGGTCCCCCTTGAGCCGCGTCTCGATGACATCCTTGATCAAATGGTCCGAGCGCAGAATCTCGCCAGTCTTGGGATCCTTGCACATGTAGTCTGCGAACTTGTCCACGTGGCCAGAGGTCTTCAGAACGGTGTATGGAGTAAGCATCGAGCATTTCAAGGACATCATCTTTTCTGCTCTGATGAAGTGATCTCTCCAGATGTTGATGACCTCTGCCTCGAGGGTCTCGAGTGGAGGTCCATAGTCGAAAAGACCCTTTGTTGCTCCATACGGCTCGAAAGATTGCCAAAGAAAGACCTTGCGGCGGAGGAGAGACTCAAATGCATCTCTGCTGAACTCCTGGCCAGCTAGCGTCTTGTAGTCGACAGGCATCGTTACTGGAGATCCCTTGTTGCGTGTCCTGGCGCCGACTTGGAATCTCTGAAATGGAGTGGAGTACGAGAGCTGCCGAGTGGCACTGAATGGGCCGGCAAATGGATTGAAGGCCTTCTGCGAAGAGGTTGTCTTCGAATTGCAAAGGATGGAGATGTTCCTTAAATGAGAGCCCGTGACTCCTAATCTGCAGGGCATATAACGGCCTGAGTCAATTGCTGTTTAGAGACAACTCAATGCCGGTAGAATGAGAGTCGAGGGCGAATTCGTCGGTGACCGTATACGGCAAGGTCGACAGATACGCCGTGTTGTAGTTGTAGTTGCGTTGTCGTGTGATATGAGTCTTTCTTTGTATAGAGAAGGCGTTTCCAAGTTCAAACAGACCGCGCACGGGCCAGTTTCTCCAGAAATTTGGCGCCGATGTCCGCGATCTCTTGGCAAGTCTCGAACTTTTTGAGACCTAGAAGGAACATCACTCTGCGTCTGTATCGACATATCTGCTGAACCAAAATGGGTACCTTCAATCCGACCAAGATCGCGAACAAGCAGAAGAGACAGGAGCAGCATTTGAAGACCAAGAAGCAAAAGGAGAGTGCGAAGCGAGACGAGCGATTACGGCGGCGCAGACATGAAGACAAGAACCCGCATCTTCGAGCGCAGAGACAGGCGAAGAATGTGCCCCAAACGATAGACAACAAGCGAACCTGGGATGAAGTGGACTCTGGGGATGAGGATGAAGTCGGACTGGGCAAAGCGATCAACATACTCGATCCGAAGCGGAGAAAGGTGGAGAGCGTCGCGGATACAGAGGACCTGCCAGAGCTGGACGAAGGCGAGGATGAAGAGATCGCAGAGAAGGCAGAGGCAGATGCGGAAGAAGAGGATGATCACGACAGCATGTTGGACTCCGAATCTGAGAACGAGGAGGACGAAGATGAAGACCAACAAATCCAACTCCCACCCGATCGAGCACCCAGCGAAGCACCCAGCGTCGCACCCTCCGCAGCAACCGACATGACCGTCCGCCCCGAAGCCCTCAAAGCGAAATTCCCGCGCCTCTTCGACCTCGACGAATCCAAAGACCCCAAGGTCCTCATAACAACCTCCATAAACTCCACGCTCCACACCGAAGCCCAACTCCTCACAACCTTCTTCCCCAACAGCCAATACATAAAACGCACAGCTCATTTCCACGCCTACAAATACAGCGTGCGCGAGATTTGTCAATACGCTTCATCCCCCGAACGAGGCTACACTCACGTAGTAGTCCTCAACGAAGACCTTAAAAGACCGAAGGGTATAGACATCGTGGCTCTGCCAGAAGGACCTATGTTCCACTTCAGCATATCAAATTGGATTTCAGGGAATAAACTCCCCGGCCACGGAAACCCAACAAATCACTTCCCCGAACTCATCCTAAACGGCTTCCGCACACCCCTCGGTCTCCTAACCGCGCATCTCTTCAAATCTCTCTTCCCTCCTCGACCGGAAGTCCAAGGTCGGCAAGTCGTCACAATGCACAACCAGAGAGATTATATATTCTTACGACGACATCGATATGTCTTCCGCGATAAGAAGGCGACAGAGAAGACTATACAAGGAACAGATGGGAAGACGATGAAAGGAGCCGAGGACATAAGGGTGGGCTTGCAGGAGTTGGGGCCGCGGTTTACAATGAAATTGAGGAGGGTGGACAAGGGGATACAGAGAGTTAGTGGACAAGAATGGGAGTGGAAAGCGCATGATGAGAAGGTGCGGACGAGGTTCAGTTTGTAGAGAAGACAGCCTTGCCACCAGGCGGCAGCACGATGCGAATACCAAATGGGAAGCACTGGAGAATCCGTGTTCACATGTCAATCAACAAAACTCTCCATTTCTTATTTCTCACTACATCAAATCATGAAGTGGAGAACAGAACCAATAACAACGGTAAGCAAGCAGGAAATTCTTTTCACAATCGCATATTGGCAACCTCTTCGACTATACTCAGAAGAATCCCAAGAAGCCGCAGGATAATCCTATTCGATATCTAGAAAAGATCTGTTCCTGTCTGGTAGCTTCCGGATACCCAGGCTCTGTCTCTTCGTCCGCGGCCTTCACGGAGCTTAAGGTGATACTACGCGAGTATGGGTTTGCGATTTCTGTATCCAGCTCCGACTACGTTGAGATGAAGTCGTCTTCGGCTTTTGATGGGCTTCGTCTAGCAATGAAATGCATTTTTGATCTCGACCGCGGGGTGAGAATGGAAGGCTCATGATGAGCAGGTGTAGAAGTGCAAAGCTTGTGATCAGTGGAGAAGGCCCTACAGAGTAGCGAATGAAACTGAAAGGCGATGCTCAATCATCCAACAGAGTATTCATTTCTTCTCCCAGTCACTACATCCGTCGCCCACTACCCAGACAGCAGGCTCCGAGGAGTTCGATGTACCAATTCGCGCAAAGCCAGCCGTCTCTTCTTGGGTCCCATCACAACAAGCATCAATCAGCAGAGCGCCAGCAATGAAGCAGCACACAAAGCTCTCCTCGTTAATACATCAAATCATGAAGTGAAGAAAGCAGAACAGTAACAGAAACGACAAAACTCAATAACAACAAGGTGCAGGTGCAGGTACAATCAATCAAAAAACACACACATTTTCCAACTGTCGAACAAGAGGGTTTCCTGACTGAGAGAGTAAGAAGAGCAGCGCTTCTCAAGCCCTTGACCCACGCACATCCTGTGAAGGCTGAAATGTGGGTAGGCGAGCGCGCCAGACAATCCTCCTCCTCTCCCACCATCCATCCCGAACCCCATCCAATCCAAGTGTTGAAACTCCCTCATTACGCCCATCACCCATAGAAATGCCCAACACAATCTTTGCAAGAGAGCAGCGCGCGGGCGGCGATAAAACAAACAAGCAAGCGCAAAACAATCAATCAGACAACAGCCGTTCAATTATTACCGATTGTAAAGGCATCCATATTTCCTTTCCCCTGCAGTAATGCAATTCGCGCGCGGATGGTAGGAGTGTGATTCCAAATGCAAAAGGAGTCGTCATGCGGTCAGGTCATGAGTTTGGGGTATTTCTTTTCTTGACAGTCGTGGCGGCGGGCAGCGAGCTCCTTAATGTCTTCTCTACTTTTTTGTTCATTCTCGTATCGGTCGTTCCGATCGTAAGTTGTGGTGGTCATCATTCGACGTCGTGCGAGGTCAAGAGCGTTCGTCGACAGGTGGTGAGTAGCTGTCGATTCGCTAGATGATGCTAGTCATGCTTTCGTTGGTGTTCGTCAAGTCATGCAATGTTGTCCAAGGAGTGAGGTGGAGTGCAGCAGATGTTTGTCCAGTCGGTATTGCGAGAGGTGAGAGGAGCGACTGACAACATGGCGCAGGGAGAATTTCTAGTGCTCGACTGTGATCTCGGCAGCGCTGCTCTGCTGGGACAGCTCGTCACTGTTTCGTTGCACATGGCCGTTTTGTCGGCGTGGGAAGCCAGCGCCTCGCTCAGGCAAAGGGCCACGCGGCTGACGCTCGGGACCACCCTGCATGGCGCTGCGGGTCTGAGATCGATCGTCGTAGTTTGTGCTGAACGAGCGGTTGCTGCCAATTGGACCTGGGTTCTCGCGGTCCCAAGATGGGAAGCCACGTAGGCCGCGTGGGCTGCCACCAAATCCAGGTCCCAGATTCATGTTGCCAAGACCGTTGATGATGCCAGTAGCATCGCCGCGGTCTGGAAGGCCGGATGTAGGGGTCATCAAAGTGGGAGTGTTGGACTGTGTGCTCTCGCGGCCGAAATCTTGAAGCCGAGCCACATTGTTACTGAGTGCTGCCGGGAAGCTCGCAGTCGATGGTACTGGAGATGGTGTGTAAGAGCGCAGATCGGCGAAGGACTTGGCGGATCGAAGCGGGTTGCCAGGGCCAAGGCCGCCTGGTGACTCTTGGTAGCCGGTCAAGTATCCGGAAGCCTGATGGCGGAGGTTGTGTGCGCTATAATATCCCTCGTTAGCTCGAACATCGCTGAAGTCAGTCGTTGCGGCTCGGTTGAGACCACGTCTCTGGTCTGCTTGTAGGCTCGGAATGTTTGGCATTGGCGGGCTTAGGCGTTGGCGGCCCTCTTTGAAGACATGAACTGCTCGACGGTCAGATTCGCCCTTGGACACGTGCCCAAGACCCATGTGGTGGGCCAGCGTATGCACAATTCTCCGCTCTGGTGGCGACAGGGTGGGGGAGAAGACCAGAAGATCTCTGGCCGTGTCCTCCTTGAAGAGCAACAGCTTCGAGTAGTGCTGAAGGGCTGCTGGGTCATTGAGATCCACCTCAACGCCCATGTTCGGATCTGGTGGGAAAGATCCAGGACCAGGAAAGCCGGGTCCCATCTTCTGATTCCGGGCCGATACGGGAGAGGGCGAGCTGGTGTTGAGCACACGTGAGGAAAGAGAAGAGGCAGAAGCCTGTGTCTGCAATGCCGATGGTGCCATGGGCCGGTGCTGCTCCTCCAACTGCCCTCTGCGTTCACGCTTCTCGCGCTCGATGCGCTCGCGTTCAGCAGCCGGCAGCATCTTCTTGTACTCAACCCTCAATTTCCGCCCGTTCAATTCAAAGTGATTCATCGCGTCAATCACAGTTGCCGTCTCCTCCGGGTTGGTGAAGTTTGCGAATGCAAGACCCCTGAAGACCCCATTATCGAAGTGGTAGTTAAACGCATACGGTAATGGCAGTCCCATATCTGTCATGATCGCGACAAGCTGCTCTTTCTTGACTGCAAATGGAATGTTTTTAATGACGATGGCGGTTGGTATGAGCTCCTCGTCGGGCTCGGAGATCATGGCGTCCTGGCGGTTCATGTGGCCTCCCATGCCTCCGCCCATGTACGGGTTCATAGGCATCTGTTGCTGCTGGTCGAGCCAGGCCTACACACAAGTTAGCGATATATCTCCCCAGAAGCTTGTTTCCACACGTACGGATGGCAGTCCAGCTCGTCCGCCTCTTGATGGGGGCTTTCGGAGACCCGGTCCACCGAGTCCGTTCAGAGTGTTGTTCTGACTGAACGCGCCGGCGTTCCACGACTGCGCTCCCATGTCGTAGCCATTTCCGTAGCCTCCGACGGTTGCGTTCCGCATATCTTGGAATCTGTTCCCATTGAAGGTGTTCGCGTGGTCCTCTGCGGTGTATAGGCCGGAGGGAAGGTGACCGTAGGCGCCCTCGAACTGTTGTCGCGAGTTTTGGCGGTGCAGAGAGTTCTGACGCTGGGAATTCGGCGATCGGTTTGCCGGGTTGTCGTAATACATGTCGAAGTTGTGGGTGTTCATCATCTCCAGACGGCGTTCACGTGTGGAACGTGGGCTTTGCGGTGTGAAGGTGGACGCTGCAGAAACTCGATACCCGTTCCTAAGGTGACCGCCAAGCTGGACGGAAAGACTCTGCTGCAGCCAGCTCGCAGGCCAGATGCGTATAATACAGGAGGAGGGAGCTGCTGCACGGCGGGTGCTTTGGGTGGGAGCGAGCAGACGCAGGTGCGGGACGCGGTGGTGGTGGTGGAGCGTGTGCAAGAGGAAGCAGTATTAGGTGCAGCAGTGTTGATGCCGCAGGTTTCCCAGTGTAGCAGGGCTCACAGCGGGTGGCTGTCGCGCGCCGTGGCCGCGTGAATCACCGACGGTGATGGGACAAAGAATGACTGTGCCACGCCTCAAGGCGCTCCCGTGGATGTATGCGGTCCTGCTCGCTGCTGCAGTGAGTGCAGGTTGAAGCAAGGCCTCTGGCACGCTGCCGAAGGTTGGCAGGGCTAGCAAATTCGAAAGACAAAGCCAGTCTTCGTTCGTCACGCTGGCTTCGGTTACGCCCGACGTCGCGCCAGACGACAGCTGCCCTCTCAGTTCCGCTCGCTGTTCGGACACGGCGGGACTGGCGGTGATGGCGGCGGTGGTGAATATTAAGAGAGTGTGAGGTGGGTGATGAGAGGAACAAGGGCGACGGCGACACCAGAAGAAGGGTGGTTGTTAGAAAGATGCTGCGAAGTGCACGCGGCCAGAACTAAGAGACAAATGGGAGTGGAATCAGGGGACGGAAGGAAGCCGGGACTATCATCATCGCATTTCTCTCATCTCTCAAGCATCAAACTTAAGCGGCCGTGCATCTCCATCTGCCATCCAGGAGCAGGAGACCGCACCCTCCGCCGTCCACTAAGATTATTACTGCTCTAGCCAGCCAACGCCCGTCTCTGCTGCTGCTGGTGCTGCTACTACTGCTGCAGTGTCCAACGTCTCAGGGTCAAGACAGTGGGCCAAATTCTCCGACGTCAAGGTTGCTGGGCTGCCAGTCGGCGATGGCCTGTTCCCCAATCGATGGATGCCTCACTTCTCACCTCACCTCTCTCTGTTTGTCCATGACCTGCACGCCTGCACTCTCACTTCATACTAGCTGTGCTGCACTCTGTGACTGCTGTCAAGTCGCCGTCAGCGCGGCCGGCGGGCTCCCTTTTCCCAGCCGTCTGCCGTGCGAGGAAATCTGGGAGAATAATATGCAGACATGGATAGCTGCTTTGACTAGCGATAGCGTCCTGCACTCAGTCGCGTATGAGCATGCGCAAGAGGGAGCGACGGACATATGTGTCTCAGATGGCAACAAATCGCCTTGCTGCAGCACACCCTCTCGCCTCGCTGCCACACACTCGACGCATCGTATGCATTACAGTAGTCCTGCGCCGGCGAGCCTCGACGTCCAACACCTCGTCCACTCATCATCTGCCATCGCTGTCCGCTGATCTTCTGCACGAGGGCTTCTCGGCCCGCTCCATGGCTCAAACCTTCGATGCGAATCTGACTCCTTGCTTCACATGCGAGAAGTCTGCCGTGCCAGCCCTGCTACAACATCCATAGCCTGTTCGGCTTTGGTACTCGCTCCGTATGTGAGCCGGACTGTAGCTTCACCATCTATCGGCAGACAGGCCAGCTACGAACCTACTTGCTCATTCGGTCGGCCGGCTGGCTGTCATATTTGGTGTGCATGCATGCAGCAGTCTACTCGACGCAGACAGGAGGAGCAGCTCGCTTCTCATCTGCATCTAGCCTGCATATTCCATGCTCGCACTTCCACGTCGGTGAAAATGAGGGGCTGTGTCGCCCTTTGATCCCACAGAAACAGCCGCTCTGGAAACACAGAAGCCGTACGCCAGAGCCAGCAACGTTGCACTGCATTGGACGTCCTGCGGCGAACCTTCTGAAGACATGTGTGTCCTGTGTGCCGGCGACACGAGCGACCACCTTCCGTACCAACTAGACCCGCCATGGCCACCCACCGCGTTGTCGCGGAACCGCGGATGCATCTGTTGGTGCACAGTATTGGCCCTGCTGCGGTACAACTGCGGATGCATCATCTGCTTACAGTCTCTCTCCGCTCGAGCGCATGGCACCGACGCCAATCCTTTCTCTCATCGCGATAGGCCCAGCAGCCCACTTTTGCGCGCTGGGCAATGTGATGGAGCTCTCAATCCCACATGGCGGTGCGGTCAGGTGAGATGCTTGTCGACATCCAAATTATACACCAGTGATATCAGTACTTGAGAAAGTACCATCTGCCCAATCGACGATACGCTCTCATTCCCAAAGAGAACGTTCGACAAATCAATAATAGATCGTCTGAGAGTCATGCACGCGAGCACGCTCCAGCTTTCGCAATATTTCCAGGAACAGATCGCAAAAATATCCTTCCACTTCTTCAAACCGACCTGAAACCGATCTTCCGGCGAACAAGACAGAGATTTCTCATGTTACAGGACGACCAGGAACAGCTTTCTTGAGACGTCATCGGAATTCCGAAACGGCCATGCATGTTACGACAAGCATGAACAACTTCAGGGTTCTGGTCGTTTTGACATGGGGGCCGAGAGGGCTAGCAGGGTCATGACAAAGTGTACACAACTTCGGCCACGTTGCGGTGAGGCAAAAAGCTACAACCACCCACTGAACCGCGTAGAGGACGATTGCTGTGGTAACGAAAATATCAGCTGTGAAAACAGTTGCACTGAGAATACCTCAGAAGTAGTGAGAAGTCGAACATTCACGATCACCGTACAATGGAGAAATGAGGATCAAAATGCGGCGAGACATGGAGACCAGAGGCCCGGTTGAAAAGTCGCGTCTAAACCAGAACAGCTAGCTGATATCCAGCAATCTGCTCCACTCCTCATCACCACTCCCGACTTTCCGGAACTCCACTCCTTCGCCAAAATAGCCGGCCTCATTCCATGCCTTCATCGTGGGGCCATCGTAGGGACCATTAACTGCGCCACCATCTCTGCCGTCGCTCCAGCGGAACTCCCACGCGTCGCCATCGGCACTGCCAACAGCTGGCGCAGCTTCCGCGACAGACGGTTTCCAGTCCTCGCCGGTCTCTCTTCGATATTGCCGTTGGAGGAGCTCGCGCTCGGCTTCGTAGATCTCGTGCTGGCCACGCGAGTAGATTGCATCGGCGGCCCCGGTGATGGCTTCGACGGCTTTCCTCCGAGCCTCCTCCTTTGGATCGACGGTGCCGTTGCCATTTGTTTCTGGCTCGTCGATGTCCATTTTGTCTTTTTGTTGTTTCTTTTGCTTCCATTTGGGGACTTTCTTCTCCTTATGTTGGCCTTTGTTGAGTCGTTGTAGTGCTTCGAGGGGAGTCTCGCCGGTCTCTAGTTGTGATATCAGAGTTGATAGCAGATCACTCGTCAAGACCGCATCGTCTTCCATGGCTTTTCGTCTTCGTTCGTCTTCGCGCTTCTCTTGTGCTTCTTTTGCTTTCTTCATATCCTTCTTGCTCAAACCCTCGAGCCAATTATCGTTCACAGCATCAGGGTCTGTAGCTTTCCGCACAAAATTGCCAGACTCGTCGTATTTCCCCTCTTCCTCCTCTTCCCTCAAGTTGAACGCGTCTAATCTTGGCGCATGCTTCTTCTTACTCCCAGCTCCAAGCTCCGCGGCATCTTCATCTTCAACCTCCTCGGGCAATTGATCTCGCTCCTCTTCATCACCAGAAGACTCCGAATCTTCATCTTCATCCTCTGTAGCTTTCCTCTTCCCCTTCCCACCACTACCCATAAGCAATTCTGAAGAAACTTTCCCTCCAGACGTGCTACTCATGACCTGTCCCTCCACAATTTTCTCCGGATCCACAAACCGCACATCTTTCCTTCCCCTCTTCCCTTCCCTCGCTAACTCCTCGTCTTCATCACCATCCCCTCCTCCTCCTTGCCCATCCTCCTCCAAATCCGCAAACATATCATCATCGTCCTCATCTTTACTCCCTCCCCCATTCTCCGCTTTCTTGGACCTCGCAGCCTTCTCCCTCGCCCTCGCATCGAAATTATCATTGTCCGAATCACTCTCATAGCCATCGATGTTTACCGCATTGCGTTTCGTCTGTGCGCCAGATTTCCCTATCACGTCTGCGTCCAGGATGAGGTCTTCTTCGGGGGCATCGGCTGCTAGGGTGGAGGGATTGCGATAGTCAAAGCGAGGTTTTTTGCTGGTGTTGGTGGTGGGGTCTGAGGGGTTGGAGCGGGCGAATTCTTCGGCGGCGCGTTTGGGGCGCGCGGCGGAGGTTGGTTTGGACATCGTGAGAGGATTTCGAGGCTAGATTGAAATGCGCCTCAGAGGGAGAGGAGAGGTGGAAGGTGTACTGTTGAAGATGGAAAGAAAGTGAAGGTAGTTTCGAGCTGTTGCTCAAAGTTGAGGTGGAGCTGTGGTGTTTGCGCGAGTCATGATTGGCTCTCCTGCCTTAGGCAAACATTTTCACATGTAAGGTACGTCGACATCGGCAAGGTCCACTCCAGCCGCTATGCTTGTGCAACCTACTCACTCAGCTCACGACAGCATATCATACTTTGCATGTTCCGAATTTCGAGCTGACAGCATCGGTCGAGCGACGTCGCACCGCTCCAAGAGGTAATTCCCCCTCTCTCCTCCAAGATGTTTGCTTCCCCATCTGTGCTTGCTCGGGCAACACAGCATTATTCCTTCGAACGCAGCATCTGGTCATTACTTTCAGCCCTTCTCGTGCTGATCTTCCAATCAAAATCATGTCTCCCACACCATTTGCTCCAAATCCAATGGTGAGAAGCATTTGTGTTGCACAGGCGCTGTCGTCAGACGTCGATCAACAAAGCGCGTGCTAGCGCCCATAGGCGCTCGTCGACACTCTGACGCGGCAGTGAGAGCCTGTCTACCAGCCAGAAGTCAGGATATGTGGCCACGTAAAGCAACCTTCCTGATCAAGGTTGACTATCGTCAGAATTGGTACGTTTCCGTCGTCTCCTGCGTCTCTCAGTCGCCAGTAGATCTTGATCTGGAGGACTCTTCCTGAGACCAGTCCATGCGCAATGCAGCCTCAAGGTCCAGCACCTCGCTATTCTGTTGCGGCTTGGTCCAGTCTCGCGTCATAGAATCCTGGGGTCCATGTGCAACCTGATGATGGGTCGCCGTCTCGGCCTTCTTCTTGCGTGCTTGTTCGACGTCTACGAAATCGCCGCGGACGCCGTCGCTTAGCACACTGCCCATGCGCTCCATCTTGTATTGTTTCAGTCGGTCGAGCGCCGTTTTGAAGTCGTCGAGAACGATGGTGTCCGTGAGGCATTTGAACTACTCTCGTTAGCTGTCAAGCTGTTTGAGCTATCGACGCCGTACTCACCACAAACGCCAGCTTCCAGAACGGGTTGATGCCGTCAGGCAAGTTCGATCTTGGCAACACATGTGTGACCGCGAAGATGTCGACAAGTATGAAGCCTATGCTGATGATCATCGAGCCAAGTAAGACTCCAAATCGAGGCGACACTCGGATGAGTTCCCAGTACCCGAACTCATATCTAGACTTGATGTTCCAGAAGAGGTTGAGGACGGTGAATATCCACCATGGATCTCGGAACAGTGCTTCATAGGGCCTTGTGTAGGTGAAGAGATTGCTCGCGTTGCTGAAGTACAGCTGTTTTCGTTAGCTGGAAGTCCTAAAGGAGGTCGGAGATTTGACCTACAAAGTTGGCGACAATTTCAAGGATCCAATAAGGCTGAACGAGGATCACGGTGCCAATGTAGAATAAGCTTGCCTTCCTGCCCAGGAACGGCTTATTCTTCATCCATGCAATCACATTGTGCAGGCTCCAGCTGATGTTGAGAAAGATAGCTGTTACGCTGATGGCAGGTTGTTAGCAGATGATATAGGAACGAGACGATGGTGAGGTTAGATCGCTTATACCTCAAGTACCAATTGTAGACGGGTGGATCTGTCAAGTGTCAGATGTGCAGGAGGGAATAGCAAGGGTTGAACCTTATGCGTACTCGTGAATATGAATGTTCCATGCAGCGTGCCTAAAAGGAGCTATTGGGTGTCAGTATAACAGGGTCAATCCTCCTGCGGAGTTCTGCAAGAGCTATGCTTCCCATACCTCGATCACTATCAACTTGTGCAATAGGACATGCCGCCGCATATTAGAGAAGGCGACGCATGCCATAATAATTAGAGATCCGCACATGTAACCTTGTGCCCATGCTTCTATGGTCAAGCCGGTTGCGTCGGCCGGCTTCTGCACGTCGAGCACCATGCTGGCAGTCGTGAACGGCGAGGTCCTTGGACCCGCCAAGCTGGATGTGAAATCGGCCCTTCGCAGAGCTATCATCCGTAAAGTCAATAGTGGTGAGTGTTTCGGCCGCCCATAGCCCGTGTCGCAGCCGGTCCGGACGGTGTGATCGGCGGTATAGTAGTAGGAAGCAAATGGTCTTTACGAGATGTCGCCACGAGCATGAAAATTGGAATGGAGAGGAGGCCATCATGCTTACAGTACGTAACCTCAGATGGGGCACCACTAGCTAGTTTGTGGAGGTCCTCATGGGACGAGGCGGAGGCGAGAAAAGCCTGACGGCAGATGGTGGCTTGCCTTCTCCTCCTCGCACCACTTGCACTCTCCGCTTTCTCGGCATCGACACGTTACGGTTGGCATTCGCAACCTCATCTCTGGGGATGCACACACGCTCCGGCCGACATGCTCGCGTCGCACACGGCTCTCCAGCCTGCAGTCTCCAGACTCCGGACGCCCTCAGCTCTGGCGACTAGTGGTGCGAGCGTCGTTCGTTTTCGAGCTTTTGGCGTCCGCGGCAGCCTACGTCACAGAGCCGTGTCGGCTAAACGAAGCGTCGGTAACGGCTCTGACAATGGCTTCTCGAAGATGTCTGGTACAGGTACAGGTAGGTGAAGAAGCAATACGGGTCGCTAAAATTGTCGCAGATGGCTGAACTGGCTTCGACCTTGGAGAGACTGCGTCGCGGAGATTATTGCCTGCGCACGGCACGTGAACATCGTATCGGACAAGAAGAGCCACAGAACAGCCCGTATTGGGAGCCATGCGATCCACTTGGCGGCGGTACGATGAGAATGATGAAGTTCGTCGGCTTCACGAGCTCACCTTCTGGTATGCTTTTGCTGGTTAAGCGGTTGCTACTGCCGCCGTCAAGAGCTCTCTGAAGAAAAATTGCAACGTGCTCGCAACGACGAAGTTGTATTGTCTTTCAGCAGCGATCTTCCCGCTCGCAAGCTCCCGCAGGGAACATTAAGATAACGCCATACTAACTTTAAATTCTTAATGCATACGCACAGGGGTCTTTACAGATGTTCCAACACACAACATTGGCCAAGGGCTCCTTCTGCACCTCCTAATTCGAGCGCTCCGTCCACATGGACCACATCAATCTGGAGAATGCCTGCCACAATGTGGTCGTGTGCATTCCAGGCAACGTCAGGAGGACTCCGAGTATGCAACTCCACCTCGCGCCATCGATTCGAGCCAGCACGCAACCATACTGCACTCTACCCAAGCGCTGCCACGGCTGCACACTGCCGTCACAAAGGATCCCAAGGCCACTAGTTTGTACAGAGGATCAACGAGGGCGTCCATGCGACTGCAGGAACAGGCATTCGATCTGCAGTATTCTCCGGCCTGCAGTGCAAAATCGCCCGTTTGCTGAAGAATCAATACAGCTAGTTAGCATCGTGATCAAACGTCTGCAGAACCGGCCTGCCCGTGCCGTCCCTATACCGAGCAACGGTGCCAGTCACGAGCTCCCTCGTACTCCACGCAGCGCCCATCACCGTTATCTGGTCCGGATTTGAACCATATCACGCCAGTGCGGGTCGAAGTACATCGCAACTAGAGTTCGGATCGTCGGACTTCTGTCATTCATAATGGAAGCCGTGGAATGCTGAGAGCTGCCCAGATGTTTCCCTTGGGCTTCGCATATCTTTCAGGCCGCATCTCTCTTCCTCATCCTAGGACATAGTATTATCCTTACAGCATCGCTCACCGTTCGACAACATGTTTGGATCCTGGCTTTCTTTGCCTCTTTTGGGGTTATGTGTACAGAGCGCGCTCTCAGCTCCAGTCGCGAAGTCTTCTGAGACGAAGGCATTGTTTAAGAGAAACACTATTTCGGGTCCGAAGATCAATGGCGCAAACTTCCCAGGTATGGAGATCCCAGACCCGAATACCTGAATCGCATTGTTGACTTGTTTCAGATCCGGCGATCATTTACGTGGACAAATGGTATGCATTTGCGACAAGAACAATTGGCAGCAGCATCCATATCCAAGTCGCTACATCCACCGATTACGTTACCTGGAACCTGCAATACAACTCGGACGGCAGCCAGTACGATGCGCTTCCAAACCTGCCTTCATGGGTAGTTCAATCTTCGCCAAACACCTGGGCTCCTGACATTGTCGCACTCGATGATGGCACTTATGTCATGTATTTCAGCGCCAGCACAACTTCAGATGCCTCTAAGCATTGCGTTGGAGCCGCGACTTCCAAGAGCGTTCTCGGACCATATACAGCGACCAGCGACAGTGCCCTGATCTGCCCGCTTTCGCAAGGAGGCGCAATCGATGCTGCAGGTTATAATGACAATGGACAAAGATATATTGTGTACAAGGTGGATGGTAACTCTATTGGTCATGGCGGCTCATGTGGCAATGACGGTACATCAAACCAAGAAAAGCTATGAAAATTACAAGCTAATGAATCACAGTCGCTCCATACGTGGGAACACCGCTGGTCCTGCAGCCTGTCTCATCGAACGGTTACACGCTCAGCGGCTCGGCGACGACACTCCTCGACAACAACGGTGCAGCCGACCAAGGCATCCTCGAAGCACCGGTCGTCGCCAAAAGTGGCTCCTACTACTTCTTGCTCTTCAGCTCCGGCTGCTAC
This sequence comes from Pseudocercospora crystallina, assembly GCA_003666085.1. Lineage (NCBI taxonomy): Eukaryota > Fungi > Ascomycota > Dothideomycetes > Mycosphaerellales > Mycosphaerellaceae > Pseudocercospora > Pseudocercospora crystallina. Next base: position 176,560 of record QQNG01000145.1, read on the forward strand.
ACCACAACTCATTATAATGTTGATTACGCATACGCCAGCTCGATCACTGGGCCCTATACCCGCGCGTCGACGCCCTTGATCTCGACGGGAACGAACGGCTTGTCTGGTCCCGGTGGAGGGGATGTGTCTAAGGACCTCAAATACCTCGCTTTCCACGCGAACTATGGCAGCGGCCGTGCTTTGTACACTGCTAGAATCAGGCAGAGTGGGACCACCCTGTCGATATAGAAAGGAAAGGAGAATGAAAGTAATGTGGATTCAACATTGCATGAGACGGCTTAGCTGGTCATGATAACAGCGGCCGATGATATCCATGAGGTCTTGGAAAGAATCGTATTTCGTAACTTGAAAATGCGAAATGTTGTCAAATCGCAGCTGCTTGTCGAGAGTCGCGTTGCGCGGCTGGGCGTGTTGTCTCCTCGCGCGGAAGGAGCGCCATCACGTGGCACATCGGTCCGATTGCTAGGAGGGAAGGAAGGATCCTGGACCTCATCCTTGGGCGAAGCGCACTCTTCTCATCCATCTTGAACATTGTTTCCATTGTAAACCGTCCGTACCAACGTGTCTCGAAGAATGCTCGAGATTCCGACATGCCCCAAGACCGTCCCCTCCCATACCTACCTTGCCACGCCGTCCGTATCGCGATCCATCTTCCGATCCACCTTCCGCTCCACTGAGATGAACAGCAAGACGGGATGACCGCCTCAAGCGGGTTGAGAACATGATGGGAGCTGTTTCAAAAGATGGCAGTATAGCGATAAGGGTCTCTCGAATTGTGGGCGAAGAACATGGTAATAGACCGGTTGAAAAATTTGCCAAGGTTCGCAGAGAATTGAACGATGCAAAGCGTTCGGATTATTCTCCCATCTTGCCTTGGATTGGCCCGTTGCGAGCTCTGTGCGATGTCGTGGATGCTGTGCTTGCGTGTCAAGGACGCTGGTCAAAGAGATATCTCGGCGGCATCCAAGAGAACTGTGATGTGCAGGCTTGGGATGTGCACACGGAAGAGAAATGGTTGTTGCTTGCGGAAGACGCTCTTCAGCTAATGATACTGCGAGTATGCTGGCATTGTCGTTTCTTCAACAGCAGACCACACAGCGACCAGTAAGTGCCTCCAAAGACTCGCTCATGTTGATTGATCGCAGCTCGAAGCCCGGACACCCACCCCGCTGCCCTCCCCGCCGCCATCACACTTACCTAAGCAGCCTGCGGTGGTGTGCCTATATATTCCGCTCAAAAGCTTCAGCCAATAACGGATGCGACAATGTGAAGCCCTTGGGACAGTCCCAAGGGAGTGACCTACTAGGCTCTTTGCACTGTTCGTTAATTGTGAAACCTACGGGTTTGAAATACGTCGTATGCCCTCACGGGCATGCGACTAAACCTTTTGTCGATTTTTGGGGATTGGTTGGGGGTTCGGTTCCAACTGCTGAGCTTGCTTTTTGCGGGGATACTGGTCTTCAGTGGCGTTTCAGCAATTTGCGCTGCGAAGCCAGCGCCAATCACAGGTAGGTGCCGGCGAGATTCGCTCCTTTCTTTGTTCGTCGGATCTATCAACTCGCGGCTCTCAATCGACTCCTTCGACGCATCTAGCAAGGAGCGTGGGCGTCATAAATCTCGCCGCTGTCTAACATCTCGCTGGAGCTCGCACGGAAGACCTCCGCAGACCTCGACAGACCTCGTAAGACCTCGTAAGACCTCGACAGACCTCGCACAGGACCTCGTAAGACCTCAACAGACCTAAACATCTAGGTCCTATTAGAACTTCACAAACCTCTACAGACCTCCGAATCGCTCGATATAGCTCCATGCGCCAGCCAGACTATGATAGACTTCGATAGCCTTGCTCATGCACTCACTATTGTAGTCTTGCAGGCTTTGAGGCTCAAGAGGGTGGCTCAACGCTGAGGAGTTCAACGGGCTCCTTATAGTGGGAACGAAGGACATCCTGATACTGCAAAGCATTTATCTACATAGTTGCAACTTCAATCGCAACATTACACATGTGACCATGCAGCGACAGCAATGTACCATACAATCATAGACTGCTCGTCGGCATTCGTTAGTTTAGCGAGAGAGAGTGCTAATGAGCCTTTCAATACTCTCAACGGGTCTTGAGAGATCATACCTGCTCATCGGTATCATTGAATAAAGGTAGCTACTTCCCAAACATCGACCATGGTCCATCCTTAACACGTGCTACAGGTAACCTCCGCTTCGACGGCCATCCGCTAGTTCCCGCTTGAAGCGATTGGCCAACAACCTCTGAAGGTTGCTTGGACCCAAGCATTGGCATGACTGGCACTCTGTTTCCCGACTTCTGTCTGAGCTTTGTTTCGTTTCCACAACCTTCCTCACGAAATAAGAAACCGAAAGGAGCTCAGAGAACATGGGCTGCGAAGGCGGATGCTGCGGCGCCGAAAAGGTCATCAAGGTGCCATCTTCGCCACCTCAGACCACCAGCTCGACCGCTGCGACTTCATCGGCTGACAACAATGGCATCGTGGAAGCCAGCAGCGAGAAATGCTGTCCGGCCAGCAAGACTAAGACTGCAGGATGCTGTGATGGCATGTAATTCTTCAGATACTAACGAACAGCGACTGACAGCTTCGTGTAGAGGACTGTTTGACATCGATTGCTCTCCGTGAATGCGAACACGGCTGTACGGCGGCGTCAGATTCTGGAGTGAACAACGCGTGCAGTGGCGACAAGACTGAAGACCATGCCGGAAAGTCTGGCTGCTGCAGTGATAAGATTGCGAAGGGTTGTAGCGATGTCAAGGACGAGTCCGCATGCAAGACGAAGACTAATGACTGCTGTGCTGGACCTAAGCAGACTGGCTACGGCGGTGTTGCTGATGCCTGCTGCGATGATTCGCCGGTGGAGAAGACTTCCTGCCAGACTGGATGCTATGGCGATGCTCCAAAGCCTGCATTGAATAAGCAGACGGATGATTGCTGCTCCAAGCTCAAGCAGGACTCCTGCGACAAGCCCTCTGCTGGATGCTGCAGCAAGAAGCCAGAATCGAGAGGTTACGCTGAGAAGCCTATTGAATACTGTGCGGCGTCTGTGAAGAGCGCGGCGTCCGGCAGTACTACGCCTAGAATGCCCTGCAGTAACCATCTCGAAGCAGCTCGCAAACGCTACGGATCCGTTTTGGAGGCCATGGGCTGCATGTGCAAGACTCTGCTCGCTCAAGGTCTGGAGTCTTGCTGCGTTAGCAAACGTCGTCTGTCATTGGAACGGATCAAGCAAGCAGGAAGCTCTCGAGCAAGTTCTGTCTGCAAGAAGTCTCGAGATGGCAATGAGAAGACTGCTGTCCGCTGCAGCGGGTCTGATGCTAAAGGTTGGGTCAGGCGCCGTGACCCGTGCTGCAAGCCGGCAAAGAGCAGTATCACTAGCAAGGTCGATGACTGTTATACAAAGGATGAGTGCGGCTCTGGCTGTTGTGCATCCATGAACGAAGCCATGAACGATGGCAAAGATGGTATCAAAACCACGACGATCGCGGCCGAGCCTATCTACAGCGATAACCCGGACCTCGAGCGAGGACTGGCAGCAATTGAGCATGTGGTGCTCACGGTCGAAGGTATGACTTGCACGGGTTGCGAGACAAAGCTAGCAAGGTCTATGGCTGCAGTGCCCTCCGCAGTCAATGTGAAGGCGAGCATTGTCATGTCCCGAGCAGAGTTCGATATCGATCCCAGCGTCACTTCTGCGGCGCAGGCCATTGCCCATCTCGAGACTGCTACAGGCTTCAAGATCCGGAAACTCAACTTATCTAGTGCCAAGCTACACATTCGGGCGTCTCCAGAGGCCAAAGATATTCTTGATCAACCTCCTCCTGCAGGCGTACTCGATCTCACGTCTGCCAAGGACACAATCTGCATCTCGTATGATGCTACCGTTATCGGAGCTAGAGACATCGTTGACCATGCCTTTGGTCGAAAGCTCGAGCTTGCTCCCATCGCGCCTCCTGAGAATCTAGCAGCAGGAGCCAAACATGTCCGTCATGTCGGCTACATGACATTGCTATCCGCAGTCCTGACAATTCCGGTACTGGTCATGGCCTGGGCGCCGCTTCCACCTCACGAAGTCGCATACCAGTCATCTTCTCTCGCTCTGGCAACAATCGTGCAAGTCGTAATCGCTGGTCCCTTCTACAGCAGTGCGCTTCGGTCCTTGATCTTCTCGCGTGTGATCGAGATGGATTTGCTCGTTGTCATCAGTACGAGTGCTGCTTACATATTCTCTGTGGTCGCCTACGTTCATCTAATGATCGGTCGCCCGCTTGCTGTTGGAGAGTTTTTTGAGAGCAGTACCCTCCTAGTGACTCTCATCATGCTGGGTCGCTACATCAGTGCTCTTGCACGACAGAAGGCAGTCGAGTCTGTGTCATTCACGAGCTTGCAACCAACTACTGCGCTTCTTGTCGATGCTTCGGAAGGAACGGAGAAGAGCATCGATGCACGGCTGCTTCAGTACGGTGATGTTTTCCGTGTTCTTCCCGAGTCGACCGTTGTCACAGACGGCATCGTCAAGACTGGAGACTCTGAGGTCGATGAGTCGATGATCACTGGAGAATCAGTCTTGGTGCCAAAGTCCGTCGGCTCGCGTGTTGTTGCTGGCTCCGTCAACGGGCCTGGTTCGCTGAACGTTGAGGTCGCTCGTCTCCCTGGAGAGAACACCATCAGCAGCATTGCCGAGATGGTAGATCAAGCCAAGCTGTCGAAGCCTCGCATCCAGGAATTCGCGGATCGCGTGGCTGGATATTTCGTACCCGTCATTCTCGTCATCACTGCAATCGTCTTTTGCATTTGGATCGCGATTGACATCGAACCCCGTCAGTATACTGGATCCCATGCCGCCGTGGATGCCATTACTTACGCCATCGCCGTTCTTATTGTATCCTGCCCATGTGCTATCGGCTTGGCTGTGCCCATGGTCATCGTCATTGCTTGTGGTGTTGGCGCGGAGCACGGTGTGATCTTCAAGTCTGCGCAAAGCATTGAGACTTCTTGGAAAGCAACGCACGTCGTGTTCGACAAGACCGGCACGCTCACCGAAGGCAGCCCAGCTGTTGTTGAAGAAGTCGTCCTTGAGAAGCCTCTCAACAAGAAGAACTTGCGCTTGCTACTTGGTCTCGTCAGTGGCAATAAACACCCTGTTTCTGCTGCGATAGCAAAGCACCTTGCCACTCAAGTCAATCGCTCAATTCAACCAGAAGACATCAAAGTTGTTATCGGAAATGGTGTTGAAGGCAGCAAGGACGGACTGGTACTTCAAGCCGGCAATGCGACTTGGCTCGGTCTGGAAAGCCATCCCGCTGTCGAGGCTATGCACGACAAAGGTCTCACAATCTTCGGCTTCGTAGTGGATGATGAGCCAGTCGTTGTCTTTGGTCTCGCTGACACTCTCCGTCCAGAAGCTCGTATGATGGTACACGAACTCAAGTCCCGCGGCATCGACATTTCCATCCTTAGCGGCGACAACGAAGGCGCAGTCCACAACGTCGCTTCGGAGCTTGACATCCCTCCATCGAACGTTCAATCTCGTTGCACACCACAGGACAAGCAGGCGTACATTCAAAAGCTTACTCAGGACAAGAACAACACGGTCATCTTCTGTGGCGATGGCAGCAACGACGCCGGCGCTTTGGCTCAAGCGACTGTCGGTTTGCACATGAGTGCGGGCACGGACGTTGCTCGAAGCGCCTCTGATGCTGTACTCATGCGTCCCAATATTTCGGGTCTGCTCACGCTCATGGACGTCTCTCGGGCTGCTCATCGCAGAATCGTGCTCAACTTCGTCTGGGCTTTCACTTACAACCTCTTCGCAATCCTGCTGGCAGCGGGCGCTTTCGTCAAGGGAAGGATCCCACCGCAGTACGCTGGACTTGGAGAGGTTGTTAGTGTGCTGCCCGTGGTGCTGATTGCGCTGCAGATGAAGTGGGCGAAGTTCGGGAATTGAGTGTGGGAGGAGCTTGAGAGGTGTGAGCGGAGGTGTTTTGCTCGTCCACTCGTTTGCGTCTTTTCAAAGTGATTCATTTCGTGATGGCGATCCCGCTACAGAGGGTGAGCCACTGCAGCCAATCCAACATCGGTCTGCTTTTAAACCAAGGTACAGGTTGATGATATCTAGCTCATCTCATCAATAGAAAGATTCCATCATCTTTCAATCACATCACTCGTTTACTTCAACACAACCTCAATCAAAGCACCAACTTTCTTCCTCAACACAAACTCCTTGGCCATATCCATCGCCTTCGCAAGCTCCTCCATCGTTTCCACTTTCCACCCACCCATCTTCTCACCGGAGGCATGAACCGCGATCTGAGCGTAGTTGGGAGAACGATCCGTCAAATCAATCCCCAACGGATCCCTCTCAGCCTCCGAAACCGCGATCCCATCCGGATGCACATCCCTCAACCCAATCATCGTCGCCCTAAACCCGCCATTATTCAACACAATCGTCAAGAACGGCAATTCCAAGTTTGCTTGTGCCCAGTACGTTGCTGCTGGAGAACCTAGCATGAACGCTCCGTCGCCTGTGATGGCGCAGACCATTGTATTTGCTCCATCTGTATCGCTCGCGGGTTCTGGAGGGGAGTCGACGGGTTGGATGCCTGGGAGATGTGGATTGCCGCGATAGCGTTTGAGGGCGAGTTTGATTCCGAGGGATGCACCGCCTGCCCAGCCGAGGCCGCTGCCGCCTTTGGAGAAGCAGGTGCCCGGTTGAGTGAGTTTGAGGTTGGTGAGGAGGGGGATGGTGGATGTTACGGCGTCGTGGACGTAGATGGTGTTTAGGGGTAGGAATTGTCGTAAGAGGGTGGCGAGGTTTGAGATTGTGATGGATGTTGGGCCGACTTGGACTTGCGAGAGGCATTGAGCGGTGTCGCGAACCATGTTCCGACTGTGCTCGCGATGTCGAGCAACGGAGTCTTGCCATTGTATGCTCTGTGACTTATTCCACGAATCGACCCAGCTGCACAGCTGCTCCAAAGCAAGTTCGCACTCTGCTTGAAATAGCTCCGCTTCGAAGCCAACGAGTTGCATGGCTTCTTTTCTTGGGTCGATGTCGATATGGAAGCATCCCTTGGAAGGCGTGACAGATCCTATTTTGGATGGTATCCATGGGACATCGCAGTCGAGGATCAGAATGCAGTCAGCGTTCTTGATGAGATGATCGGGTTTCTGGTTTGATGAGACCCAGGCCGGACTGCTGGCTGGGAACGACATTTCGCGGTATTCGGCATCAAGGACTTTGAGCTTGGGGATCAGACTTGTGAGGTTGATGAGTTGATGGACTGCTGCGTGCTTTCTTCCGAGATGTCCAGTGATGACGAGAGGATTGGTCGCATCGACCAAGGCCGTTCCAATGGTGTGAACGGCGTTCAATGGCAGGCCTCCTACATGGCACGTCTGTGGTGGAGTCTCCGTTGCCTGCAACAAGTCCGCGTTCACCTTTGATGCGAGTATTTCTCGGGGTGCAGTCAAGTACGTTGGCCCGGTCGACATCGAAGAAGACATCAGCAAAGCCCTCCGCACAACATCTCTGACATGCTCCGCGACTTTGATCTCGTTCGAGTAACGAACGTACGGAGCTACGATAGCCGCTTGGTTTGGGACATCCTGCATCCATTGCACGCGCTCTGACCTGACACCCGGTATGCCGGCATCGATCGTGAGAGGAGCCAGACCAGCGAATATGAGCATAGGAGATCGCCCCACGGAGGCGTTATGCAGGCCCTGTCCTAGAGCAGAAGTGCCAACGTCCGTGTGTACGATAACACATTGAGGTTTCCCAGTGATGCGTCCGTAACCATCTGCTGCTGATATGGCGACGAACTGCACAGCATGTCAGTTTCAATGGGAGACTATCGACCCGTGTAGAGAGCTCACCTCATGTGAAAAGTGCACCATATTGGGCCATAGTTGGCCGTCTCTTTGCCGCTTAAGGTACGCTTCGATTATGCTTGGATGATCGGAGCCGAGGACCGCAAAGAGGTAGTCTACACCCGATTCGGCCAGGACTTGTAAGAAAAGGTCGGCCACAGTGCTCTCGTGGTTCTCGTGAGCGTTCCCCATGTTGAACTCCTGTATGGATGCAGAGTAGTACAATCCAAGGCGGAGACGTGTGGAGAGTATCGATTATATTCGGCGTCCATGAGTTGTTTCGCCGATCATCCGCACATGAGGCTCATGATCGTGCCTTGCTGTGACGGGGTGCGTGACTGCTGTTGGAGCAAACGCGCTTGGCTGAGCCGGCAAGAAGCGACGGCTACTCAATCTTGGATGCCCAAGAGATGACTGCGTTCCTCACACATCTCCGTCACCTGTCCGCATAACCAGTAGCGCCGACCCTCAGGAGTTTGCCCTTGGGCTGGGCACTGGAAGCCGGTCTGTTGTGAATGCTGCACCGAGTTGCGACGCAGGTGACACTAGCTCTGCATCGGCGACATGCAAAGGCGACCCAGTAGTGACTGAAGCCTACCATACAGCGTTTGCAGAGAGCACACGAGCGTCTTATAAATCCGCCTTCCCCCGCTGCAGACATCTTGAACGCAGCCACCGGCATCATCATGGGCCAACAAGAAACTCTTACAGCATCCGATCCCTCACTGGAGGCATCAACAACATGGCTAGACCCGAAGATCGAGAAGCGCATCGTGCGCAAACTGGACGTCACTCTCGTGCCGATGCTCTGGTTCCTCTTCGTGGTATCCTTCGCAGACAGAAGCAACATCGGCAATGCTAAGATTCAGGGAATGGACAAAGATCTCCATCTCACTGGAAACAGGTACAACATCGCGGTCATGGTCTTCACTCTCGCATACGTTGTCTTCGGGATTCCAGCCAACATCGCTTTCCGGAAGATTGGTCCGAAGAGCCTTTCGGGCATGATGTTCATCTGGGGCATCTGTGCTCTTTCTCAAGGACTTGTTCAGAGTTGGGCCGGGCTGGTGGTGTGCCGGCTGCTCATGGGCGTTTTCGAGGCCGGATTCGTACCTGGCTGCGCATATTTGATTGGAAGCTACTACAAGAAAGATGAGTTCTTGAAGCGGTATGCGGTCTTCTTCAGCGGAGCTATTTTCGCGGGCGCGTTCAATGGCCTGGTCTCGTACGCTCTTGCGCTGGCTGACGGTGCTGGTGGTATCGCGGGATGGAGGTGGATCTTTCTGGCTGAAGGCCTGCTCACCTGCGTTGTGGCATTTCCGACATTCTGGTTGGTGCCGAACTTTCCGGAACACACGAAGGTGTTCAATGGGAAGGAGAAGGACGTGCTACTGGAGCGTCTGCGCTTGGATGGAGGCGAAGAGCCGACCGGGAGCGTATGGACCCATGTAACGGAGGCTTTGGTGGACTGGAAGATCTGGCTAGCGTGAGAGAGCTCAGCTCAACTGTTTCGAAGTGACAAGACTGACCACCTATGCAGTACCTTGGCCTACATCGGAGTCGAAGAGAACGTGGCTTCCATATCAGCCTTTTTGCCTTCGATCTTGAAGGGTCTTGGCTTCACGTCCGTCTCGGCACAGGTGCACTCGATCCCAGTGTACTGCACAGCTTTCGCCATGACCTTGATTATCGCCTATATCAGTGAGCGCATCCACCAGAGGCATTTGTTCGCACTGTTCGGCGCCCTGATCAACCTGGTTGGACTTTCTATCCTCCTTGCGAAGCCGGTGTCCACCAGTGCGAGATACGCCGGTACATTCTTCCTTACCTCAGGCTGCTATATTGCGATGCCGATATTGGTAGTCTGGAATGCCAACAACATGGGCAGAGGTAAGAGAAGCTTCTGGGTTTGCGTGGCACATGCTCTGACACTCATTGATAGGATCCAAGCGCGTGGTAGCGGTGGCCATGACCACAGCCGTGGGCAATTGCGGCGCTTTCATATCTTCGAATGTCTTCATCACCGCAGAAGCTCCTCATTATCCAACAGGTACGCGTTGAGCCCGCAAACATTTTTGCAATCTTTCTGACCGTACTGCAGGCTTCAAGGTCGGTATGGGCATGAACGCGCTTGCCATTGCATCGATGAGCATACTGTATGCCGGTTTGATCTTGAGTAACAAGCGGCGGGACAAGAAGGACGACGGTGGAAGGTTCGAGGAACCAGACTCAGCGGAGATGCTGTCTGAGGAAAAGCGCGACGGTTCCAGGTATCAGTTATAGGTCGAGGTTGCTGTGGAGGTGTTGGAAGTACTGTAGAGGTCAGGAGTGAAGCCTGAGGTTTGCTCGTTGGAAGCTGCCGAGGCGTTATCGGAAGGCATTATCACAAGCGAGCGCGGGACGCGACTAGCTTGTGTTTACTCTGTTTACTCGGCTTCTCTCTGAACTTCGACGACGACGCAGACCAACACTGAAGACCCTCCACCAATCGCTACCGATATCATGCTGTAGAGAAACACTTCGCGACTGCAACTAGTTCATTAAAATGCTCCATTGGCTTGCCGGCCAGAAGCCGCACGATGGCAGTGGTGGTGAGGAAATGGCCTGATCCTTGTCCACGGAGACATTGCTGACTCGAACAGACCCAGACACGACTGGCTACATAGAACCTCCAGAGACTCCAGCGCCTGTGTTCGCCGTTCGCGCATTCAAACATGCCATCTTTGGGACGCCCGGGACTGCCCAGCCGAAGCCGCGACGACACTCGAACACCGATAATGCGCGCGCAGGACGGAACACACGACCACAAATGATAAGGCCAAAGAGCTCCAACGACGCGCCCGCAATGAGCAGATTTGAGGAAGCAGTCGCGCCAGAGCCACTTCCTTCCCCTACGAAGGGAATTTTGATGACCCCGGGCACTGCCGCCGGCAAGCGAAAGACGGTCACCTTCCCGGAGCATATTGTGGACAACGAGCAGAAGCGCCCACTCAAGAGCGGCTTACCAGATGATTGCCCCGGCAAATTCCCAAGTCCGTGGGCAAAAGCTGAGGCGGATCATATCGAGGACACTGTTGAGAAGGCAAGGGGTCGCAACAAGCTCACAGAAGCGCTGGAGCAGGCGCGCGACGAGTCAACGAAGAGGAAAGTCAGATTAGGGAAGAATAGCAGACAACGCGATGATCAACAAGATGAGCCCGAGCATACAGTAGATCTAGCAGAGCCAAGATCTGAGTCCGGCAAGTACTGGAAAAATGAGTACGAAATGTACAGGGAAAAGTCCACGCGCGAGGTTAAGAAGCTCGTTGCGAAGCAGAAGTCTGCGAAGAATTATGCAAGGGACAAGGACGACCAGTGCAATGAACTTGCCGACCAATTGAAGCAGGAGAGAAAGAGAGCCGATCGACTGGAGCGCCGCACTGCTGAGCTTGAAGCGCAGTTGAAAGACTTCCAAGAGAAGCTGCGACAAAGCCAGGCGGCAGAACAGACAGCTCAGGATGAGCTTGGCCGGCTGAAGCGTGGGTTTGGTACGACGAGCTACAGACGAGGCGGAGAAGTAGCAACTGCTTCAAAATCCACTGAGAAGACGGACTCAGAACGGGGCACTTGGGGGTCTCCGTACGCCCACCCTCCAACTGTGCCGCCGCATGCTACTGGTGTACCTCCGGAGGCAAAGTCAGCGACCGACAAGCCTGCTCAACCAGACATTGAGCCTGTAAAATCACGGACAAGGCCTCGACCTCGAAATACGCAACCCAAGATTGAGGATGATATCTGGGCGCCGTCTTCGAGTCTAGCTCCCGAACAGCCCGACAAGCGACCACCCTCTCCAGGTGCAAATCGAGATGTTGCCAGTGGCCTAGATGCGAATCCGTTGCCGTCGCTTGACGTAAACAGCATTCAAAAAGATGCCATATCATTGGCTATGTCTATGGGCATGCAACCACCGTCACCGAAGCGCGAGCAGCGACGCGACTCGCCCTTGGCTCAATCACCCAAAACTTCACAGTCTCCACCAGAGAAGCGACCTGCAAAAGACGTTGACTTTTCAATCCAAGTGCCTTCGTCCAGCGTCTTCGATCCCGACGCGACGACGGAACGACCAGTCTCCCCAACTGAGATGAAATCGGCGTCTCGAGAAGCCAGGAATAGACCACTTAACACCAAGGAAAATGTATCACCTTCAAGACCGGCGCCTAGAGATGATCAACCTAAACCGTCCACAGCTTGGAATGCCATGAGTGCGCCGCCAGCTGGAGAGAAGCGACACTACAACAAGTCTGGTAAAGAGATCAATGCTGACTCCTTGGCGAGAGCGAGAGAGCGACTTGCTCGTGGCGGAAGAAAGGTATCTTGATCAGCAGATTCCACCATCATTGATTGAACGAGCTCGCCGACTTATTTTTCATTGTTCAGCGTTCGACACTGTATATACTCATTTCACGACAGCAAGCCCACCGAGGCCGGCGCGGCATACATTTTGTCCCAGAACAGCAAGACTTTCCGGTCACATGACACCCGACTCTTCATCTCCTTGCACACGCTCGGAGCATGGAGTGCAACCTGCTCAAATCTACGCAACGCGTTTACTGAAATGTCTCTCGTGTCTCGCCTTCTCCAGCACGAACATTTTCCTCGCTCAAACGCACAAGCTTGCTGAAATGGAGCAATTGTTGCTGCTTTGGCACGCTTTCTCGTGCCGCAACTTCGACTATGGTTCCTGATTCTGGAAACAAAGTGCTAGGGCGGAACAAGGATCCTTATCGCCCGCCGGCCTGGAGCTCTTATCGCATTCGGACTACTGGGAAACATCCACTTCCACGCGGTCGTCACGCTCAATGGATGCGTAGATTCGCGACGGATATGCGCGTGTCGGCGGGGTAAGTTCTTGTCAATGAAAAGTACATCGATGTAAAAAGTACCTTCTCGGCGCTTTCGAAGAGCATATCTTTAGGTTGTGACCTCCCTCTTTGTTTTCATCTCCCCTCCCTTCAACTCCTCATCTCTACCTTAACCCTGCAGCTTCACGATACCACGACAAGATGGTTCTGGAACGCCTCCAGCAGGTCACCGCGCACGTCACGGGGCAGAAGGTCCAATCCCACCCTTTCGATCCGCTGTCTGGAGATGAGATCGCTGCTGCTGTCGCGATTGTGCGTCGAGAGTACCCCAATGTACACTTCAATGCGGTCTCGCTTTGGGAGCCACGGAAAGCCGACATGATGGCATGGCTCGCAGCCCCGGATACGGTTCCAAGGCCGCATCGAGTTGCAGACATCGTGGCAATTGGCAGAGGAAGCAAGGTCTTCGATGGCTTGGTCGACTTGAATGAGGGCAGGATCACGAAGTGGGAGCTCACAGAGGGAGTGCAACCTCTGATCACCATGGAAGATTTGCAGATTGTGGAGACTGTTGTGAGGAAAGATCCCAAGGTCATTGAGCAATGCGGGATTCTGGGTATCCCGCCGGAGGACATGCACAAAGTCTACTGCGATCCTTGGACTATTGGCTACGATGAGCGTTTTGGCTCTTCCATTCGTCTCCAACAGGCTCTCATGTACTACCGACCGAACATCGACGACAGCCAGTACACGTACCCGCTCGACTTCTGCCCTATCTACAACGCCGATACGCAAGAGATCATTCACATCGATGTCCCGAAGATCCGCCGACCTCTGAACAAAGCGCCGCCGATCAACTACCACGCTGATGCGATCAAGAAAGAGGGCGGGTTCAGGAAAGATCTCAAGCCGATCAACATTTCGCAACCAGAGGGCGTGTCATTCACAGTCGATGGACGGACACTGAAATGGCAGAATTGGAGCATTCATGTTGGGTTCAACTACCGAGAGGGTATTGTTCTATCGAACATTACTTTCAATGACAAGGGCAATGTGCGACCTGTCTTTTGGCGTATGTCTCTCGCAGAAATGGTCGTTCCATATGGGAACCCCGAACACCCACATCAGAGGAAGCACGCGTTCGATCTCGGAGAGTATGGAGGAGGCTATATGACCAACTCGCTTGCTCTCGGATGTGATTGCAAGGGTGCAATTCATTATATGGATGCCGACTTTGTCAATCGTGCTGGCGTGCCGCAGGTAACCAAAAATGCTATTTGCATTCATGAAGAGGACGCGGGTATTCTATTTAAACACATGGACTTCAGAGACGAGTCAAACACTGTGACACGAGCTCGGAAGTTCGTTATCAGCCACATCTTCACGGCCGCCAACTACGAGTACTGCGTATACTGGATCTTCCACCTGGACGGCACCATTCAGCTGGAAATCAAGCTCACCGGCATCCTGAATACATATGCGCTTGCGCCGGGCGAGGAGGCGGCGCCGTGGGGTACAGAAGTGTACCCTGGCGTCAATGCCCACAATCACCAACATCTGTTCTGTCTCCGCCTCGATCCGAATGTCGATGGCTCGGACAACACTATTTTCCAAGTGGATGCCGTTCGTGGAGACGGCGAGGTCGGTAGCAAGGAGAACCCATACGGCAACGCCTTCTACGCGAAGAAGACCAAAATGGAGAAGATGGGCACAGCCAAGAGCGACTACGATGGAAGCACCAGCCGCACGTGGGAAATGGCCAACACCAACAAGCTCAATCCGTACAGTAAGAAGCCAGTATCCTACAAGCTCGTCAGCAGGGAAGTGCCAAGCTTGCTTCCCAAAGAAGGATCCCTCGTCTGGAAGCGAGCCGGATTCGCCAGACATGCAGTCCACGTCACGAAATGTAAGTCTATCATGACCTTCAGACCACGTGTGCATCTCCTCGGTGTAACTCACAACGACTCCAGATTCCGACGACCAGATACACCCCGCTGGACGCCATGTGCCCCAGACGAGCGGCGAACCCTCTCAGGGCATCCCCGCGTGGATTGATGCCGATCCGGAAGGCTCGCTGGACAACACGGACGTCGTTCTCTGGCATACCTTTGGCTTGACACATTTCCCATCACCAGAGGACTACCCAGTGATGCCAGCTGAGCCTATGACAGTCCTCATGAGTAAGTCCCGAGCATTCTTGCTTGTTGTACGATCGATCATGCGAACCGTGACTAACACGTGGCAGGGCCTCGGAACTTCTTTACGTCGAACCCATGCATGGACGTTCCACCTTCATACTCAAGCACGCCGAGCCAGGTTGCGGCAGGGAAGTCGGGTATCAAGGGTGTTATAGACAGTATCAGCCGCTTCGCGTTCGGCGGCAAGCAAGAGAAGGGCGGCAGCAACGATTGCTGCAACTAAAAGCACGCGGCTCAAAAGTCCACCAGAATGACGTGCGGCGCGTATTGACGGCACTTCTTCTAAATTGATCTCAGCGCGTTGTTGCCATGCGATTGCTCAATCCGTGCTTATAAGGTTTCACAGACCGCAGTCGGATCCGAGACGGCCTCTTGCCGCTCGTCTGCAAGAGGTGCACGGCGACATGAGCCCGATAAGATTCTCCACGGCTCTTCTCTCCGGCCTCCACAGCCCGACATTCAGCTTCTCCAGTGTAATCTCTTTTCGCGCGGAGGCGGCGCACGCCGTACGAGGGCATTGTGTGACCAGTCGAAACCGCTACGTAGTTGTACATGTTGTCGCCGCACACGCGCATCTTCAGGATCTCACGGGAGTTGTCTTCGGTCTATGTTCCCATCGAATGTCGTCGGCGAAAGCCGGCAGTATTGCTGTTTTGGAGAAGCAGACCCTGCAGTCGGCTGCATTCTTGAGTGGCGATCGCTCCCGGTCAAGAAACACTGAAGGCTGCTTGTGCATGTTCTTCTGCAATCTTGGGGGTGCTTGCGTCGGTGCCAACTCGGACCAAGATACCCACAATGCGCTTGGAATCGCACGTGAAATGACGTCGACTGCAAGTGAATAGAGTTCGGCTTACCTAAAACGGCATCGCTGAATTTTCTTAACCCAACCTCAGAGATTGAACCAGCAAATGACGCTCGCCCAAATTCCTTTCCCCTGGTCTGTATCTCGCACAGAGTCCACTTTTTCTCATTCACCGAAGCATGCCAAGTCCGACAAGAAGACGTGCGTCTCCAACCTTAACGCCGCGCTATGGTCGTCCCTGCGGGCTCAACCCTTGTCTTTTGTGGGCGTGAACTGCGGGAAAAGAGGCTCTCATGCGCGCCGTTGACGACTCATATCCAGCACAGGCCCAGCACAGGCCCCGTATGTGGAGTGTATCTGACGTACTGTCGAACAACAACTCGCCCACATTCCACCAGCTGAGCATGCTGAGCAGCTCTTGGGATGACCGGCTGTGTCTCGGAACCGGCGCGGTGCGTCTTAGCAATACAACTCTGCCTGTTGTGAAAGGCCTGCAATGTTCATTATTCCGAGGCGAGCTGTTGCGCCCGCATGGTTAATGGAACGAGATGTGGATCTCAACACGGCGACAGAGGTGGATGAAGGAACGGCGGTATTGATAACAGCAATTTCGGGCGTTGTGTGCCTTTCGTTGCTGTGATACAAAACCCTCTCTCGGGTCCCTGATTTTTCCTCTCTCCAACCTCCACGTTCCACCTTTTCTCCCTTTTTCTCCCCAGGCGATCACCAGGTGCTGTGCATCTCACAACCAGGTCGCAGACGGACGACCTTCCGAACCCTTTTGCTAGGAGTAACCACCACGCCTCTGGCAGGCCACTACCGCCAACATGGGATTTTTCAAGGCCTCTCACAAGGACAGCGAGCATGGAGTGCCGCACTTCATGGGACTTAGCGGTCGCGCACTGTCGCTCATGGTATCGACGGTCGCGACTAACGGGTTCCTTCTTTTCGGATACGACCAGGGTGTCATGTCCGGTATCATCAGCGCAGACCAATTCGCAGACACCTTCCCTCAGGTCAGGGACGACTCTACTTGGCAAGGCTTCGTGACGGCGATCTACGAGGTCGGCTGTCTTCTCGGTGCTATCATCCAGCTTACTTTCGGTGACAAGATCGGTCGACGACGAGCAATTATCCTTGGCGGTCTTATCATGATCCTCGGCGTCATTATCCAAATTTCTGCTATTCGTGGCCACGGCGCTACTGCTCAGTTTATCGTCGGACGTACCATTACTGGAATTGGCAATGGAATGAATACTTCTACTATCCCAACTTGTAAGCGCATCTTATCGATGATGTTGTGGGCACCCGCTGACTTCTCGCAGACCAAGCCGAATGTTCGAAGACAACCAACCGCGGTCTGTTGATCTGTATCGAAGGTGGCACTATCGCCATCGGAACTGTTATCGCGTACTGGATCGACTTCGGTGCTAGCTACGGTCCAGACGATCTCACTTGGCGTTTCCCTATCGCATTCCAGATTATCTTCGGCCTCTTCCTGTCCGTCCTGATGGTTTGGTTGCCCGAATCTCCCCGTTGGCTTCTCACTCGCGATCGCCATGAGGAGGCGACTACAGTCCTGGCCGCTCTTCAAGGCAACCCACGCGACCATGAGGATGTCAAGCTCCAGGCCGGTATCATCATGGACAGCATCCGCGCATCTGGACACGTTGGTGGCAACACTCCATTCAGCGCCCTCTTCACTGGTGGCAAGACCCAGCACTTCCGTCGTATGATGCTCGGATCTAGCAGTCAGCTCTTTCAACAGATCGGCGGTTGCAACGCAGTCATCTACTACTTGCCAATTCTCTTCCAGAGCAGTGTCGGCCAGGGTCGCACCCTGTCTCTGATCCTCTCCGGAGTCAACATGATCGTCTATGCCATCTTCGCCACGACTTCCTGGTTCATCATCGAGAAGGTCGGCCGCCGCAAGCTCTTCTTGATCGGTACTGTCGGCCAAAGTTTATCCATGGTCCTGGCCTTCGCCTGTCTGATCCCCGGAACCACTGAGGCCGCAAAAGGTGCCGTCGTTGGATTCTTCTTCTTCATCGCATTCTTCGGAGCTACCTGGTTGCCCCTCCCATGGCTCTACCCAGCCGAGGTCAACCCGATCAAGACTCGCGCCAAGGCCAACGCTACCTCCACCTGCACCAACTGGCTCTTCAACTTCCTCATCGTCATGATCACACCCGTCATGATCTCCAACATCGGCTGGGGCACTTACTTGTTCTTCGCCGCCGTCAACGCCTGCTTCTTGCCGTTCATCTACTTCTTCTACATCGAGACTGCCAACCGCTCGCTCGAGGAGATTGATCTGATCTTTGCCAAGGGATATCTGGAGAAGATGAGCTATGTCAAGGCTAGCAAGGAGCTTCCTTTCCTTAGCGATGCTGAGCTTGATGAGAAGGCGAAGGAGTATGGCTTCAACAGCAGCGATGATGAGGCTGGCCAGTTGGAGGATGCCCACTATGGAGAGAAGGAGGCGGATATTGCAAAGTACAACAATGGGGGTGCTCAGATGGCTTAAGTGTAAGCATCTATGATGAGATGGTTCGCGTTATGTTAGCTTCAGTCTGGAAAGATGGATTGAGGCAAGGGAAACCAAGGCCGCCTGAACGCTCACAGCAATGAGCAAGGCGCAGTGACTGCCCATGGCAGATCCAGCCTTCCCGCCGCCGCTCCTCCATAGAGCAAGAGATACCCGCCCAGCTGGGCATTGAGAGATTGAGATGCGGTTCTGCGTACGCGCTTCCGCGATAGAGGTCATAGACGATAGAATGATACCAACGATTTTCGGTCAGCAGCTTCTATGCTGTCTCTACTTTGTATGTCGTTGTTCCTGCCAGTACGTCGGTCAGCAATGCGGATGCGCGGATCTGTACTTCCAGCTTAGTCAGCCATTGGACACCCCCGAGCAACTTTCACAGCACCACCTCAACCTCTGCACGCCCAACATCCATATACACAAATTTGGGTGGAGGGCATGCTAGTCTGTTGAAGGCGCGAGCAAACCATGTCTAAAGCATTGCAACGCCTTGTGACCTCCCGACATACGCCAAGCTCTATACACCCGCGCTATGATACACCTGGTGAGCCAATTTCGAACGGGGATGAAGAGACAAGAGAGAGGTCCGATATCTCGGCGCTAGTTGTGGTGACATACATATCTATGACTATTGGTACGAGGGTAGTAGAGTTGGATTGCATCCGTGGTACTGACGTCGGGTAAGAGCCGCACGCACATGACACAGAATGGCCGACAATAGCCGGCATGGGTGCAGCCTTCTTGTGAGTGCATGTTATATTCATTCACTTGCAAGCTGTCACATGAAGTTTCCCCCCTACGGAGTCGAAGTTCTGATTTCGTCAACCTCCACTAACAAGATCATCCACGAACAACATTCATCAACAATACCGGTCATCGCAGTTGAAACCTTTCAGCACTTGAAGATATATTCGCCTGCAGTTGCTAGACATACGAATAGGACGCCCGTCCGACGACAGTACCTTTCACCGTGCCAGCGATATGGCATCCACACTCGAGTCGCTCCCGCCGGAGATGCAATGCGCTATTGCTGAACACGTCGAAGACGGCGACATATTCGCACTGCGCCTTACTTGTCGCGCAATGTCCGCCGCATCCCTCGACACTTTTTGTGAGCGCTTCTTCAAGACTCGAAAGCACCTCTTTACCTTCGCGGGCTTGAACAGTCTTGTCGAGATTATGTCGAGCCCGTATCTTCTGAAGAAGATGCAGCGGATCGAATTTGTTCTGGTCGCGTTTAAGACTCCTCGAAGGCTGAATACACCAGAAGGGATTGCCACCCTTCAGCCTGTGCCAGGCGATGAAGTTGTGGGTATGGTCCCCGGCCGTACTTTCGATGTTGCAGCTCTGCAACAAGCGGAGGATCACTGGAACCATGCCTGTTCTCTCTTTACAAAGGACGGAAACCACATCAATATGCTGAGCCAGATCTTCGCCGGCCTTCATGGGAAGACTTATCCGCCTGTCTTTGCCTTCGATAGTCAATGCATTGACCGCTCAAGCTTCGGATTCGCCGCCGTCCAGCGGCTCATCGGGCCCACGCTAACAGACACTTGCCTCACACGCGCCAGTTCACAGCCGGTGATCAATGAGGCGCTCCACGCGATGAATACAGCCAGCGCCACGTCAGAACGCCGCTTGGAGAGACTCTACGTCATGAAAAGCGCCCTCGACCACACTGCTTTCGATTTGCCAGAGTCTCTGCGCAGTGAGGCCTGGTGCAAGCTTCTCAGTCTAGAGTTGCGATGCACGACAGAAATGGTCGAGCACACAGACTCGCATTTCTCTGAGTTTTTACGATCACTCCGTCGCTTGAAAGTTCTCTATCTCTTCGGAGAGGCCGGCTATGACTCGACTGGCGGGGACTGCATTCGCCTTCTTCTCGATACCATCCCGTCCCGCAAACTCTGCGAGCTGACCCTGCTAAACATGGATACCGAAGCACAAGACCTGCTACTACTCTTGAGCAAGCACAAGTCAACCTTGAAGACTGTGCGCTTGAGAGGTATCAGCCTACCAGACCGGGGCTCATGGGTGCAAGTCCTCGAAGGCCTGCACAATAACGTGTCTTTGCAAGAACTGGCCATCCAGAGAATGGCTGTACGTCCGAAGAACGAGACGAAAGCTCGCCTTCTGGACACGCAAGGAAAGAACGATTTCACCATCCTTCGTGATGGCATTCAGCCAGGGTTGAAGGGCATTCTCGATGACCGGGAATTCGAAGGCTATTCAAGGAAGCTGTTGTGAAACTGGCGCAGGGGCAGTTAACGAAGACCAGTCGGGCGATACGGGGGAGGTTCAAGAAGAAGAGGAGACAGAGAAGTCGAGAGATGAAGAGCGAAGACAAGTGATGGTACGCCGCATGGTATTCAGTGCTTCAGGTCAGACCACTCTCACTCCTCCTGCAGCAACATACGTCGACCATAATACTTTCACTTGGAACTCGCCTCCGCCGCAGTCTGATTAAACGCGCTCTCTCCACTAGGCGCACACACAAGTCCGGTGCTCCCATTCGAAGTCACGCAGCAGAATGCATGGAGTGATTCGGCCGAACAGCCAGCGCGGAAGGCTTCTGGAGAGCTCGTATCGGGGGCTGACATGAGCATCAGAGACGTATTTGGAAGAGTTTGTATCAATATTCTCTTACCTGCAGTGCAATTCTCAGCGACCAACTGGTCGCCGGTCTCGGGGCAGCATAGAGCAGCCGACTCTTTGTGGAAGCAGGCGTTGGTTTCTTCCAGGCCGGGCTCGAGAGGAGATGCTGCTGCCAGCGCTGCGAGGCTAGTGAGAATGACCGCTGGAGATTTCATGGTTTTTTGAATTGAGGGGGTTGAATTTGAGGCGGAGGAGCAGAGACTGAGCGATTTGCTTGAGAGACTGGGGTACAAGACAAATGCAACTAATATGCTACCCCTATACTGATCAACAGCGCCATTCATATTCCGGTACTGTGTACCTTTGGCCTCGGCTCACGGCAAGAACATCAATGTCCGTACAGTAAAGTTGCTGTGATGGCGGAAGTTAAGCGTCTACTCACCTCAAACTACTCGGCACACCTCTATCAGATTCGGCATGAGGTGCCTATCTGATCCGAGGCATATTCTCTGGCTGGCCAAATAAGAACTCAGGGGTGAATTAGTGCAACAGAGAAGCTTTGTTGCTAGCAGACTTTCGTCGGAAGATCAGCATCTGATCTTGGTCAAAGCCGAGAGCGGATCTGCGACTGACGCCGGCCGCTCAAGATCATTGCAGACAGTGAGTGGGAACAGGCTACAAGAAAGCCCTCAATTGAGCAGCTGAAAAACATATGAGCGCGTGAGGGACTGAAAACCTGCAGAAGTCTCTCAGTCATTCTCTCTTTTCTGGCAAAGATAGAAGGACTACACTACACCTCCAAGCATGGACTGTACCAACAACTCCTTCAAGTCAACCTCACCAACGCCACCTGTCCAGGTGTACTCAACGTCCCCCCTACCGAAGAATAAACCTTACAGATACCACCCAAGAAATCCCCTCCCTTACACAAACTCCTGCTATACTGATCGCAGAAGCCCAGACAATCATCCAGATTCGCCGCCAGAATCCTCTTGCTCAAGTGCCGTCCAGAAACCTCCCTCTTCACCTCCTCCACTTCATCACCGCCCTCGCGCTTCTTCAAATCCCCAAACAGCTCCTCCCCCTCCATCCCCTCCCCAACCTGCTTCTCCTCCCCCTCCACCTCCCTCACCTCCATCATCTTATGCTTCCCAAAACTAACAATCACATTCCCACTAAACCTCTGATCACACAACACCCCATACGTACTCCCCACAGAATCCACACATCTCCCGCCACTCAGACTCGGACATATCGCCGCGTAACTCGCACAACTTGGGAGTGGGCTTGAAGCTGCGGAGGAGAAAGCGGGTGTTGCCCAAGAAGTTGTGGCGGTCGTCATGATGAAGTTTGTGTTTGTGACGTCGGGGAGGGCGGCGGAGGCTGGGGGGAGGGTTGTTGAGGGGGGTGGGGAGGGGGTTGCGCCGTCTATCAATGAAGTTAGTTAGGGTCTCTGATAGTGCGATGGGGCTGGGATGGTGTGACTTACTGGCTGTGACGCGCTGGGCAGTGGCGGTAGCGATGGCGCTTGAGATGAGGACGAAGGTTCTTTTCATGTTCGGCGACATTTTGGTCTGATTGCCAGACAGCCACAAGCGTTGAGATCTTTCTTTCACTTTGTTCTGCTCGAGAATAGGTAGCCGACACCATTGCAGCACGCTCGCCGCATTGCCATTCTGTTCTTGGCTTGGGCTTTGAACGGGTTGTTTTGCTTCACGTGTCAGTGAGGAATGTATGGAGAGCTTCATTTCGCAACACCCAGCGGCATGGTTCAAATCGATGCGCGTTTCATTCTGGGTCCGTCTCTGATAAACGATTCTGGTTCATTCCAGAGCCATAACATTGGAGATAGTCACCGGCGTGCCTTGCTCGGCATTAATGAGTCTTTCACCGTTTGAGAGGGGACAGGACAGCGCTGGAGATAGTATTCTGATATATCAATGCTTCATACAAACAATCAGGATATATCTCACAACCCATCCCCTGGCCTCCAAACATCCCTCATCCACCTCGTATCAAGATCACTCCCCTCCTCATAAAACCTCAAATCCGTACTCAACCGAATCCTCCCCTTCGGATCATCATTCTTAATCGCCCCATGAATCATATACGGGTTGTGGAAAATCACATCTCCAGCCTCGTAATCACCCACAAGCCATCTCCTCTTCACTTTCGCACCACCATGAACGCCTGCCTCAACTTCCTTCGTCAACTCCGAAGCATCGTGAGATAGTTGACCGTCTCTCGCCATGTTAACGTTGAATCCGTGGATTCGCTCGTCTCTGGATAGACCGCGCTCTTCGCCTAGTCGTTCGAATTCTTTCTCCATGGCGAGACCGACGTCTGTGCTGTTTTCAAGATACATGAGGCCGCCGCCTTCGGCTGTGCAGTCGCCAATCGGAACCCATGCTGTCAGGAACTCGGCGTCGCCAGCTCGGAGGAAGATTTTGTCGTAGTGGATGCCCGTGCTGAAGCCGTTTGGGACGTTGTGGCGAAGGAGTGTGCGTTTGATGATGACTTCTCGTTTCCAGTTCATGAAGTCTCTGACGAACTGGCGAAGCTGGGGGTGCTCCAGGAATGCCATGTAGATTGGATGTGTATGTGCCTCAATGAGTTTGTCGACTTTCAATTGATCTTCCGGCAGGTCGCGACCTCCATTTCCGTGATGTGCTACTGGATCTTGCGAGTCGTCGAAGATGCCATCTCGTGGCGAGGTGCCGGGTTTGAGGAGTCCAGTTGGTGCCATATGTGCAAAATACGCTTCTCTCATATCGAGAACATCTTCTCTGGGCATCACATTCTTCACAAACACGTAGCCTTCTTCGCTGAAACGCCTTCGCATCTCTTCCATGGGGGTATCAATCGGGGTCTCACGCATCCAACCAATCGAATCTTTGTCGAGGAACGGGCCATAGTTCGAGCGCAGTTTAGGGAGCGAATCTGGCTCATAGACCAACTCATGGGCCGGTACAGGTGCAGCTTGAACAGCAGCCATCGCAGAAGTCGAATTGTAGAAGAATTAGAAGGGCATCAGAACAGCGGACGAAACACGCAGAGCGCGATCGTCTCTCATAAGCCTTAAATACATCATTATAAGCGCATGTGCTGCACGCGGCCACGATGAAGTGATGTTGGGCCGAGACGCTGGAGCTCCGCAGTAGCAGAGACCGGGGAAGAGTTAGGCGCATAGTCGAGTACCGGAAAGCTCCAAGAATGGAAATCGTCGGCGTCAAAGCTCAGAAAGAGCTATGCTAGCAAGTCTTTCCGGGTGGTCATCGTGGAATGATACCTAACACGGAGGACATTAGACATAGAAACGAATTGATGACCATCATTGAACATTAGCTTACCATCGCGAGGGCGTGCGAGCACGCAAATGCTCCACGCTCTCCGCGATCTCGGCTGCGATGGTGGTGGGTTGTGCGGAGTGCGGAGAAGGCTTATTCTGGTGACTGCTCTCCAAGGCCTCCAATGCCGGTCCAACCGAGTTGCCAACTGCGGCGCTTGATCCCAGAATTGCATCTCTAGAAGGGCCGAATCGCAGGTATAAGACGTTGTTCCTTTCTGTACCGACTGACGAGGCGGGTTGTCTTGCTGTCATAGCCAATAATGTCCAAGTTGATGTCCAGAGCTCAAAGAGTCCGTTTCTTCCAGGATGCGGCTGTACCTAGATTGCAGTACTTTCAGAATTATTTCAACAATCGTGCCCGAAGCACGTCCAGAGTTGCATTGTCTTTGCTTGTTGTTTGAACAATCTTGACGCCGGCTTGTATCATTGCAGTTCTTGCGAAGTTTGTTGGGAGATTTGATAGGATGAAGTGAGCAACTTGCAGCAACAGATTGCTTCAAGAGGTCAAGCCCGCGGTGCCGAAATCTGAGGACCAGAAGCTTCATGTGAAATCTCGAAATGGAGGTCCCTTCACCTTGCCATTCGAATCGAACCTGACACCCTCTTTTCGCAGCAGATCATGCTTGGCTTTCGCGTGTGCTCCTTCCTCGCCCCATCCGCCTTTGAAGCCGCCCAGGGTGCCATCGCCAGCCAAGATCCGATGACAAGGCACTTCAGGCGCGAATGGGTTGTTTCTCATGGCGTTACCGACTGCGCGTGCGCAAGTCTTGTGAGACGTGTTGCTGATGTGATCGGACATCGCTCCGTAGGTACTGTACCGGCCGCGAGGTATCTGGCAAAGCATGGACAAGGTCTGTTTCCGAAAAGCGGTAATGCTTGAGTCCTGGATGCGTTTCAGCTGGGCGGGTACGTCGACCTCGTCAGCTTCTGCTGGTTCAGGCTGAATGTTCTCGCCCTTGTCATTTCTGTCGACATTCGCTTGCTTTTTGATAGGCGACTTTGGAGATGGCAAAAAATAGGACGACACAGTCGCCTCGTTCTTCTGCTTCGCCTTCTTATTCGCAGGCTCGGCATTTGATGAATCGGCTTCTTTCACTGATGATTTCCGCTTCTTGCTCTGCTTCCCACGGAGCTCCAGACTGCGCTCGTCCAGCTCCACTAGGTTCGCCTCTCCAGAGGCAAGTTTCTCCGCAAGCGCAATTGCGCCTTGTAGTTGAACGGCCGACATGTTCTTGTATGCCGGAGACTTGATGACTTGGTTCCAGGGTCTGTCTTTGCCAACGGTGTTGTCAAGAACGATGCGAGCGAAGCAGTGATCGAGATTCACGGGCCAGTGCTTCTGAGCTGGATCTCGAGCTTTTGCCAGTGCGGGAAGATACTCCTGGTACAGATACTTCCAGCGCTCCTGGAGCTTTTCTGTCGAATCGCCCGCCATAGCGTCGCGTTTTGCAGTGATGATATATATGTCGCTCGCAGTAAGTGTTGCTATTGATGTGGAAGGCAGCGAAGTTGAGGTTGCTGTCGATGATCCCTGCATTCGCGCTAAGCTGAGCATTGACCACCGCGTTAATTGTCTTTGAACTTTGAGCTGTCGTTTTGTAGGAGCCACAGATGTACGAGAGAAGATTGTCGTTTGTTTAAAGGTCTATTCTAGGTGGATCATCGGCATAGGGGTATCTCTGTTTTGCCGTCAACTGCCAACTCCTGCCTGCGCCCGCGCCTCGCTGCATTCAATTCACACATACACACGAAAGAGGACCGGTCTATCTGACCATCTTTCTCATAGGAGCCTTGTCCCTTGACCTGCTATCCTCTCTTGAACCGCTGGTGTCCTGACGACCGCTCTTACGCTTACGTGGAGACGGTGGAATGGGCCCAAGCATTATCGTTTTGACTTTCAAGTATAATTCCTCCAACGCGAGCACTGGCCAGATGCAAATGCTCCAGGCGAATTTCAGTGGGAAGGCTAGGACAGCACTGATGGTGTCGAAGAGGCTAGCCACAACACCACGGCTCTGAGAATGCTGCGCCGCCACAGCAGCCAGGCTCAGAGCTTCCTGCAATCGATTTTCAAGAGACTGTAGGCGTTGCTCAGTCGCCATAGCCAGGGTGGTCGACCTCTTTTCGTATCTTCGCACCGCGCGTTCGAGGCCTTCCAGGCGAGGCTCGTAGCGTTTCCTAATCTCAGCTGAGAGCTCACTGACGTCGGTCTTCTGCGCCATGCCCGTGGTTTCTGGCAGCATGGCATGCGCCGAGACCTGAGCTTCGAGCTCGGTGATGCGCTCCCCTAACTTGCTGATCGTGCTCTTCTCGTCCAACGCTGACGCGAAAGGATCGTCTATACCCGTGACGGTGCGCTGAAGGTAAAGCGTGCGGCTAGAGATCAAGCGAACAGCCTGTCGAATCGGGCGAATTTCAGCAGCCAGCAGAAAGATGGAGAGGTTGTAGTCCGACACAAGGCTGTTAGAAGGTCCAGACAGCTGCGCACGGATCACATGTAGAAGGTATGCCGCTAACATTGGACACATGAATGTCGCGATCAACGCCAGAGACTCCTGCTGTCGAAGATCTGCTGCAGCTTGTTCTCTCTTCCCAAGATGCTGCGTGGGCCCCTCCTCTCCTCTCTGCTTCTTACGATCTGGGGATGGTTTGGGAGAGCTGCCAGCAGAAGATGCGGTCTCCACTGCTGTCTCGTCGGCCGCATGATGCTCTGGTGAAGCGTGCTCATAATCCGGCTCGACATCGCGTCGCAAAGCCTGTGCTGAGTAGTACCAGTCCCATGGCAATCTGATACTCCAATTCATGAATATAGCCGCCAGGCCTAGCAATAGCACATCCGTGATGAACGCAGATCCATTCTTGAAGAAGAGGCCTCCAAGCGCAGGTAGTATCGCGAAAGCCAAAGGCGAGGAATGCCAATGGCTCAGCTCGCTCTCATCTCGATGCGACTGTCTATTGCCTGTGCGCGGGTCAAGTAGGTCTTCGGTGAAGGCCTGGGTGACATCTTCGATGCTGCTGAAACTAATAAGGGACGATCTTCGACGTGGAGCCAGCGGAGGCTTGGGCGAAGCTGCGGGCGAGTGGTCGCTGGACTGTCGCTGCGGTAGGCGGAATCGCGCAGCAGCGGACTGTGGTGGAGTGGGAGAGGCACCGCTGGTGGTGGCCGAGCGGGCGAGTGGCCTGGCATCGGTCATGGCGGCGGGGGAGGTCATTTCATTGTCGCCCGCGCGCGCTCAGCTCCAAGAGGCGAGGGGAGAGCTGGAGAGCAAGAGACACGCCTTCAGCAGCGACAGAAGCCATGTGTGCGTGCCTGGGGCAAAGCGACCCGGATCCGCTCGTACCTGCCGCGGTGGTGATGGTGACGCTGGTGGAGTGTGTTCCTGCCTAGAACGCTTGAGAATTACCGTACCGGCGCCCGCCAAGCTTCTCGAGAGCGCGACAACCTCGACTTCTAAGGCGAAGATTCGCTATTCTACCACGAACCATCGGGAAGTCAAATGGAAGCCAAGCTCGGCAGCTGTCGACGCGTCTCCGCGTCGCGAATGACACGCTCTCTTCGTCTCTCACTGCATCCATCATCCATCCCCCATTGGCCTTTGTTATCGGCATCCCGAATGCGCTGGACGGCCCAACGTATGTCTCGAGGGAACTGCAGGTCGGCAGTCAACGCCGCCCCTTTCACATGCGAGCTGCGGCTACACGTGGAACCAACTGGCCGTCAGACGCCAGCATCCGCGTCCAATGAGCCATGTCGACGACATGCTTCTTACAAGATTCTGGGCCTTGAGACAGGCTCCTGCCAGGACGAGTCTACTGGGTAGCCTATCTCTGCTCAATCAGGAGCCGAACTCAGCCTTACGACTGCTGCCGAACATGTATGCAATGATGATACGGCTCAATCCTCCTATGCCGCTCAACTTGCATTGCAATGCTATCCTTGATTTGATGAGCATCTCGTAAGGTCATCTACAATACCACTCTTGGGATCACATCTCGTGATCTTGTGCGAGATGCGAATCTGGAGGCCATGCCACTCCCCGGCTTTCAAGCTGCTTCACGCTGCATTTTTCTTTACATTCCTGCATTTACTGCTGCTCACTCTACCTGGGAATCGCATGAGTCCCATGTCGGCATAGTAATTTCTAGAGTTTAACGAAGCTGACAGGCAAGCAGAGGTGAGCTCATCAGTCGCTACGCGATGTATTCTTTCACACGCTGTTCGATGCAGACAATGGACTTAGCAACAATTGAAGTCGCGAGACCATGTGCTCTAGTGCACAGTATACCGATGGCTGTGGCTAGACCGACCCCTCGAGCTCCGACATTCCTTTGTTCATTCCGCCATTTCACCTGCTGAGGGCTTGAAGTCACCTTACTCAATTTGGCATTCTACGCCCCAGCTTTCTGGACCGGCCTCTGTTCACAAAGGAAGTCGACGATTCGAGAAGATGGGTCAGCCTGCCATTCGCTTCGCTTCTTTCACCCAGTCGCTATCATTTGGTATCAGAGAGCCTTCGGTACGCCTCCGCCCCGAAGCAGCCGACTCATTGAATCTGGATGTTGTTTGGGCCACGCGACGGCGTGGAATTCGCCCATGTGCCCTGGCCTGAAAGAAAGATTCTCTAGCTCTCCGACTTGGCTTTGAGTGCGGTGGTACTCCAACAAATGTCCCTCATTTGGCTCTGAAGTCTGCTCATCGACGTTGGCGAGGCTTCTATTCGCACCTTCGATATGCATTCGTTTCAAACGCTGGGCGCGGTGCTCGCGCTTGGCTTGCTGGGCAATGTCGAAGCCTTTTGGCGAATGAACTGTGCTATTATCCAAAGAGGCCGTGTTGACCCATTAGTAAACCCCGGCGCCGTTGCTGCTCATTCACACACCATCATTGGAGGAGCAAGTAAGTAGAGTCCTTCGATCGAACGAGCTAGCAGAAGCTGACATCTCACGCAGACATCGGCGTCAATTCCACGTATCAAAGCATGCTGAATTCGCAATGTACATCTTGTGAAATCGGTGCCGACAAATCCGCCTACTGGTCCCCAACACTATACTATCAATTCGCCAATGGCAGCTTCATGGAGGTTCCTCACACTGGAGGCGTGATCTATTACCTTGGTCGCGGTCCGAACACGAACAAGACTATTCCCTTTCCGAAGGGCTTAAACATCCTGTCCGGTGACAAGTCGGCTCGAAGCTACGACAATGCGACTTACACTTGGGGAAATGCGACGTATCCAGGTCGTCCAGTCGCAGACCGCGTTAGCTTTGCGTGCCTCGATTATGAACCCATGGCAGAGCAGCATTACATGTTTCGAACCGACTGCTATTACGGCATGCGTGCTCAAATCCATTATCAGAGCTGCTGGAATGGCAAGGACCTGTACACTGCGGACAACAGTCACGTTGCGTATCTGAGTCAGATTGATGACGGAGTCTGTCCTCCCACGCATCCTTACCAAATACCTCACCTTTTCTTGGAAGCTTACTACGCGGTGTATGATGTTCCAAAGGAGACGGGTGGCCAGTTCGTCTTCTCACAGGGCGACCCAACAGGATACGGGTTCCACGCTGATTTCGTCAATGGGTGGGACACTGCTGTTCTCAAGCAAGCCATTGATCAATGCTTGAGTGTGGCCAATGATGGAACAATCGAAGAGTGCCCGGTCCTGCAGGCATCCCAGTCGAGCGGATACAGTTACAACTGCCCAGAGCGAGCGCCACAGATCGGCGAGAAGGTCACAGGCACTCTTAGCAAGTTACCAGGATGTATCAACATCACGTACGGACCCGAAGCTGCACCCGCTGCCTCTATGAACTGTCCAGCAAGTGTGCCGCAGCCTTCCATTACCAAGACCGTGGACACTACGACACTGCCGACTGCAAAACCAGCCGTCGGCGCTACCTATGGCATTTCATCGTTCCAGAAATATCTGGGCTGCTACAACGACAGTGCTGGTGGTGTTCGCGCTCTCAACGCCGCAAGCACGAGCAACTACTCGGCCATGACTGTCGAGTTCTGTCAGGCTTACTGTGAGAACTTAGGCTACCGTCTCAGCGGTGTCGAATACTCACAAGAATGCCACTGCGACAATGCAATCAACCCATCTGCCATTAATGGCCAGATTGGATGCAATTGGAATTGTGGAGGTACCATGTCTTCCAGTGCCACAACTTTAGAAATTTGCGGAGGGTATGCGTACATCAACATCTACAACAACACGGATCCGAATTTTGTAGCAGACGGCGATAACACCGACAGCTCTGGCAATCTTTCACCCGCGGCACCGCTATCAGCTTTCCCGTCCAATTATCTGGGCTGCGCAACCGACAACCTCAACAATGCAGGACGTGTGCTCAATGGCCCAAGCACGGACCAGATTGGCATGACTGCCGCAAAGTGCGCGACCTACTGCTCATCGCAGGGTGATGGTTACAAGTATTACGGAACTGAATACTCTACACAATGCTACTGCGGAAACTCTCTTGCCAATAACAACTTCCTTACCAGCGCGACCTCGACACCAAGCAACAGTACCTGCAACATGCGCTGTGGCGGCGCCGGAGATCAGCTTTGCGGAGGAGCAAACGCTCTTTCGCTCTATCAGAACATGACTTTCGTCCCGATAACAATCAAATCACCAATTGGGAAGTACGTATCCAAGGGGTGCTTGACCGATCCGGCCAACGGCGGAAGGGCTCTCCAGGGTGCCAGTACTTCAGCGGATACGATGACCGCGGATTCTTGCGTCAAGTTCTGTCTCGGCAAGTACATGCGCTATGCGGGTATGGAGTACGGTCGGGAATGCTATTGCGATAACCAGATCAGGACTGCCACTGGTGCGAAATCGCAGACTTGCGATGTGTCGAAGCTCATGACGTGTGCTGGCAACAGCAAGCAGTACTGTGGTGCGGCCGCATTGATGAACTTGTACTACTCCTCAACATTGTAGTGGCGTCCCAGGCAAGGAGTTGAGTTGCTGTCAGAGATGTGTGGATTGAACAGCGTCTGCATCTCCTAAATTGGTTCCTTGGTAGATCTGTAGATATCAAAGTTCGTTCTCATTCTCAGCCCTCTCCGGCGTCACCTCCCAGGACTCTACTTCTTGCAGCTCTATGGTTCTAGTGCCGGCTACGTTTGCTTGTTCCCATCAGTGAATGAGAAGCAGGCTTAGGCTTGCGCACTAGGCAGAAGTGCAAAGCTGAAACAGCCCGTTGTCACATGCAGCTGTCCGCAGATTCTGGAAAGCTCACTTCGCCAGCCACCACAAGACTTCTTTGAGCTTCTGACCTTTCTGAAACTTTCGAACCACGACATCGAACTCATCAGACCAGAACTTCCAAAAACTTCGACCAAACACACCACAACCCGCGCACGCAACTCCGAACCATTCCATCTCAACAAAAGACACCATGCCTATTACATGGGACGACGCCAACCAGAAGCAGCTGCTTCTCGCCATCATCTCCATCACCTCTCCAGGTGCTCCAAACTGGAATGAGGTCGCGAAGATGCTTGGTGAGGGCTACACGTACGACAACACGCGGTACGCTTTATCTCCTCTTCTTTGTTGTGGCTGTACATCGCTGACTCTGTCAAAGTAAGCAGTATGCCAAGATGAAGAAGGAGTGCGAGGCTCAGTTCGGCACCATCGCCGCCGGTGGAGAGGGAGACGGCGAGGCCGCTCCTAAGACGCCGGCTAAGAAGGGTGGCAAGAAGGGAAATGGTGAAGGTAAGAACCCCTGATCTCCCTACTTCAGGGACGAGCGATGACTGACATTGATTTGTAGCTGCTCCCAAGTCCACTGGCAAGCGCAAGGCGAAGAAGGCTGCTGACGAGGAGACGCCGGTCGATGACGGGGAGTCTCCGGTCAAGAAGGTCAAGGCGGAGACTGATGGTGAGGAGGCCGCTGATGAGGACAACTTGTGACGAGGACGATGGGACTATGGACTGGCTATGATGCTTTGGAGTTCATTGCTATGGATGGGCCACGGACTGCTCTCTGAAGCAGCCGGGGTTGAGAACATACTGGAGACATCTGGTTGATTGGACCCGAGTTGACGCTGCTGTATTCGCCGCTGCAAACATTACCGCGACAGCTGCAGGTGAAAGAGATCGGCGGTATTAGGGAGCAATAGCAAACGCGAGCTATTGTCACATGCAAACTTGACCGGGTCTGGAAAGCTCACCTGGCCACATCCTTCTCAAATTCCCTTCCATCGCTGTTCCACTTCTTCTCCTCCACATCGACATCCATCGATTCCACAACACCACTTCCGACCACAACGACTTACCCAACACATCTAACAACCAAACATCACCACCGTCTGCATCATGCCTGTTACCTGGGACGACGCAAAGGAGAAGCAGCTCCTGCTCTCCATCATCCACCTCACCCAGCCATCTCCACCATGGGCTGAAGTCGCCAAGATGGTCGGCGACGACTGCTCTGAGGAGGCTTGCAAGTACGCTTTGCCTCCATCACACTCGACTTCCTTTGCCTCGCCTGATACTAATCTCCATCACAGGCAGAAACTCAAGAAACTCAAAGCCTCCGCCAAAGCCCAGTTCGGCGACGCTCCTGCTGCTACCGGCGACGGCGCTCCGAAGACGCCAGCTAAGCGCGGTGGTAAGAAGGCTGCCGGTGAAGGTGAGAAGGTCGTCCCGAGCAAAGGATTGGCGCATGTGCTGACTTTGAGATTCTAGGCGGCACCAAGTCCACTGGCAAGCGCAAGGCTAGCAAGAAGGACACCAGCGAGGATGACCAGGAGGGTAAGGCGGAGGAGGGCGATGAGTCTCCTAGCAAGAAGCTCAAGACTGAGGGCGACGAGTCTCCTACTAAGAAGCTCAAGACTGAGGGCGATGAGAGCGAGGACTAGGTGAAAACGCTCAAGACGCCTTATGGACTTTGAGCTACTTCACGCCGACATGCAGGCGGCAGGACGAAAGACCCGATGAGACATTACTTCGAAAGGCGCGTTCGGATATCACTTCTGAATGCGCAATGAGGCATCAGCGAGATCGTTCAGGTAGCGATCATATCAGACCGAAGCGGTATCCGTCACTTTGAGATGCTGAAGCGGCCGTTGAGCGTTGCCAGGGGCTGCAGCTGCACATGCAACTGAATTTTAGGTGCTTCCTGTTTATTTCCCCTTCACATGATATCAGATGACTCAAGGAGTTACCTAAACTTACCTGCGCGTTCTGTTACTCTTTGGTACTCTCCTTCTTTCAACCAGAGCAAACACACCAACAACACAAGCCAACTACAAAGGCAATCCTTCCAGACACCGCCACTGACCCAACTTCTTCAAACAACCAAGACACTACCGCGACCATGGTCAAGTGGGACGACACAAGCCACAAGATGATGCTGATGGCCATCATCTCCTTCACCTTCGCCAGCGTTCACAAGTCGCAATGGGATGCAGTCGCCAGCATGATGGGCCCGGAGTACACTGGCAATGCTCTTCGGCAAGACTCCCTCCTTACTCATGATGCATAAACCTGGCCTGCATACTGACAATTCTACAGCCAGCAGTACCAGATCCTCCAGAAGCAAGCAAAGGAGAAGTTCGGCGACCTCAAGGGCGGCGGAGCTGGCGCTGCCAATGGCCACACTCCCACGACCCCCAAGAGTCGTGGCAAGAAGGTTGATGGAGAGGGAAGTGCCAAGTCGACTGGGAAGCGTAAGGCGATCAAGGATGCCACCGAGGACGATGAGGAGATCGAGGAGAAGACTCCACTCAAGAAGGTCAAGGCGGAGAAAATGGAGGACGACGACGAGGAGCTGTCTTGATTGGAATGACTCTATGCATTTTCTGCGACTGGAGCTTCTTGACTAGATTACACAGATCAGAACGGTTGGGAGAGCATCAGGAGCGTGATTATCGGTAGCGAAGGCTATCACGAGTTGACTTACTTGAATCGAACATGCATGAGCCGTTTTCTCACCGGTCCTGTTCTCACATGCCATGCCATAACGCTCTGCTTCACCTCCTCTTCGCCTGCTCCTCCCTCCACTTCCACCTCCTTCGACTCCTTGACAACCGACTCCGACTCTAAACACAACATCGACCGTCAAGACACTTCAAGCCCTCAACCCCCTTCGCCAGCTCTGCCACTCCCAAACACCGCACCCTAACGAGCATCAACAATTGCCACTCGCCATCTGCCATCTGCCACAGCCTACACCATCGCCACCGCCATCATGCCTACGGGACAGACTGCGGGAACCAAGACCACTTGGACTGACGCGAAAGACAAGGAAATGCTTCTCGCCATGTTCGACCTGACCTCGACCTCTCCCAACTACGCCGACGTCGCTGCGCGTATGGGCGGCGGTATCACGCCGAAGGCTATCATGTGAGTACAGACACGGTCACCTTGACCTCTGAAGATTTCACCTGCTTCTACTTCGCTTCTGCTTCAACTCATCCTCACCTGCACCTCGCCCGCCTCTTCATCCGCATCTGCTCTTCCTCTTCCTTCATCGACGTTCTTCCTCCATCCAAACACAACCTCTTTCCACAACACATCGAATCGCCCTTCAATCCTCCTTTAACAACCACACCACCAACACAAGACACCATCCGCAATCATGCCCAGCGGTCAGCCTATGGGTACCCGCATTACGTGGAACGACGCGATGGACCGCAAGCTCCTCCTAGCCATCATCAAGCAGTACGACAACAACCCAGACATGACCAAGGTCGCTGCTGAGATGGGCGAGGGTATCACTAAGATGGCTGTCGGGTTCGTCGTACCACCTCTTCACCTTACTTGGATTTCACCTGCATCTGCTCTTCATCCACTCGTCATCTACCTCTTCCACCCTTTGATCCTCCCCTTCCCCACTCAACATCAATCTTTCACAACACCCTCAACCATCCTCCAACCCTCTTCCAAACACCACCACATCCCAGCAAACCATCATTGCCATCAACACCATGGGCAAAGCCCACGGCAACCGCGTCATCTGGAACGACACCCTCGACCGCCGCCTCCTCCTAGCCATCATCAAGCGCGCCGCTCCATCCCTGCCAAACATGGATGAGATCGCCTCTGACATGGGAGACGGCATCACCGCCAGCGCCGTTTCGTTCGTCTTGTCGCCCATCACCACTCGATAATTTCTTCAACGCCACCTTTTACTAACATCTCTTTCTTCCACAGGCAGCGCTTCTCCAAGCTGAAGAAAATGGTCGCCGAGGGCACCGACACTTCCACGACTGAGAGTCCCAAGAGCGGCGCTAAGCGCGCCCCCAAGAAGACTGCCAGCGAGACCAAGTCGGGTAGCAAGCGTAAGGCTGCGTCCAAGGCCGTGAGCGAGGAGGATGATGATGGTTTGGGCCACGACGATGAGGAGGCGACTCCGTCTAAGAAGGTCAAGAAGGAGCCATCTCCAGCTCTCGACGGCGAGGATGACGAATTGGTTTGAGCAGTGGAGCTCTCCAGAAGCTGCGTGAATGAGGGAGGAGAGAGGGCGCGGAAGGAAAGACGAGTTCACTTACTACTACGACGACTACGATTTTTCATGATTGCATCAGCCGGAATGCTGCAAATGGAGGGAGGGATCATGGTGAGATGGGACTTTCTTCTGCTGAGCAGTGTGTGGATTAGCAGCGACCGGCGGCTGCGGAATTGAGACTGAAGTTGGACTTGAGCTTGAAGCTATTGTCATATGCATCAGTCAGAGCGAGATCAATAAGAAAACTGCACTTGAGAACTTCACTTGACCTACCTTACTATTGTGCCCATGCTTCTTGTGATTTCCAGGCACCTGCAGAATCTGCTTCACTCGTCGTCAGCGAAACCTCACCTGCGCTGCTCTTCTTTAAGAAGCTCACATCGCTCTTCCACTTCTTCTTCTTTCTTCTTTCTTCCACAGACAAACACCTTCGCCTCGCCAAACATCATCCGCAACCCGCAAAACATCTTCGCCGCTCCAACGCACTCCACTTAACCCCAAGAAACCTCGCTTACAACCTCATCTTCAGCACCAGCATCCAACCGCCAAAATGGTCTCCTGGGACGAAGCCAAAGAACGCCAGTTCCTCCTCACCATCATCCACGTCCAAGCCCCAAGTACCCCCAACTGGGCCAAAATCGCTGAGCTCATGGGTTCGGAGTACACCGCCAATGGACTTCAGTGCGCTCTCACCTCCCTCCCTCCCTACCCTCTATCCTCCCCTTCCCCGTCTCCACACTCCCTCATCACTCGTCGCAAGCTCCTCGTGCCGCTCACTTCCTGACGGCTCGCTAACGCTCCTCCCAGCCAGAAATACGACAAGATGAAGAAAGTCGCCAAAGAGCAGTACGGCGAGATGCCAGCTGAGGACGGTGCTGCCGCTGCTGCTGCTGCTCCGAAGACGCCGGCTAAGAAGGGTGGGAAGAAGGTGAATGGAGAGGGTGGGAGTGCCGCTAAGTCGACGGGCAAGCGCAAGGCTACGAAGAAGAGCGTTGAGGGAGATGATGATGAGGAGGGTACTCCGGCTAAGAAGGTCAAGGTTAAGGATGAGGAGGATGGTGGCGCTGGTGAGGGTGAGGGTGAGGGTGAGGGAGATGAGGAGCAGTTGGTTTGAGAGATGGAGGCCTAGAGGATACAGCGTACCAGGAGAGGAGAATGACTTGATTTGGGACCACGGACGAGATTATGATGCTCGTGGGCATCGTGAGAAGTCTGGTTGCGAGTCGGCTGATTTCGATGGACGTGCAGGCTCTTTCACTGGAGCTTTGACCAATGCATGTGCTATTATCAGTCAGCACGGAAGGGGAGATGCAGCACTGCAGCTAGCATCAGTACAGAAAAGTCATGCATCAATCGAGCAGCAGCAACACATGTGATGGAAGCGAATGCCACACATCTGCCTGATTTTGCCTACGTTGAGTCCTACCTGTCATTCAGCTTTAGTGCCAGACTTCTTTTGAAGTATTCTACATGATTTCTGCAGGCGAATAAGCTCTGCATCGCGCATACGCAAACGCCCGTCCGGTGCCGTTACAATGGTATCTTTGCATAAAGAGACGGCAGACGCTCCTCTGGGCCGGGCGTTGGGTCTCATAGAGGCCTGAAGTGGGACGACTGAGGGAGCTTGAGTGTGGCCTTGATCCACCCCCTGCCTGTCACGCTGCATCACGACTTTTTTTGGAGGTAAGCATGACCAGTTGGTGTTTTCAGGCCAATTCGAAGGCTCGAAGCCTTGTACCATCTTCCAGGATACCGATATGGTGTTCTTCGGTCGATCGATCATAGGTCGAGTTCTAGAACAGGCAAAAACAGTCTCGCCACTGTTGCTTCGAAGGACCAGAATAGATCCAGAGTCTGTCTCCTGATGTCGTCGGCGGAGTGTTCTGAGGAAGAACTCGATATGCTTCCATTGCTGGGCATTTGTGGATTGGAACAGTATCGCACGCCTCTGGAAAAGGAGAGGATCCGCAGGTGAAGCCTCCTGAAAAGCGTATATCGTTCGCTATCAGCCTTGGGCACAAGGCTTCTCCAAGATTTGACAACGATGAACCTCGTGCGATCGCCTTTTCGTGCCGGGAATGGCAGCCTCAATCGGGTGTCGACCGAGCTCTCTCCGTGAAACCAACATGGCAGTCCTTGTCGAAGCGTGCGTTGGCCTGATGTGGAGTGTTCGCGACATCGTGGTATGCCACGTGTAGGCGCGATGCATATGTACAATGGTTCCTGCGCGTCTTCTCCAGCTCATGCGAGGGTAGGTGGTATCATCGACAGAGCAGCGGAGAGCTTGTGAAACTTGGTGTCGTCGGGAGGCTTTCGGTGGCAGAGACGTCTGAAACACAACCGAGTGAAGCGAGAGGTAGCATGCGATTGGCTGGCAGATGCAAAGCTTGTTGGGATAGACTTCGTTGCCGTGACCCCGCGATGATGGTGGGTGGAAGAGTGGTGCTTGCTGGTGTGTTGCCCTCGCCGTCGGATTTCTTGCTGGTGGAGATGATCCTGACTCGAGGACAGCGGCTTTGCTTTGTTCGGTGGCGATTGGGATGCAGAGAGTTGGCAGCATGATGTGCAGCTGCATCGGGCGGTGATAGCGACGCAATTGCAGAATCACACGCAGAGAGACACAGTTGTAGACTCATGTAGCATGCGTCTACCAAACAGTCGCGGTAGCTTGACCATCATCGTGAGACGTCGGTAGAAGCTGGTGAAACAGCGTTGGACGGGAGGCACTTTTCACAGAATCCGCCAGCCAACCGAAACACATTGCGCCTTCCACGAGCAGGGCTATCTCAGAGTCTGTACCACCGCCGCTGCCATCAACCCGACGCCGCCCACACAGCGCTCAACCACGCATATCAGGACCCCCTGGCACGCGCTCGCCAAGTGGGAGAGGAGCTGCTGAGATTGAGAGCTGCGTGCACACTCAACCGTCGCCGACCTCCTCGAACATTGAACCGGTGTCGCGCGACTCCGCTGCCTCAGTAATCACTATCGCCTCTATTGTTACCTCGCCGTCGCTGCCCATTGTCCGCCCAGCGCTGCCCAAACACTCGCCGCCCAGCCGCAGCCAGCTCCCCACACGCGCGCGCCAGTCATCAGTCATTTGCCGAGCGTCGAGAAACAGTGCCAGCCAGTGGTCTGCCGCCGCCGACGTTTCTGTGCGAGAGGATTCCGCCCGCTTTCCACTACGACAAGACCCTGGTCCAAGGTCGCAGCCAGCCAGCCAGACACCAGAAACTCAAGCTGCGAGCGACCTGCGACCTGATTGAGAGCTGCAGGCCGGGAGTCCTGTCCTTGGAACCATCACCCGCGACCGCATTTGTTTCTGCGCGCTCAACACCACACGACCTCACCGCGCTCGCTCTCCACCCACGCGCCGTACACCGTCATCTGCCCACCATCGTCAGCCGCCGCACCCATTGAGAGCCAGGGAACCGACAACGCTCGGCGCACCGCGGACATCGACTCCGCGAGGCTGCCGTCATGGCTGGCAACCAGCCGAATACGTGAGTACAATCACTTCTCTCTTAACCAGCAATGTGTGTTCTCTGCGAGCGCGTACCCATAGCACATGATATCGTACCGCTGTACGACGTGCACCGGCGCTCATGAAACATGGAATATCAGCAGCATGGCAAGGAGGCTAACACGAGAGCAGACTGTACAGACCGGACCAGTTCCTCAATCCAGGCCCTGCGCCGCGACCGCCTACCGACCGACCCAAGGTCACACTCACTCCGAACGTCTACAACACGCCTGGCAACCCGAATCTGACCTACCTGAACAATAACTCCGGGAACTCGCTCAATTCGCCATCATCGACTTCTCTCGGCCGATCAGAGACTAGCAATGGCGACCTCACTGTGGTCAAAGACGGCTGGGCGAAGGTCAAGGAGGAGGGCGGCGGCTTCATGAAGGCCTTTTGGAACGAACGGTTCCTCGTGCTCAGGGAGAAGCAGCTCGACTTCTTGAAATCGAGCTCCAGCAACAAGACTACCAATACCATCTATCTGAAAGATGTCTCGCATATTACGAGATCCGATAACTATCCCTTCAGCTTGGAGCTTACTCGAGAGCAGAACAAGATTTGGATCCTCAAGTTTGATACCGACACCGACGTCTACAATTGGATGGACAACATCTATGATCGCTGTCCGCAAATGGGTGGAGTCTCGCATCCTACAGGCTTCTCACATCGCGTTCACGTTGGCTTCGATCCTGTTACTGGTGGATTCGTTGGCCTGCCTGTAGAATGGGAACGACTTCTGAAAGGCTCAGCGTTGACCAAGGATGACATGGCGAAGAACCCGCAAGCGGTGATGGAGGTCTTGCAGTTCTACACTGATAAGCTCCAAGTTCGCGCCGAGGATCCAAAATCGTATCCATCCCTGACTCCTACTCCTGGACTCGAGAGCAATCGCGAGAAGCAGCTCGGTTACCAAGCAGGCAATGGTGTAGCTCCACCGAGACCACAGCCACCAGGAATGAACCGCCAAGAAAGCTACCAGAGCAGTGGTAGCCAAACGCGAACTCCAGGAAGCGGATACGGATCTGGTTCTAGCAGAGATCAGTCAGCTGATCGGTACGGGCCACCGAAGCGTGCCGACACGGCGCCAACAAACGCCCAAGAAGAAGAACGAAGGCGGAGACAGGAGGCGCAGAGGAAGCGAGAAGAATCCGAACGACGACGAAACGATGAAGAGCAAGAGCGCAAGCGACGTCAAGAACAGGAGGATCGAGAATACAACGAGTCTTTGCCGAAGACAAAAGTCCCACTGGCGAAGCAAGAGATTGGCGGTGGTTACAGCACAGACTCACAAAAAGACGCGAGTCCTGCGAATGGCCAGAGTCGATACAATGCCACTCGACCTGCCCCTCCAGCGCCAACGGCAAGCAAGAGCGGGCAGCCCGGCAATGCGCTGCCAATTCGTAACTTGCAGGCGCAGAGACCTGCTCCCGCCCCTCCAGGGTCACAAAACGGATCTTCTACTTCTGTTAAGAAGCCTACTACACCTGGTCAGTCACCTTATTCCGTAAAGCAGCCTCCTGCTGCGAATGGAGAGGTGAAGAAGGAAGCACAACCACTAACACGGAAACCATCAGGCGCAGGAAACCACAGTAAGCAGCCCTCGGCTAGCCATGTCAAGCCTCTCAATGTTGCAACGAAACAGCCATCTGGCAAACCCGATGCGGTCAAGCAGGCAGAGATGGCGCTCACTAAGAAGGAGCCCAACGAGCCGAAGCAAAAGGAAGTGCGCATGAGCGCTATGTCTGACGCCCAAGTCATGGACCGACTTCGATCTGTTGTCACCCTGAGTAATCCTCTTGAGAGCTATAACAAGCAGAAGAAGATTGGACAAGGTGCTTCAGGATCAGTATACGTTGCACGCATTCGTGAAAATGCACCAAGCAGAACTGCACAGGACCTTGTGAAGACGTACGGACCAAGAGCACAGGTGGCCATCAAACAGATGGATCTCCGATCGCAACCCAGGAAGGAGCTGATCGTGAACGAGATCATTGTTATGAAGGAGAGCCGACACGACAACATTGTCAACTTCCTCGACGCATTCCTGCAAGAGGATACTTTCGAGTTGTGGGTTGTGATGGAGTTTATGGAGGGTGGCGCTTTGACAGATGTCATTGACAACAATGCGTCGATAACGGAAGACCAGATCGCCACGATCTGTTTGGAGGTAAGGAAGCGCCCATTGATGAACCTTGACATCGCTAACACTTGCCAGACTTGCAAGGGTCTCATCCACCTGCACGCCCAAAACATCATCCACAGAGATATCAAGTCGGACAACGTGCTCCTCTCATCTCGCGGCGCAGTCAAGATTACGGATTTTGGCTTCTGCGCAAAGCTAACAGAGCAGCGCTCCAAGCGTGCGACCATGGTCGGTACTCCATACTGGATGGCCCCCGAAGTCGTCAAGCAAAAGGAGTACGGATCCAAGGTTGACATCTGGTCCCTTGGCATCATGGCCATCGAGATGATTGAATCGGAACCACCTTACCTGAACGAGGAACCATTGAAGGCTCTCTACTTGATCGCAACGAACGGCACACCAAGACTGAAGAAGCCAGAGAAGCTTTCCAAAGAATTGAAGGCTTTCTTGAGCGTGTGTCTATGCGTCGATGTCAAGTCACGAGCAACTGCCGAGGAGCTCGGTCGCCATGAGTTTTTGCAGCACGGATGCTCACTAGCAAGCTTGAGCGAACTACTGCGATTCCGGAAAGGCGGCGGGCATTAGGACGCCTAGTCAGCCCCAGTGCGCCATACAAGCACTGCTAAACAGCCAGCGCGCTATGGCAAGAATCGACGAGTGCCAACTACGGAGATGTTGCGGGCTCGTAATCCTACGCAACACTGGGCTCATTCCGACGTCGAGTTGCAAGCCCCGACGCCGCGATGGCCGCTACCCAGATGGACGCAACGATGACGGAGGCAGCAGCCGAGACATTTGCAGCTTCAAACGACGGAAGGACGAATCGCTTGTTGAGCATCAAGATACCAAAGACTTTAACGGCTGGGAAATTGGGAAGACGGGAGAAGGAGTAGTGAGGTGCTGATTCCGGGTTTAACGGAAGACCGCTCACCGGCGTTCGTTTCAGGAGGACAGGGCCATGACTATGAGAGTAATTGACTAACGTACGTTTCGCCATAGGCGCTGCAGAGCAATTGAGTGTGATGTAGCGCGCGGGGAAAGACCGAGACGTCAGATAGATGAATGGAAGTTACGGTGGTCAAAAGTTCAAGCCAGCACGATGCGATTCTCAGCATGTGCCGGCATGAATCTCACTCAGGATCGCATGTATCGTGCAGCCTGAGAAATCTGCATCTAATTTGCACGAGCAACGCTACGCAATGCAACTTTGCAGCTAAGAGCGCTCCAGGTGCCTCGCTTTTCAGCGTATTCGCATTGCGATCTCATGAGCTTAGTACTCATTGCGAAGACTGAGAAGCATCACTTAGCATTTGCGCTATTGCTATTAGCTGTGTAACCCCGATACCGAAATTTGGTAAGTGAATGAATCCATCAGCGCCAAGCTTCTTCTTGTACTGACGACAATAGTCGTTTCCAGTACAGCAACATCCACTCCGTTCCTATTGCTACAATAGGAAGTCCTACAATATGACTACCCACAATACAACTCTTAACAATAAGGCCAGAAAAGATAAGAAAGATGGATTTTCTCTCAACTTCCTCATCTTTTCCCCTCCAGAACCAACCACCACCAACCCGCTCTCACCAGAAACAACAGCTACCAAACAACGTAAATCTCCCTCGGACTCCTCTCTCCCAGACCTCTAACATGTGAAGACTAACACGCCCTAACACGCCCTGTCTCAGCAAAAAGCACCCTTCACACCGCCTCTCCTCTCCTCTCCTCTCCTCCCGCCTGTCTGAGACACGCAGCCCGCAAGCAAGCAAGCAAGCATTCTCCACCCGACACACAACTACTCAGCTATTCACTACAACTTCCGACACCTCTCACTCCACATCAAAAACGGAGATAATGTTCCCGGTTTTCTCTTCCTTCTTCGCTCTCAACCAACCTCCCTACCACCCAACCATCCGCAGCGCCTCCAACAGTTTAAATTATTCCTCCGACCCGAACTAACCCTGTTTCGCGAGTATCGGCACGCAAAACAATATGGAGGTTCCTGAGGGGGCGAAGAGATACTATGCGCGTGTTGTTGCAGACGAGGCGCTCAAACCAGCTGCGGAGTATGGAGAACACCAGATTCTCGGCGGCATCATCGCCCTCATTTTGGGGTACATGATCCTCACAGGGACCATGCGCTTCGCTACTCGTGTTATTGAGGAGGTGATGCTAAAGAACTTCGAAACCCTCTCGAATGAGTGGTGTTTTGTGAGAGAGGGGCAAGGGGGGAAGATGAGATTGGAGAGGCTTCAGGAGAAGATGGTTTACTCAGTGGGGGTTTTGGTTGTTCTGATGCGCTGGCCGGGATGGTATTTGTTGCATTTGCGATTGTGGGAGTGTGTGATGATTGGGGTGTTGGGGTTTGCGGTGATTGAGGGGATTGTGGTGGTGGGGTTTTTGGGTGTGTGGGTGGGGATGGGGGTGAGGGAGTTTGTTGGGAGGGGGGAGTGAGGGTGAGAGGAAGGGGGACGAGGGGATGGGGATGATGGTGATGATGGCTTACTTTACAACGCAAGGCTGCGATTGAGAGCGGTCGTTCACGCTTTGCAACGAATACCATGCTTACGACATCGCATCTGGTATGTTCTCAATGACATAATCTGATTGAGCTGTCTGTCGTTCTCTGTATCTATCCGCCGTGATCAACCCTGCGGTGTTAACTGCGAAATGCTCTGTACATGTCGGCCGTCCATCTATGCAAACCCCATCCATCCAACGCCATCGCTTTCATCACAAAACCTCAGAATCAAGTCTCTAATGCTGCTTCCCCAAACTCTGCAAATTCACCAACTCAAAATACCTCCCCTTCCTCGCAATCA
The DNA here is from genome assembly GCA_003666085.1 of Pseudocercospora crystallina. Taxonomy (NCBI): domain Eukaryota; kingdom Fungi; phylum Ascomycota; class Dothideomycetes; order Mycosphaerellales; family Mycosphaerellaceae; genus Pseudocercospora; species Pseudocercospora crystallina. The sequence continues at coordinate 220,743 of QQNG01000145.1, forward strand.
ACTCACTATGCGTCCCGTTCTCCACGATCCTCCCCTGATCAAACACATAAATCATATCAGCCTTCTGAATCGTACTCAACCGATGCGCAACAGCAATCGTCGTCCGGCCCTTAGCAGCCTTATCCAACGCCGCTTGCACCACCTTCTCAGACTCAGAATCCAAAGCGGATGTCGCCTCGTCGAGAAGCAAGATCTTGGGATCACGAAGTAATGCGCGAGCGATAGCTACACGTTGCTTCTGACCACCAGACAACATACTTCCCTTTGAGCCGACGACTGTGTCGAAGCCCTCGGGGAGGGACATGATGAAATCGTAGATGTTGGCGTCTTTGCAGGCTTGGATGATGGATTCTTCGGGGACGTCTTTGGGGTCTGTGTCCGCGCCTAGGAGGATGTTTTCGCGGATCGTGCCTTGGTAGAGGGTGGGTTCTTGGGATACGAGGGCGAGGTGGTTTCGGTAGGAGTTGACGTTGAGAGAGGAGATTTCTTTGCCGTCGACGTAGATGCCTCCTACGAGAGGGTTGTAGAATCGTTCGAGCATGGCAATTGTTGTTGACTTTCCGCATCCTGAGGCGCCAACGAGGGCGACGTACTGGCCTGGGCGGACTTGAAGGTCGAGACCACGGAGGACGGGTTGTTCGGGGCGGGTTGGGTAGCGGAAGTGGACGTCGCGGAATTCGATGTCTCCGTGCATGGTATGCACCATCTCTCCATCGTTTCCCCAGGTGTCGATCTCCGGCTTTCGGTCGAAGAGGGTCTTCATTTCAGCAGCGGCGTGTTTGGCCTTGCCCATGTCGGGAGCGAAAGAGAAGATGGTGCCTGCAGACTGTGCACCGAAGATGACGGCCGAGAAACACAGGAAGAATTGGAAGAGGCTGTACTCGCCACTACCGATTAACGTGCCACCGTACCAGAATCCTAGGGCGATGCACAAGAACATCAGACTTTGAGAGCCTGCATAGAGTGTTGACGAATAGAGCACAGAGTGGAGCGACTGAGCTTCTTGGTCGACGATTTGCTGATGGTAGTTCTCCCAGACATCGTCCTCACGGGTCAGGGAGGCGACAGTTCGAATCGCCGAGGTAGCTTCGCATGCATACGAGGCCGACTTCTCGTATGCCTTCTTCGCGCGGGCCTGGAATCGGGCAAGCATCCAGAACCTGAAGAAACCGCAGGCCAGGACGATTGGAACTGTGGCGATGCAGACCAATGCAAGCTTCCAGCCAATGGCCAGAGCAATCGTAAATCCAATGATCAAGGTCGTGGTGACGAGAAGAATCGTACCGAGCGTGACACCGGACATACCAGCCAAGTGAGTCGTCTCAGTACTGAGGAAAGAAGTCAGCGCACCAGCAGAGTTCTCCTCCTTGTCGAAGAACCCAATGTCCTGTCTAAGCATGGTTCTGAAGGAAGTATCTCGTGCCCTGTGCACTAGCCTCTCACTGCACCACGCGAAAGTGATACCTTGACCAAGGTGAGAAAGCAGCTGAACCATCGCAAGCATGAAGTACATCCATGACCAGAAGTTTGCTTGAGATCGCAGAGTTCCGTATTGGCTTGGCGGGAGCGAAAGAGCAGTGATGGACTTGGCGAAAAAGACGGCCTGGACTGGATTGCCAGCACCGCAAATGATGGAGAAGACTAGACCCGTAAGCATCAGATGCCATTCCTTCTTGTTGAAGGATCCAACAACTTTGATTAGTGTCCAGAGGTTGTACTTTGTAGACTTATCCTGGCTCTTATTCGCGAGAACTTGGCTGGAGAGAGAATTCCTTGATCGAGAACGTCCAATTTCGAGGTCGTTAGGATCAACGTCGAAGTCCTTCTCAGTGTCAGGCCTTTTGAGATTAGCATCCTTCTCGTCCAGGATTGGAATATCTTCTTCAGACTCCTCGGACTCGCGCAATTGATCGTTCTCCGCAGCGATTCTCTGAGCTTCGACGAGGTTGTAGTAAGCTGCCTTCCTCTCCAAGAGCTCGTCGTGGTTGCCTTGTTCGACAATGCGACCTTGCTGCATAACCACGATGTTGTCGGCGTGCTTAATGGTGCTCAAACGATGAGCAATGACGATGGTTGTTCGCCCTTGAGCCGCCTTATCGAGAGCTGCCTGTACGACACCCTCAGATTTGGTATCGAGTGCTGAAGTAGCTTCGTCAAGCAGGAGAATCTTTGGATCGCTGACAATGGCTCTCGCAATCGCAATACGCTGCTTCTGACCACCTGAAAGTAGGAAGCCGCGCTCTCCGACATTAGTCTGGTAGCCCTCGGGTAGCTGTGTAATGAAGTCGTGCGCATTCGACATCTTGGCAGCGTTCTCAACAAGCTCCTGAACATCGCCATCTGACAGCTTCTCGTGCTCAGTGCCGATAAGGCCGTGTCGAATGTTGCCGGCGATAGTGGTGGCAAAGAGCGTTGGCTCTTGTGATACCAGACTGATCTGTTGACGAAGCCATCGCAGGTTCAGCTCTTGCACAGGAACGCCGTCTAGGAGAACTTCGCCGCCAACGGGGTCGTAGAAGCGTTCGACAAGACCGACAATGGTACTCTTTCCAGATCCGGATGCTCCGACCAGAGCTGTTGTCTTACCTGCTGGCACAACAAGGTCGACGTCTTCCATGACAACCACTTCCGGTCGCGATGGATAGATGTGTCTGATATGTCGCAGCTCGACGATACCCTCCAGATGCTCCAGCTTCTTGCCATCCCAGGAAGTAGGATCAAGAGGTGAAGCCCGATCAATAGTCCCATAGATCTTCGACGCGGCAGCAACCGCAGTCGTAAATGCCTGGATGTTTGGAGCAACGTTTCCGAGAGCGAAAGCTCCAATCATAATAGACAAAAGGATTGTCAGGACATCAGCCAACGTACACTCTCCTCTGACCAGGTATTGACTGCCAAGCCAGAACGCCAAAGAGTAGGTGAGGTAGACATAGCACATGAGGAAACCAATCATGGATCCAGTGATGGCCTTCATCTTGAAACCAGATTTCTCGGCGATGCCTAGATGCTTGTCGTACTCTCTTGCCAGCTTATCCTGGGTCCCGAAAGCGATTGCGTTCCGAATCGAGCTGATGACTTCTTCAGCTACAGTGCCACCTTCGGCATACGATGCCAATGACATCTTGTTCCATTTCACGATGAATTGGCCCAGACCTCCCATGGTCAAGAAAATGGCGACAATGGTCGAGGTCAAGATCAGGGTAAGTTTCCAGTACTTGATGTATCCGATGACATATGCCGCGACGAATGTCGCAATGGCCTGCAGTGTCAGGCCGACCTTCTCAGAGATACCATCTTGGACGAGGTTGGTGTCGGCCGTGATACGAGTGGTGATTTCCCCAGCTCCCAGCTTGTCGAAGTAGCCAATGTTCTGCCTGAGAATACTCGCAAGGTAATGCTGTCGGATCTTGCCTGCAATCTGAGATCTCAAAGTTAGCATGGATCTCACCATCCCTGCTCATCTTGAACTCTACTCACATGTTCTCCTGCGTAGATGAACCCAACGGTATGGATGTACGTCACGACGAATTCTCCAATACCGAGGTAGACGAAGTACAGTGTCAGGTGGCTAATTGTATGTGAGAAGTCTGCTCCGGTGGTCGTCCCGAGGAAGAAGCCTTGGAAAGTACCAGCTAAAGATCCAAACACCACAGTCATGAGCGGCAGGGCAGCACCACCTGCAATAGCGCAAATCGCGCTCACTGCTATGATCAATAAGTCCATCCTGGTCGCGTATCTGTAGAGAAGCTTGTAGGTCACCTTGACAGGTGGTATATCCAATTGCCTCTTCAGCACCGCTGCTTCATGTTCTGGCAGATGTGCGAAGGGATCTTGCTCTTTCTTCTCGTCATCCTTGTCCTTGTCCTTCTTTGGTAATGACGAGTCCAGTCTATGTATCGGCGGTGCTGGTTCTTCGGGGATTTGCGTAGGGAAAGGTGTCTGCCCAAGCATCGTCTTCTCTGGATCTGCCACAGCGACTTCATCGCGTGAACCTTCATTGCTGGAGCTGTCGCTCAGGTGTTTGAGATCTGAGCTGAACGCCATGACGGGCGAGCGTGGCGTGTGTTGTATCCAAGCGAATGTGGCGGCCAGTAGGCCTTTGTGAGTCGTTGGCGACCAAGTCTGTTGTCGTTCTCGAGGAAAAGATCAATTCGGAGTCCGAGAGTGCGTGCTCTCCCAGGACGCGTATCTCGTCGGTTCGAACTACGCTGTGAGAAGTAGAGAGCTGGTCCACTAACAGCACTAATGGAGATGTTTCAACCGCCGTGACGACAGGCGATCTTAGTCTTGATAACAGCGCAGAGAGAGGTCGTGACGGGTATCAAAGGGAAGAGATTTGGGGAAGTGTGGCCTACCTGAGGCGAGGCGTATGCGTTTCTTTTTGAGCTGCCACGCGGTATGCATGCCCTTGACGGGCATTGTATGTTCCGAAATGTATGAACGGGAGTGTGCCACGCCGTGGAGAGCATCTCGAAGCCATCGCAAGCCTAGTCCGTTTACAGTGACCAATAATATCGGCCCATTTAGGCGTGGACCGAACGCGATCAACGCGAGCTTCGTCGTTTACCGCTATCTGCAGTCCAAGTCGCACTCTGTTGCGAACAAGCATCTCGCGTGTGATGAATCATAGCCTTGTGTAAGTGCAGCTCGTGGCAGAGCAGTGAGCAGCAGTGAGCATCGATGAGCACAATCGACATCCGGTGAGAGCTTCCCGTATCACTCACATTGAGTCCTTCGATCGTCATACGTCGGTATCTTGCATAACCTCCTGCTCCGCGTTTCCGTTTCAGTGGTGCCGAAACTCAGGCATCAAAGAGGCCGACATAGCAGACACGGGATCCAGGTGCAAAAATGGCCGATCCTCCGGCTCTTTTCTGCTTTGACGCGGCCGCAGACGCAGACGTGGCGTCGATCGTAAAGCCTCGTATATGACCGAGCATGAACCTCACTCCGCTTGGTGTTGTGCATAGTGTACATATGATCCCCAGCCCTACGGACTCCCTTAGGACTCTCGACCACTCTCCGGTCAGCTGGTTGACGGACGGACGAACGAATACGACGCTTCGCCAAGAAGGTGATGCGGGCGCACAACTTCGCACTGCCCTGCTGATGACCACGTCAAGGAGGCCGCAAATACAAGTCCGAAGCAGCATGGCGGTGAGTCGAGCTGCCGTCAAACCGAGCTGATTCATGAAGAGGCCAACGAGTGAAAGAGAATCCTTGCGCGTGAAGAAGCAGATGCAGGCGCCGGCATAGCAGGAGCCCAGGAGATGGGTGATGTGGACTCGCAAGAATAAATGCTGTAGTCACGTCCATGAAGGATGTTGTCTTGAGTCCCAGCACGGAGCTGCGACTGTCCGACGAGAAAGAGTTCATTTGCATTAGATGCTGAGGCTGATACCTTGGTCCGTTTGTCATAGAGCCCAGGAAGACGGTATAGTACCACAACGCCTGCCTGCATGTTGCAGCTGGCGGGCCACGACATACGGGCGAGGGCAGGTTCGTCGATTTGAGATATTGCAGGAGAGTGTGTACTCAACGTAGGTCTCGTTTCTTCACGCCCTGGGGGACGGATGGAGGCGCGGAATGTTGGATGAAGCGAGGACTCGCGCGTGCTCAATCTCCTGTTTGTTTGCCCCTCGCTTCAGCGTGTCGCAGCGCGTTTGCACGCAGAACGTCATGAGAATGAGAAAGCCGCGACTGCTGCAGCGGCCCGTTGAACGACGAGCAACTGCGACTGCAACAGCAACTCTTTCTCTTTGATCGTCCGGCACAGCGTCGACACACTCGTTCATATTCGTTCTACCTGCCATTGCGGCGTCCGCTCATTGCATCTTCGACAACTCATCACCAACGATGAAGTCCCTCGTTTCCGCAACAGCAGCTTTGGCTGCCACCACGCTCTCTTCGCTCACTCTCGCCGACAGCATCATCACGCCTCGCAACAGCTGCGGCGAGTCCGACCAGCTGTGTCCGGCATGCGATGGCACTAATCTCACAGACTCCACTGGCGACAAGTGGAGCATCACCTGCGACTGGGTCATTGACTCCGACAGTGAGAAGGAAGTCGAGGGTTGGTCATCTCCCAAGATCTGCATTGACGCCTGCGACGACAACGACGGCTGTTTTGGCATCAACTTCGCGCCCAACGGAACTTGCGTGATCGTCGAAGGCGAGCAGACTGGTTTGAGATCATCTGCTGGCTACACCAACCTTGCGCGTCTGACCGCTGGAGCGACTACTAGCGGTCCGAAGCCTACATCAACCTCACATGTACGCATTACGACCACCTTGACCGAGCCGGATCTCACATCAACATCGCACGTTTCGATCTCTTCGACTGTTGCGCTAGCATCTCCTACCTCGACTGGGCTTGCCGGCGAGTGCGATCTGGCCGATCCGGAGCTCTGCCCCAAATGCCATGGCAAGACTGCTGGTGACGGCGATGGCAGGCTCTACACCGTCTTCTGCGACACCACCATTGAATCGGACGGGAGCTACTCGCCTCAGGAAGCGCTTACACCGGCGGAGTGCCTCGATATGTGTGACAGCCTGGACTTCTGCACTGGAGCAACATACTACGACGAGCGGAGCTGCGAGCTCGCAAAGGCCAATCCGTCTGCCAAAGCTGATACTGGAAAGGTAGCCATGACCGGTTTCTTGCCCGTCGTTAGCCGCACTCCGTCGCCAACTGCAGCAGTCAGTGCAGCCGTCACAGCCCGTATCAACAGCACCAAATCATCGGCTTTGAACGTTTCGAGCACCGCGACAGAAGAACCAGAGCAGACATTCTCAATTCTTCCAATCGATTCAAACTGCAACGTTGCCAATATGACGTGCCCGGACTGCGCCGGACTGGCCGTTTCAGACGGATTGCAGGCCGAGTACACTGCATTTTGTGGCCGCGAGCCTGAATGCGGTGAGACCTCCATCCACCGCGATCCGGGCACTCAAGACCTTTGCCTGCAGAGCTGCGATCAAGACGCCCTCTGCATTGCTGCCATATGGTACCCAGGATCTGGCGCTTGTCATCTCTGCCGTCAAGGCATGAAGTTGAGCAGCAAGTCCAATCTTCCCTACGTTCTCCTGGCCGCCGATTTGGATGGTGACGACGATTCTGGCGAGCCGACACCAATTCCAATTAACTCTTCGATTGTTGCAACGACAACATCCACTCGCGTTGCCAGCATCACCCGTACTTCGTCAACGAATGTCAGCAGCATCACCGATTTCCCAGCGCCCTTCTCATCTTCCGCCAGCGTGACTTCGCAAGTCGAAGTTAGCCCGGCTGAAGCTCCTACCACACCTACACCCCCAACCATCTCGATCAACCCTGGTGGACCCCTGATCAACATCACCTCGACCCTCTCCGCCATTCCAACTTCTTCATCCGTTCCTGAAATCGCCAATGTTTCCTGCCCAGCCTACGACGACAACGTCTACGTCGACCCGCACAACGGCAACTACTTCGCCGTCGGTTGCGACTCACGCTTTGATGGCGCCCATTCCCGCTACGTCTCAGCATCCGACTTCAGAGCCTGCGTAGCCTCCTGCACAGGCTCCTGCGATGGGATCCAATTCGGCGCGACAACCCGCTGTGGTCTGTACACGGATATCTCGGTCGTCAGCCCGGGTACTGGTTGGACTGTGGCTGCGAGCATAACTTTTCCGGTCACCGATGCGACTATCTTGCCAGCAAGCGTTACTTCTGAAATTTCTGTTGCGGGCGTGATCTCTTCCGAGGCGACACCGAGTATCACGAGCGTGCCGGTCACGAGCGCGGCTTCGAATGCGACGGTTTCGAGAGCGTCGCCTGGTGTGACGAGGGTGGAGCCGCAGGCTATGGGTATGCTTCGTAGAGGTAGGCAGCACAGGACGCGCATCATAGAGAAAAGGCGAACATGAGCAGAGGAGATGCACTGCAAGCATGGATATCAGCAGTAACAACGCACACAGGACCTGTTGACCAGGCGTGTTGTACGGGACACTGAACGAACGAACGCATAGCTACGGCAGAAACATATGGTTAGCTCCTCAGTGTAGAAAACAGAATCTGCTAATGTAAAACGTATGACTGTTACATGATTTCAAATTGTATTGTTCATTCGTGATGATGTCTCTCAAATGTCATGTCATTGCTGAAATAAGTGCTGCGTACTCGATGTTCGTCACGAGTCGCGGGTCTTGTGAACGCCGTCCAACGCCTTCGCTAATTGTCAAAAATCTATAATCAAGCAGCATCTGTGATGCTCAATTGAATCTTTGCCTCTTGGCACCACCGTGGCCTCGCTCTTCGGCGAGTCGTTTTCGTTCCATTTCTTCTTTCATGATGCGTTCGGCGTTGCTCATTTTCTTTTCGGGCTCTGCGCGAGCTGCTGGGGCTTTCTTGGCGAGAGGATTCTTCTTTGCGAGGGGGTTTGCAGTTTTCTTTGAGGCGAGGGAGAGGGAGACCTTGGCTGGTGCTGCTGGCTTCTCGTGTTCTTCTTGCGCAGGCGTTGTCTCGGCTTTGGGCTCTGCTGAGCGCTCAATTGTGGGTTCTTGAGTTGTGGGTTTGTCTGATGAGGAGAAGGTCTCGATGGCGACCGGTACGCCCTCGATCGGTTGGTCCGGAGTCTCGGTCTTCTTTTCTGGGACCTTTGCACCCTTCAAGCTGAGGGACACTTTGGCCGGCTCTGCGGGAACAGCCTCTCCTTCCGCAGGCGGGTTTTGCTCTTGTACCTCCTTCGCCTTCGCCGCCCGCTCTGCCTCCTTCCTCTCCGCCTCTTCCCTCGCCCTCTTAATCTGCTGCTCCAACAACCTACTCTCCACACTCTCCTCCCCCTGCGCCAACCGATCCTTCTTCTTAATATCCTCCCTCCTCCTAATCGCCTCCGCACTATCATCAATCCACTGAATCTCCAAACCCCTATCCCCCTCCTCAACCCGACAAATCCCCTCCCGTCCCAAATGTTTCGCAAACTCCGTCAAACTCGGCCATTTCGTCGCATTCATATGCACATGATCCTTATCCTTAATATACTCCTGATAGAAATTATTCATGTGCACTTTCTTCTCGCCGTGGGCGGTTTTGAGGAGTTGGAGGAAATCTCGTTGGAATTGGCGCGAGAAGTCGTTGATGACGCGTTTGGGGTCTTCGCCGACGAGGAGCATGGCTCGGACGTGGCCTTCGGATTGGGTGTGTTGTTTGAAGCCGTTTTCGTCGCGGCATTGCTTGGAGCAGATTTGGCAGTACCAGCGGAGTCGTTGGAGGCCTTTGGCTTTCATTTTGTTGGCGATGTGTTTTGTGCTGCCGACTTCTGCTTTCCCCATGGTGGCGGTATTGGCGGTCGTATGGGTTATGTGGGTGTTTCTGCGGCTTCGTTGCCTGTTGTGATGCTCGAGAGAGGGGTGCTGTTGAACGGATCGTCGTTGTCGCAAAGACGAAGTTGAAGTCGCGAAGTTGCTCAAAGGCGCTGACTCAGCCGTCGTTGCCTGAGGGGTGCAAAGCATCGCCACTGCCAACATCACCCGCAAAGCACCTTCTCTTTGGTAAGGTGACACCTTGCCTCTTCACAATACTCACCGGTGCCACTTTTCTGTAGCTCATGTAGCACTGAATAAATCTTCGTCCCTTGCGGCGACTTCTCAATCACTATATGCTCCTGGCGTGAACGCCGCAAAGTCGTACACGATGAATCTCACCGGCCTAATCTTTGGCCTACTCCTTTCCGCCTGGACACCAAGCGTTCTGGCCTACAGCAAGACGAAAGATGCCGTCAAACTATCTACCGTCAAGTCTCTCACGCTCCGCGATGGCCAGAAGACCTCTCACCGGCGCGTGTCGGCCCTACCACAACTCAAGTGCATCGGAGGCACTGCGAAAGGACTCTACAATGTCGATGTCATGCGCTGCGTGAACTCTGGATCCGAATACGACGCAGAAGATATCCAGTGGACCTGCAAGGCTTCCTTGCCTCCGGAATTCAAGCTTGGCAGCACGGATGTTATCTGCGAAGGCTACGACAACCCGGATGACCCATACGTCTTGAAGGGGTCCTGTGGTGTTGAGTATCGACTCATGCTGACCGACCTGGGCGAGGAGAAATACGGAACCCGCTCGAACCCCATCTGGAGGAACAAGAATACCGGAGATACCAGCTCTGGCGGACTCGACGACTCTACCGCTGGGCTTCTTTTCTGGGGCTTCTTCATCGCAGTGGTGATCTTTATCCTTTGGAAAGTCGTTACTGGCGGCAACAACAACCGACGGACTGGTGGTGGAGGTGGCAGACGTCCAGGATTCGGCGGAGGCGGCGGAGGAGGCGGTGGTTTTGACGATAACAACGATCCTCCGCCACCTTACACACCGCGAGCCCCGCCAAGACCTAAGAAGTCTTCGACGCCGAGAGCGAGCAGTGCGAACGATGAGCAATGGTAAGTTCCCGGTATTTCTTTTGTCTTCATGTTTGCAGCACCAGATGGCGTGCTATCACAAAGCCGCATGGCTAATGTAGTATGTAATGCACAGGCGACCAGGCTTCTGGTCAGGGACAGCTGCTGGCGCTGCGGCGGGCTATGCGGCATCGCAGTTCAACAACAGACGTAACAACACCAGATACGAAGCACCAGCTGCCGGTTCGAGCTGGTTCGGAGGAGGCCGATCAACGTATGACGGTCCAAGTTATGGACCAAGTCACGGCGGCTCAGGTGGTTTTGGAGCTGGGCCATCGAGCTCCTCTTCATCGTCTCGATACGAGTCGACGGGCTTTGGTGGTACCACTCGTCGGTAGCTGGCGAGTCTCATCTGATGAAGCGAATTGAAGCATCATAGCGATCGTAATGCTTTGCACAGATCTCAACTTCACATTACTCTTACTCCTGCATAGTGCTAATTACCAGATCATTACAGCCATCGCAACAAAGCAACGCAGATCGCGGGAGCAAGATCTGACACCAGCCCGTCTCGTGGCGGACATGAGCCATCTCCAAATTTGGTGCAAAAGTCCAGTCTGCGAACCGCGCTCCCTGCTCTCCCTCCATTAACTCCCCTGCCTCCTCTACCTCCGCTGCCTCCGCTGCCTCCGCTTCCTTCACGTACGGACGTACAGCAAGTGAGACGTTCTCCGATACAGGTGCAGCGAGCCGAGATACCTCACACGAATGTCGCAACTCAGCTCTACAACGACATCCATCCTGAAATAGGACACATTGGCCGAGGACTCAGGGACACATCAGTCCTGCGTAGACGCGTGGAGAGAAGACGCAGCCAAGAAAGAGACAGGAGACGATTGGCCGAAGAGGAAGCAGACCGAGTGGCGGAGGAGCTGAGACGTACGCAACAGATAGAGATGAAAGAGTGCGAAGAACGTCGGAAACGAGAAGAGGAGGAGGCGGCGAAGAGACGCGAGGAAAGACGGAAGGCCGAAGAACAAGAGAGATTGAACGAGTCATTATTTCCTTCCAATTCTTCGAGCAGTCGTACGTATGAGTCGGTGGGATATGGAGGGACGAGTCGGCGTTGAGCTGAGAGTACTGATGCTTTTGTGCCAACGATTTTGAGAACCAGTCATCTTTCATTGCTAGACCTGGGTTATTATCGACACTCTCTTCACATGAATGACGCGACTTGGCCTGCCTCAGGCAGGGAATCGCGCCAAGCCGCTAGAACCTTGCACTTTCTCTCAACCTACCACATGATGTTCTCTCGAACGTGCCTACTTACACCCATCATAACAATTGGACAGGCTTGGAGTTTGACCAGACAACTCAGGTAAGGCTTGTCTAGCGATTGGGCGGCGCTGTCGCTTCTCCGCATAGTAAGCTGTCTGTCATCCCCTCGAACTCTTGCGGCAGACATTGAGGCGGCGTCCCACCACCAAACATGGAACTTCAGGACGATATCACTCTGGCGCCTCTTGGCCAGAGAAACACGAAGGGTGGGCGCCAAGTTTTGATCTACTTCGTCTGCGGCAATCCGGGCTTGATCGAGTACTACCGCGGATTTCTTCTCAGTCTCTATAAACATCTTGGCCCCTCAGACAACGTAACGATCTACGGAGCTTGCCATGACGGCTTCGAGTTTCAGGAATCCACGCGGAGAGTATGCAACCAAAGGAGCCCGCCGTTTTCGTTGGAAGAGCAGATAGAATGCGTAAAGACGAAATTGCTACGAAAAGTCCGCGCCATGGTCGGTGAGACGCCTGAACAGCCACTCGATGTCATCCTCGCAGGGCATTCTGTTGGTGCATACATGTTGCTCCATGTCATTGAGTGGTGGCAGACGCAACAAAACTTGCACAAGCTCATCAACCTGAGAGCGGGAATCTGCTTGTTTCCGACGATCGTTGACATGTTCAAGAGCGAGAAGGGAAATCTCCTTAAGGCAAGAGCTCGTCAACCTGCACATTTCCCTTCTGTCACTAACGACTTGCTCAGTGGGTACTCCCTATACCTGGTCTGGGACTCTTCCTCAAAACAGTCATCGATTTCTTGAATTGGCTCGCACCTTCACGACTCGAATCACTCGCCAAGCAGCATACACCGGGGCCTAAGGGCTGGGAAGTCACGCTGGTTCTGGCGAAGAGCAGATACGGCATACGACAGACCATATACATGGCTCGCGATGAACTCCGAGATATCAGGGACGACAAATTCCATCCAGCGAACCTATGGGGCGTTCTCGAGCATCACGAGGAGCGAGATGCAGATGGTGTTGACCTCGAAACCCGCACAGACTCATCGAGAGGCATCAGGCCTCCTGCAGGCATGCAATCTAGGCCCTCTAATATTCCGAAGGCGAAGCTGTTCTTTCTATGGGGCCACAATGACTATTGGGTTGACAACGGCAGTCGGGATGAGCTTATCGCCAAACGCAGGACGAAGGGCGACGAGACTACCAAACACTGGCCGACCATGGAACTCGTGGACCGTGACGACATTCCGCACACGTTCTCCCTGAACAGTGAACATTCAGAGCACGTAGCCGCAAAGACAGCAGTCTGGATACGAGAGATCTTGGCCACAATTCCCTCAAGCCAATAGGAGCCACAATCTTGACCTCACATCATATACATTAGAAGCTACAACCTCGCCTGCTGCTCCGTCTGCCGCGCCATATACCTCCTCGCCTCCTCCACAATATCCGTCCCGTAAACCCACTTCAAAAACGCCGGGTCCGCAAAATCCGCATCCATTCGCGGCACCGCGTCCTCGAAAGTCGAGTACTTGCTCGCCAGCTGCGTCGCTTCCGTGTTCTGCTTCGATTCATGGCCTGATGTGTAAAGTTTATGATTCGACTGCGCAAACGCTTTGATCCGATTCTCCCTTGGCAACCGAATATCTTGCCATGCTTCGGTCAGGGACGAGATGTCGGATGTGGAGTGATTGGAGAGGAGGTATGACAAGACGGCGACATCTTCGACGATCTGGGAGTACCCCTGTGCCGCGTCGGGGTATTTGGCGTGGGCGGAGTCACCAAGCAGTAAGAGACGTCCGCCAGAACTCTTCCATCGAGGTAAATCAGGCATTTCACCAAGCCGCCATCTATCACAAGAAGTTGCGATTTGCAGTGCAGCACGCAAAGCCGGATCCCACTCTTTGAAATGTTCCCGCACCATCTCGATATCTCCTTCTTCATCCCACATGCTCGGGTTCTTATCGTCGCTCTCCGCGATCGCGAAAATGCCACTCCAGCGATGCGTTTTGCTGTTGTATCTCCCAACGACGTAGCCACCGCCACCTTGAACTGTCCAGACATCGAGTTCGGTGGATTGGACAAGTCGTCGGGTTTGTTCGTTGTCGCGCATGTCTTGCTCGTCGACATGGATCTGATACGCGGTAGTCCGTCCAGGTGCTGGAGCAGGGGCGTCTGGCACGATTTGCGAACGAAGTCGAGAGAGGATTCCATCTGCGGCCAGAATTAGATCCGCTTTGATGATTTCGCCTGTGCTGAGGGTGATGGAGGCCGAAGTGGCATCTTCTGATAATGTCGCAGCGTTGACGCCAAACTCGATCTTAGCTCCAGCTTTCAGTGCGCGGTGATAGAGGATTTCTTGAGCGTGTTCCCGAAGAGTGCCCCAGTCGGGATACGAAGCAGCTGTAGATGGCTGGCGGACGAAGATGATTCTGCTTGTTCTTCCATCGCGGTAGTTGGCTGCCGCGGATACGTCTGAGATGGATAGGAAGTCGTCTTGAAGACCCCATTCTATGAGGAAGCGGGATGCATTGGGGCGGATTACGATCTGCTTGCTCGTAAGAGATGGTATTGACATGGCTTACGTCTGGTGTCAGATTCGACTTACTCCACCGCCTCTTGGTTGGAATTCTGGCTTGCGTTCGTACACCTGCGGACGATGCGTTTAGCGTCGCTTGCGCATCAAGTCATTTCTTGCGTTGACCTACTTGAACCTGATGGCCATCTTGAGCAAAGCGAAACGCTGCTGTCAGACCTCCTAGCCCGGCGCCAATAATGACAACCTTCAAATTCTGATGGCCCATTGTTGTTTTCAATATGCAAGATTATGCTTCAATGCTATCGATGCCAGCTTGAAAAGTTGCGATGTCTCACACAATATAAAGGAAAAAGAGCAGAATACCCAATGGTCAACGCTGACACATCTTCAGCCTAAGGTGGTATCCAAGTAACCAAAAGGTTGTCCCAGTCGGATGGATCGGCGGCACATCAACATGGTCAAGATGGCTTGACATCTCCTTGATGTTCCTATAAGCAAAGCGTCAGATGCCTCTCTTACCGTTTACAAGGTTTGCATGCCTCGGCATCAGGGATGTTCCAGTGTATCAACTGGGTCTACCGCTCGTCGATTGAGCTTTGAAATCATCATCAAGAGATCTCATCTGCGTACCGCCAGCTGAGAATCAACCCAGGGCAGCGTTTCCTGCTGCAGGCATCGGTTTGATGGTCACCTGTTCGGGAAAGTGCTCTAGACATGCACTTTACCAGGTCGGTGGAAGTGTGGAAGGGCCTTGGTAGGGCATCGACGCTTGACCCATCGCGGACCAGTTGCCCTAGGTCAAGTATCCTGGATCTCACTATGACCATGTTATAATCAGTGTAGCTGACTTGAACATCTCGGTGTTCAATGTTGAGAACTCGTGCAGTCATGACGGACCAAGCAATGCCACATCATCCGGTTTGGGGGCTGACTTGGATCGGCATGGAGGTCCCTCCGGTAGCCGCAACATGATTCGTGAGAGCAGCTTTCTGTTTCTTTCTTGACACAACGACAGAAGACAGCGGAAGACCGATATCCAGCGAATGTCCAAGGCGACCAGGGAATAGTCCATCAATTAGGCAAAAGGTCGTTGAAGTTTTGTAAGCCGCGACAGCGAGAAGACCGTTCGGGTGCCACGGGTGGACAAGGCCAGTCTCAGCCCGAGGCAGGGCGAGATGGGATTGGTCGTTAGCCGCGTACGCTGTCTGTAGCCTCAACGATCATCCACAGCATACTCGGGCACAAGAAACATATAAATGCATTCTTGGAAGCGTCCAGACTGATAGCAGACGCAGTAAAGCGAGCATTAGTCCATAAGCCGCAACAGGACCAGATCCAGCACATCATCGGCAGCAACTCAGTCGAATCCAGACTCCAGACTCTAGAACAGAACCAGAAACCCCCAGCTCCATCTCGACAAAATGCCACGAAACATCCTCATCGCCGGCCTAGGCAAATACGCCTCCGCCGTCCCCTCAGCAGCAGCCCAATTCGGTCCCCAATCCACCAACGTAACCATGATCCAACAAGGCATGTCCCACGCCAAATCCCTCGGCTTCGAGCCCACCATGATCGACGTAAACCCGCACGATCCAGCAACCAGCGAGAAAGAAGTCCGCGAGGCACTCCAATCCAAGGACTTCGAACTGTTCGTGATCGGGTTCGGGATCAGAGGGAATAAGGACTTCACGGAGCTGTTTGAGAAGATTGTGAATTCGACTATGGAGGTTAGTCCTAAGACGAAGTTCGGGTTTGGGACTAGTCCGGGTGCGCTGGTTGAGACGATTCAGAGGGTGTTGCCGAAGTGAGGGAGGTGCATGGAGAGGTTGGTGGTGGAATTGGGTGGTGGTTGCTGTGGTGAAGAATGTACTACATTGTCAGTCAACAGGCTGGTAGGAGGTATTTGGCGAATGGGGCTGGGCAGGCGGAGGTGCTTGGCTTCTGTGAAGTTGTCGTATGTAGGAAGAGCAAATAGAACAGAAGAGAATTGCATGTGAAAGTGAACAGTTCCTTCCCCGTGAAAGTGAACGCGTCGGTTGTTACTTCCCCAGACGCGACGCGAAGCCGCAGACGAATGAAATTTGGGGGAAGCTTCGAGGCCAGTAGCGGATTAGGCTTAGCTCAGAATTGATGCCGTCACGCACGCACGCCAGCCCCAGCAAAGCTGACGGCCGCACCTGCCAGCTTGCATCGTCGCTTGCCTTGCACTCGCGCTCTCGTCGGTCGCAAAGCGGAGAACACATCACAACGCCCGCCCCTTGACCAGCAGCAACCACCCAAACAGCGCTGCAGCACCACACCAACCCATCGAAATCCATCAAACAACATCACCACGCGATTCTACGCTTCATTTCATGGCTTTTGATACCCATATGTAATTTATTACGCGGCGTTGGGGGTTCGTTTTGATGATTTTGCACCGCCCGACTGCTGAGCCGACTCGGTCGCAGAATTTTCACCTGGCTTTTGTGCCTGAGGCAGACGCGACGCACATTCACGTGCACGCCGGCTGCGCTTCACAATCAGCAGCATAATGTCCACGAGACAGAATGCGCGACATGTACGACAACGGAAACTGAATACGAAGCAGCCGCTTCGGATAATACGAGAGCATGAAGTTGAGGATGTCGGCGACCATGAGGTTGGAGGCCATATCCCGTCCGTGGAGACCGGTGTCGAGAAGGCGGAAGAAGTCGTACGTACCTTCGCATACCTACCGTTCATCTACCGGCCTGCTGACTGTCATCTAGGAATTCCACTTGCAAGCCGTCATCAATGCTGCCAGTCAAGCAGCAGTCGGTGCAAAGGCGAAACAGACATATATCCCGACTCCAGATGCCGTCAGAGCAAAGGGTGTCGATTACAATGGCCTGTATCCGCCAAAGTACCGGGAGCCGGCAACTTACATCAGGTTCAGCTCGACTGTCGAAGATTGCAACGGCGTCGGCTATTGCATGAACGAGGAAGATGCCGAGTTCCTGGCGCAGCTCAATGACGGTAAAGACGTCAACGGCCAACCGCTCAAGGACAAGTCGGCGCAATGTTCCGAAGATGCCTTCGAAGAGGTGATGAATTTCTTCGAAGAGTCCAGTCAGCGAATCCAGCCTTTTGCGAACCTCGACAGCGCTCCCATACTATCGTTAGAGGAGATGGAGCAGTCGAACGAGGAACCATTGTCTGCAGATGCTCAACGTTTCCTTAAGCCGATATACCAGTACTGGGTGTCGAAGAAGGGCAGCCGGCCGATCATGCCCACGATCAAAGTCCGCGTGCTCGACACTTCCAACGAGGCTGATGATGCAGATCCGTATGTGTGCTTCCGACGTCGCGAAGTCCGGCAAACCCGCAAGACTCGCGGCAGAGATGCGCAAGTTGTCGAGAAGCTCAAGAAGCTCCGTGTGGAGCTCGAGCAGGCTCGGCAGCTTGTTCAAATGGTCCAGCAACGCGAGGCACTCAACGAAGAGAGCCTGAAAGTCGGTCGTAAGGTCTTCGAGCAACGACGCCAGCTCAAGGAAGTCAAGATCGCGAAGCAGATCCAAGGCGAGAAGGGCGAAGACGAGGAACTGCTGGTCAACCAAAGGGTGAGCTTACCTCAATTACCACCTCTTCTGAATCAAGCTGACCATTCGCAGCCTCAGCCGAAGCCCAAAGCACGGCCAGACGGTACCCAGCAACGCCCTGGTCCCACCATTCGTCTTGGCGGATCCCGCCTCGATCGCTCTTCTGCACCTGAGAGTGATCTTATATCGCTGGCTGACATCCAGGCTGAGGCAGAGAATCACGTGCAGAACACCATCGACAGCCGCAAGGAACAGCACCGTCGCTGGAACCAAAGCTGGCAAGATCGAACATGGTTTCCGCTTACGCCTCCGATTGAGGCTGCGGACGAACCGCCTAGATGGGCGCCACTGCTGCCAGATGCCATTGCCGGCTATCCAACGCCGCCGCCGTCTTTGCCGTCTAGGAGCTCGTCGCAAGATCGTGATGGCGATACGAAGATGGAGGACTCGAAGAAGATTAAGATCGAAGAGGACACCGTCGCCGGTGATCAAGAAAAATACTCCTTCTGGTGTCCGCCGACGCTTGATCTAGACGACTATGGCCAAGACGAGGAGCCCGCGCTCAAGCGGCAGCGCACAGAGAATCCTTCCTGCCGCATACGTGTTGGCCGAGGAGGTCGCTGGCATCTCGAAGCGCGCAAGCAACAGCCGCGAGGTGTCATCAGCCGTGGCGTCGTCTCTGATAGTGACAGTGATGACGACATGGAAGATTATTTCCCAGTTTCGGATGGGAAGACGTTCGACTACCGCTGCGCACTGAATGGTGGCACGCGGTCCGCGCGTCCAGATGGAATGGGTGGTGAGAGAAGACAGTGGCCTAGCGGAGACCAGACCGCCATGATGGCCGCAGCTGCAGCGAGTCAAGCACAGAACCCGCAACAGCAGTCATCTGCTGGCAGTGCCAGCTAAGTTTTTTGGGTCGGCGGTGGCTTGTTGTTTTGATGATGGATGCATTGTTGACTTCGCATGATACCACGCCGCTTGTTGTTGTTAAGATAGGATAGCGTTGATACCCAGAAGGATTTGTTGTATGAGTACTGATTTGAGTGTCTCATTTCTTAGTGGGGTTCCGGATTGCTGCCACTTCGTCCTCCAGTGTATCGGCTGCGCGTTTCTTGTTGCTTGTGGGCGTGTCTGACACGGCGGCGATCGCTTCCTTGAGGACTTCTTTCTCGCCTGAGATGACTTGCTTGGCCATGGCGGGTCGTCCAGAGGTAGCGTCGTCGTTCGGTGCCTCAGCAGGATACAGCGCGTATCGGTGGACGAGCACAGTGCGCAGCAATCTCTTTGCCTCTGTTGAGAGATCTGGCTTGGGCAATTTATCCTTCTTGCTCATCTTCTCAAAGTCGGCTTTGGGAGATACTAAGAGATTGAGCAGAACGCAGAGCTCTTCTGGAAATTGTCCCTCTTCGCTTCCAGCACGCGCGATGTCATATGCATCGTCGAGTATCCCTTGCTCTTCAGCATACTGCCATTTCTTGTCTTGGTCTGGATGGCCTTTCGCTTTCTCTCTGATCAAGTCTGAAGATACTTCGACGACGTCGTATTTGGCGTAGTTTTCTGTCACGTATCCGTATCTCCGTAGCAGGTCTGCTCTCGGTAGGGGACCGAAGTCGTTGAAGAGCTCTCCGCCTGCCTTCACGTGTTTGATGGTGCGCATGATCACTTTGTCGTCTTCGTAGAAAAGCTTTGCGTTGTTGCGGTGGGCATCGGCGTTGAGCATGTCTGCCATGGGAACCATGCCTTTCGGCAGCATCCCGTTGTCCTCGTCTTCTTCCCACTCTTCAGCTTCGTCTTTGACTTGTTGTGTGCTCGGCTTTTCTAGATCGAAGGCGTATGCCATGATAGTACTGCCCATGCGGTGACAGAGGGTAAGGAGTTCTGCGTTACTACGCCCACCAGTGTTGAACACACCCGCGTGCTTGGCAATAATGGGAATCAGCTGATCCGTGAATGTTGCATCGGCGCCCTCCTTGCCGATCTTGTCCACTACGGCACTCCCTTCAAGATCCTGCAAATCTTCATCGGTCCAGAACATGAGGGTGTCGAAGGTCTCAGGTAGTATATCGAAATACGGCTTCCAAGGCGAATCGGCTCCTCGTAGGTATTCGTAGATCATGACAAGTATCAGAGAGAGCCATGGGTCGTCGATCTCTTTGCGAATGTTTTCAGGAAGGTCGGAAGTCTCGACGGTCAGGATCGAGGATCGCGGGATGCTGAAGAGTTCTTCATCTTCGGCGAGGTCTTCTGTCGCGACTATATGATCGAATCAGTATGACTGTCACCATCTGGTACCACCATGGGCATCGTCGATACATACCCACGCCCCTCCCCGCTGCTTGTTCTCGAAGATCTGCGAGTTGAATTTTGGAAGAGATGGTTGCTCCGTTTGAATTCAACCATGAAAAGAAGCCATCTGAGGAGTTCTGGAAGTCGTCGACGTCCATAGCGTCCGCCATCGTGTGTACCCAAGTGTGCGGTGTCAGATGCAATATGGATCGGTGTGTGCTCGAAGTTGAGCTAGCAAAGGCCGCTAAGGTTCGCTTAGTTCCGGCGCTTGGACCACAGGGTCTTCGTCATGAGTGAAGGTCTCGCAAGTCCTCGAGACACTCTATGCATTCACGATACTACTCGAGGTGTGGAACATGGATCTCAGCTGCTGTTTGACCGAGCCCTCCATATATTCAGGAAGGGAGGAACGATATGCTCTTGGACCCCATATCGGCAACGCGATCTCTGAGGCTTGATCAAGCACGAAGCGGACATGGCTGCTGTGGATGATGAGAATACATATGATTCCTGAAAGCTTTGTTCCCAGCTCATCGTCATATGCAGGATTGAGAGCAGACTGCATGTACAAGTAGTAGCAAGCTAGAAAATGCTGTTAGGATTTCATCAGGTCCAGCATTTGGAAACGCTCGGACGGCAGCTTTCGAAGGACACATCTCACGACTTGTCCAGTTCCTGAGGTGACAAAACGACATAACGAGAGACAGGCGGTATAAGGATGTGCTGGGAAGATGCCATCAAGGACCGACTTCGCAAGAGCAGCACATGAAAGCAATTATCTTGTCAAATCAAGAGGAAACGACGGCAGACCAGATGCATCATCCACGAGCAAGTAGTCTCCACGATGTTGTGACCAGACCGACTGCTCAACAGGCCTTGGGACATCGGGCGTGCACTTGTTCTTGAGGAAGCAAGTGATACGTATCGACGAGCGCCAGTCCGGAGTATCCATCAAGCAGGCCATTTGTCGTTCGGTGGCACAAGCAGGTGCAAGGAGCGGGCTCGCAGTCGAGGCAATCGTAAGATACGTTCTTTGTGGTGTCCGCGCCCTTTCATCTCCTCCTGAACACGCAGTCGAACGGGACTCTCCACAGTCTTACGATCTCTGAACTCCGCACGGTATCGAAGAGCTGGAATTGCAGACCGGGACGGCGGGGACGTATCTCCAAACACGTGAGAAGTGGTGTGTAAGCGTTGCCTATCTGGACCGCAATTCAGGGCAGATGGTAGGTGCGTGCAAACGTCTATCCTCTGATTGGCGCGCTTGCCTCGTGAGACCCTGGTCTGGCTCTCCCTGCAGGGCGGATCTCCCCATCCAAATTTCAGAGAGTGGTTCGATTTTCATGGCGTTTATGTCCGCGACTTCCGACCTTTATGTTGACCTCAATGCTGCGTTCAATTGCACAGCTTGGAATCCTATTCACCAGTGCATTCTGCATACAGCTTTTAGAAAGTCTGGTCGTTCCTTCAGCGCCGCGGTGAAGAAGACAGGCATTGCGACCGCAGACCGGGTTACTCCAACCAAGCTCTGAAGCTGACAAGCTTCACCAACCGCCGCCATGGATGTCGTTCTCGAGGTTTTCGATACTTTCCTCTTCGACCGCATGTACGCGAACCTGCTGCCCATCAGCCCATCCGTATCCTCCTTCGACCCTGTATCGACAATCGCCGCAAGCTTGAAGGGCTTCACCGATCCCAATGCCACATACGCGTCGTTCGATCAAGGGGCATTTGCGCGATCAGGATGGCAATTCGAGCCTTCAAGCCAATACTTCACCCTCCAGCCTAGCGACTACGCCTATATGAGCAGATGGGATAGAGACAACATGTACAGACAGTTTGTCAGCTTGTACATTATCACATGGTGAATGGGATACAACGACGTTTGTGCTGCTGGAGTAGAACGCTGATCGGAAGACAGGATATTTGGCATGTTGATCTACTTCACGTGCGCGACCCTCAGCTACATATTCGTCTTTGACCACACTACCTTCCAACATCCCAAATACCTCAAGAATCAGATGCGAATGGAGATCAGGCAAACCGTCGAATCTATCCCGATCATGGCCATCTTCACCGTGCCCTTCTTCGTTGCTGAAGTCAGAGGCTACTCCTTCATCTACGACAACTTCGCCGATCCAGGCTTCAACCACCCATTGCTCAATTGGCTGGGCGGCTGGTACAACTTCATTCAGTTCCCACTGTTCTTGATGTTTACCGACTTCTGCATCTACTGGATCCATCGCGGTCTGCACCACCCGCTCGTCTACAAGCGTCTGCACAAGCCTCACCACAAGTGGATTATGCCGACACCCTATGCCTCGCACGCTTTCCATCCATTGGACGGCTACAGCCAGAGTGTGCCATACCACCTCTTCCCATTCATCTTTCCCCTCCAGAAATTCGCCTACATCGCACTCTTCACTTTCATCCAAATCTGGACCGTCATGATCCACGACGGCGAGTACGTTGCCAACTCCCCCGTCATCAATGGAGCTGCATGCCATACCATGCACCACCTGTACTTCAACTACAACTACGGCCAATTCACCACTCTGTGGGATAGACTTGGAGGCAGTTACAGGAAGCCGAACGAGGAGCTCTTCAAGCGGGAAGAGAAGATGAGCAAGGAAGAGTGGCAAAGACAAACGAAGGAGATGGAGAGGATGGTCATCGAGGTCGAAGGCAAGGACGACCGAAGTTACGGACCGCCTGAGACAGTTAAGAAGGTCCAATAAGCGAGTCAAAACGGAGACTTCCATGCCAGAAACAGAAGCGCAGCAGCTGCGCGGGTCTGCAGTGTCAAGATGACAGCTGCCACAAAAGGCATGGAACTGAGGCGCATACGGATGGGATAACTTGATACGTGCAATCAGTTTGGATTGTGACGAATGGGCATTTAGCACAGCGAGCGAGACTTGCTATTCAACTAATGATAGACTTATTTGACGCCAGTCGCTTTCAAGGGCTTTCCTTTGCGCGTTGCTTGCCACGTTCGACCTTCTCAAAAGTGCCACGGAGGCCCAAGACGCTGATAACCTGATTTCGGCTCCCGTCTTACCTTTGTTGGAGCTATTTGCGACGGCATTGCTTGGGAGGCAGTGGCTGCGGACACGAATGGACATGGATACAACTTCTCATCGACCAGGATATGGCATGCCGACACGTGCTGACCGGACATTTCTGACGGCCGAATGCTATTCGATACAGCGCTCGGAGCTGATCGAACTCGTCGAAGTATCCGGATCACCAGCAGCAACACAAGAAAATAGCCGATTCGACAGTGTAGGCACAAACTTCATGAACGAAGCAGCTTCGGATACGGCCGGCACGGACCACAAGGCCTGAGGAACTACTTGACCATGACTATGACAGCTCACCTCTAGAGCTAAACCCTCGTAACTGTAACAACCATGATCGAGCAGCTATGTGAGCTGATGTTCGCAAGGATATTGCAAGCGGGATATCAATGATGGAGAGCCACGAGAGCCAACTTTTTTTCGGCTCCCCTCGCGACGTACGTGGACGTCCAGATCATAGGCAACCCCAAAGAGAGATTCATATCCATCGTCAACGAAATCTGGCATTGGTTTCTGTATACTACTGTTCGCCATGAGACAACCCCACCCCTTCTCAACAGCCTCGTTCGATTCCCTCGAGCTCTCCTTCCCTTCGCCAGTCAAGCTCAAATCCGCTATCAAATGGCTCGGAGACTCAACCAAGAAGATATCGCAATCAGCCAAGAACCATTTCCCTTCCAGTAGTAGACCGTCTTCCTCCAATCGCTCTACCTCCACCTCAACAACATCCACATCCACCTCCACCAATCCTTCATCAATCCGCTTCTCAACAGCCAGCACCCTCGTCTCAGGCGCTTCGACTCCAGCTCCTGCTTTGGTGCAGGCTTCGGAGGATGATCGGAAATTGATGGTACGCCTCTTCTCGCCATTTCGTTCAAAGTCCAGATCGCCGCCTTCATATTCTCAAATGGATTCTTCGATAACGCTGAGTACTACAGCACAGTCTTTGGTTCGAGAGACGCAGATGCTCACGATTGAGCTGCAGAGTTTGCAGCGGGAGATTAATGAGATGTTGAGGAGGGGGAGTCGGGGTGTGATCTCGGAGGAAGAAAGGAGGGAAGGGGAGGGAATGTTGGGAAGTCTCAGTTTTGAGGCGAATGATCAGAGGAAGTGGCCGGATATTGAGACGGTGGTGGAACTGCCGGCTTATACCGAGAAGGAGAAGGCGCCGATTCGCGATGATATGATACCCACGAAGACGATGACTGAGGACGCGGAGAGCTGTGAGTTTTCGACGTACTCTCGCCCAGGAACTATCCACATTGCGGACGACAAAGACAGCAACACCTCTTCTCCTGAGCCTTCGCTGTCACGCTCTCTAAGCGACGTATCCATTCCTCGACGAAGGCCCGTTCCTCAGCCATTGACAGAAACGTTGACACCACTATGCAATGCCCTGACAGATCACATCCTGAACACAGCATATTCTCGAGACGTAGGAGTCCTCATGCCAAGGGAGCTGTACCTGACGGGACTAAGAAGGATCAAAAGAGGCGAGTTGCCGATTTGTCCAGTTGGTCGCCCTTAGGATGCTGCCTAAAATGATTTATAGAATCGCGTTGTTTGAATATAAACACCGTCGCTTCCTTTCATGAAGCGAAGCACTTTCTCTTCCAACTGAGATGGAGGTTCTCATATGTTCGTGGTGTTCGTTCTGTGTCGTGCTCAATTTGTTTGACCACGCCTGTCCATTCATGTGATATTTTCGAAAAGAGTCGAATGGTCTTGATCGCCTCCTCTTGAAACGCTTCCCTCCCTGCTTGCGAAGCCGGCTCGCGCGACTCTCGGAGAAGACTTTGGGGCGAGTTCTCCGGACCAGAATATCAGACGTAGGGAAGTAGCCGGCACAAATCTTGGTAGAGACTTGAATGGTCACCACAAGCTACCATCAGGCAGCCAAACATCGGTCGAAATTCTTTATTCACCAGATGATGTCGTTGCGGCTTTTGGATGCCTCAGGTCAAGACTCGCTGCGACAAGGGTGTTTTGGGCATAGCCCGAGAACAGACCCACAGCGAGGTGCGTCTACGTTCAGCGGAAGAGCTCACTGAGACAAAACTCCCGGCCCAAGAAACCGGCCGCCGAGACGGCCCATATTCACACCGAGCATAATCAGACCAGTGCTGGGGAGGTGACGCAGATGCATGTGGTTCCGCGCGGCTGCACTGCTTGTTCAAACGTCGGAAGTGCCTCAGTGAGCATCATGTGGCCATCTCACAGAGGCTTCTTGTCGCCAGGGTCGATGCTGCTCTTGCCACCACTGAGAGCCCATCTCAGCTGCTTCATGCTCTTTGCTGTATGAAGACCGAGCAGGCACTGAGTCTCATTGAATGATAGTTTGTGGTCCAGCCTGCGCGCAAACGTGGAATGCACATTGCTCTTGAAAGCGTCCTGTCAATCGATTCATACTGTCGTTATGCATCCCTGGAAGATCTTCAATCGTCTTTGAGAAGTGGCGTAATTGGTGACCCTGGGCTCATAGGCGTGACTGGCTGGGAGACTGTCTCGGTGATCTCGACATCGTCGCCTACACGCAGCACAGCTCCGCTTGGTCCGGCGCAAGCGTACTGGCCGAATACAGGCTTGTCTGGACGTAAGGTAAGCAAGTGGCAGGTGTGAATGTGGGCAGACAAGGCACTCACGAGGAAAGAGCTCATTGACTCTGCGATCTTTTGCAAGCAACCCATATAGCTGTCGATTAGTATTAATCATACTGCCTTTGGCCAGGTCCGCATTGAGGCTCAGGCATCGGACAGTCCGAAAAAGACACCGTACAGAAACCTCTTGCGCCCGGTCAACTTTCGAGCGGATAGTGAGTAAGTTCCAGCGGTCTTCATCGTAGGGCTCGGCTTCGTTCCCGACATCCACGTGAATGTTTGGCCGGAACCTGACAATAACGTCTTCACCGCGAGCAGATGGCGGCAGTCTTTTCCTCGCATCCTCTTCTGACGCACTGGAGGTTACCAGCAAGGGCGCAGCATCTGCGAAACGAACTCTCTGAGGTTGGAGTTTGTCGTTCACAGCAATGGAAAGAGCTCGATACTTCGTCTTTGGCATGAAGACGGCACCGGGAATCTCTCGTTGGCCAGTTCCACCGATGTAGAGAAGGCGTACGGGCTTCCCGAGATGATATGAGAAGTATTTTGACACTTCTTCGCCCATATCGATGCCAGGAGCTTTGGTTCCGAATATGCTGACTTGGAACACCTCGGCGTTGAAGAGGCTCACGGGCGAAGGCGTTAGGGGCAGATTGATTGCAGCATTCTCCTCGGCGTGAACGTGAGTGATAGTCAACTTGGACCATGACTTGTCAATCATAGTATGGAAGAGGCCCAGTTCAAAGTGGTTCTTGATCGTAATGTGCTCCGCTAGTCCTTTGGTCTCCTCGGTGGGTGGTTTGACCAAGACATACTGGCGGTCAAACCGCAGACCTTCATTTGTGATCTCTGCTGTGTTGACTTCGACAGGTCGCAGCGACTTCACCGGGTATATGAACAGCTGTTTCAGAGGTCAACACCAGATAACGCATGCGCTGCTTTGATTACGGCGCCTTGCTGACATACTCGCTTGATCTTCATGTCTGACGATGTGAATCGGGATACCGCATCCCGGGTCGTGGGAGCCCCAGCAGTAGGTGTTGTGGAGTCGAATGCGAGTAGAAGTCTTTACAAGCGTAGTCGATGGCCCTTGTCGTCGCAGCCCGATACCGCCAAAGGACATGCGATGGGATGGAGTTCTGGAACAACCTTGAACTTGGCTCGCGTCAGACCGGGTCGTCGCCGATGCTCGTCATGGCGCTAGCAGCGGGTATGCACAAGGTACGGAAGGCGGTATCGGTGAAATGGCATCTTACTCAGCTGTGAAAGCTCGACTTGCATTCGAGAGAGTCGTCCATCAATATGCACGCCTTTTGCCTTCCTCAAACCACTTCAGGCAGCCTGCAGCGAGACAAAGCGGTGTCGTAGAGACTCGTATGACTGCGAAGGAGGGGTCAATTATATGCTGCTAGCTCTCTGGCCCTGCCTCGCCCGCGCCTGCCACGAATGGCTCAAGAAGCGTCTGAGAGGGCCTGCGACAGATGCAGAGAGCGGCGAGTGAAGGTAAGAGATCGGCATTCAAGCTTCAATACCGCAAGAAGCATCCTCAATGTGCTAGATCACTTACCTGTCACCAGTGCGACAAACGCCAGCCAACATGTCAACGCTGTGAGAAGCTAGGCAAACCATGCCCAGGCTACGACAAGAAACGCAAGTTTGTCGACGAAGGTGTTACCTTGAGGAAGAAGTATCAGAGTACGAATGACAGGCCGTCTAGTAGCGAGCAGGTCGCCTCTGCCGTATGAGAGCCTCGCCCGTCAAGCCTCTATTTCCACGTATTGACCATATGGCAGGCGCCCCAGACGACTGGGCGAGCGAGCTCTAGTGTTGCACAAGCTCCATCCTCTGCTTCTCCAGCAAATGCATCCATCGGCCACCAGGGGTCTACTCCATCAACCAACCCAGTTCCACCTTCAGTCCCATCACTGTCAACTACCTTAAACGATGTCTTTCTCGACCAACGCGGGACAACCGCTTCCCTTCCTCAAGGCACGCCCACTGTAACCTTAGATCCTGCCACTGAAGCAATGTTGCTTGCAGAGCCGCCAACACGGATTGCCTTCACAGATGGTGATCCTTTACTGGATGATCTGTGGAAAGATGGAACTTTTGACCCGGAGTTCTTCGATCTCCAACCTGACGCGTACTATTCTGCTGCCGGAAACACCTGTGGCTTCATCCCCAATATACCGGAGATCGTAGACGAGGTCGACCACAGCGATGTTTTGCTAAGTAACTCGGCGTCAGGCACACCGCTATCAATGGGCACCGAGGGTATCATATCTGGCTCGTTCTCAGACAGCAACCTCTGGGCTCCTGAGTCGCAGCTTAACACGAGTGCGATGATTACACAAGAACGTGACCACGAAATGGCATATCTTATCCGCCATTTCACGGAGTCTTTAGGTCCTTGGATGGACTTGTTTGATAGAGACAAACACTTCACTCATCTGGTGCCGCTGAAGGCCCTCCGGGACGCCTTGCTGCGCAACGCGATAGCTGCCGTTGCGGCGAAACAGCTAGGACGCGTGAAAGGAAGCAAACCATTTGTTGGCCGACAGAGTCAGAAGCCATCAGCGATGGAGATCATCGATGATACTACCGAAGTTGACTGGTTCTACAAGGCGGCCAACTATTACGACAAGGCAATCGCCTTCTCAAGAGAGTACCTCCAGGCAGTTTCTGGTGGTCTGAGTGATCCGCCGAGCCCAAACACCCAAATGGCCCTTTCCATGGCGAATTCGGACGACTTGCTTGTCGCCGTTTCTATCTTCTCACTTTACGAATCTTTAGATAATCTAGATGAGGGCTGGCTCCAACACCTTGCTGGTCTCAAGTCATTGTTGGGAGCCGTCAGCCCATCACAGCAATCACAGAACCAGGTATCGCCTTCACTTACAGTGGGTCGCCTGGCATCCTTCTGGAACTTCGCCCGAGCGGACTACCAAGCAGCATACATCAATCGTCAGAAGACATTACTAGACACCGAAGACATTCCTCTATGGAACAGCTGTGGCTTAGAGATCCAGTCAAACGGCTCTTTATACAAGTCAACGGAGTACATCAAGAGTGATCCGACCCATAGCAGGGTACTGGCCGAACTTGTCGCTCACACTCTGCTATGGCTTGTGTTGCGGACCATGAACTACTTGGCGAGTGATGAAAACTCATCCGCTCGACAATCGCAATGGGAGATGCTTACTCGGCAGCTGGACCACTGGTATGGCAACTTGCCTGACACATTTCAACCTGTGGCTACCATACGACACCCAGCTTGTGGCCGAGACAGGCGCTGTCAGTTCAACGAATCGTTCTTCAGTATTGACGTCTGCGCGGCTGCGATGCAGTTGTATCACTTCGCGAGAATACTACTGCTACTTCACCGACCTCTCACGAACGAAAGAAGTGCATTCCGGAATCGGCTGAAAGCTTATCGCGAGGTGTCTACAGAAGCAATACGGCATGCGCACGAGATCATCGGCATAGGTCTCGGTAGACCGCCGCCAGCATTGAGAGTTGAGATGCTCCTCCCACTGTCCATCGCTGGTGCCTGTTTGGAGGAGAATGATGAGCGGAAGATCGTGCTGGAACTGCTTCGCGCTATCGAGAAGGACACAGGTTGTGCGACGGAAGTGCGCTGTCAAGAGCTCATGCAAGAATGGGGCTGGGCTCAAGAACCGGAGGGTATTGCGTAGGTAATTCTTGGATACTCAGGTCAGTACTTATACAGGAACTTTACTCTCCTCACTCACTGTTCTGTGTACCTCTTTCCCTTTGCTTCCGCGGATGCAACAGCTTCCCACCGCGTCGCGCTCCAAAACGCCTGCCGTCAAAACAAACTCCACTGGCACTCCATTCCGCTCACGCCAACAGCCATCTTCACGAACTATACCAAAAAAATGGAGTTCAAGCATCTCGGTCCATCCACTCTAACGGGCCCTTACTCAGTCTAGCCACAGCCACCGATAGGTCCCGAACCAAACTTGAGTCCCTAATTCGCCGACAACTGCCGCGCACTAGAGGAAGTTCGAAGAAGGATGGGTGAGACCTCGACAGCGCAACCGACCTGAGACATTAAGCTATATACGCTATTTGCTGTAGTAGTTGCGGCATATTGGTCGTGTTTCTTGGGGAGGAGGTGTGGACGGGACGCGTGGTCAGCGGTGAGCAAGAGACGGGAGCTGAGGTTTGAGGGGCCGGTAAAGCGGGAAGGATGGGTAGTGAATGTCAGGGAGGGCAAGGTTTTCTTCTCAGGACAGGCGTGATTGGAGGATTGATGGGAGGTGAATAGAACGGCGTGGTACGAATGTGGATTGCTGAGAAGTTGCGCTCTGATGAGCTGACGATCGGTCATGTCAACGCGCAGCAGCTCGCAGTACAGGTGGACACTTCTCGAGACAAATGTCTCTCGAGAGTGAATGGAAGTTGCATTGAACAGCATGGTACAGCTGTGAACTGCTGAGAGAGCGCGCACCGATGAGCTGACGTACTCATATGTCAACGAGCAGCGGATCGCAGTACAGGTCGACACTTCTCGAGACAAATGTCATTCGAGAGATGGGAGCTCAATAGAATAGCATGGTGAGGTTGCAGATTATGGAGAGACTGAGATCCGAGAAGCTGACGTACGGTCATGTCAACGAGCAGCAGATTGCAGTACTGGTTGAAGCTTCTCGAGACAGTCATTGTTCGAGAGTACACGGGAGCTGAAAAGGACAGCATGGCACGGCTGTGGATCGCTGAGAGAGTGCGCGATGATGAGCGGATGTACCGTGCTATCAGCGAACGCAAGAGATTTGAAACCCAAGAATCAGTAGCAGTGAGCAATCGTATGCGATACTTTTGGCATCCTGCGTGATATTATACAAGTAACTACTGTGCCTCATCTCGAGGACCCCATCGTGCGAGAACCCCCCGAAGGCGACTGCAACAGCAACGTCGCTGGTAATTCTTTTGAGAGAGCATACAGGTGAGGAATCTACTCGTCGTCATCGTCGTCCACGACACGCTGCCTTCTCTGTGTAGACTTCACTGCAGGTTCATCATCCTCATCGCCAGCGTCCGCCATGGTGTCATCCGCGGGAGGTTCGCTATCCGGAGCACCAGGTGTTTCGACCTCTTCCGATCGTGCCTGAGTCGGAGGGGCCAGGCCAGCGTCGTCGTCCTGGTCAGAATCCTCGATCATCTCGGCAGACTTGTACTTGGAGCTCTTGACAGCCTGGCCCTTACGCTCCAACCGTCTCTTCTTGGTCTTCCTCTTGGGCGCCTCGCCATCACTGCCAGTCGTACTTGCGGCTCTAGAGCGATGTCTGCTGCGACGGCCCTCATCACCAGTACCATCTGCAAGCGCGTCACTCTCGCCATCGGAGTCTCCGCCCTTCTTCTTGCGCTTCTGGCGCTTCTCTTTGGGCTTCTTCTCGCGTTTCTTGCGGCCACCCGTCTCAGTGTCAGTGGTGTATTGATCAGCCTCTCGCTGTTTCTCCGCTTCCAGTCGCTGTTCGATGAGTTTGCGGTCCTCTTCTTGCATTCGCTCACGCTCTTCCTTGATCTTACGCTTCTCCTCTTCAGCCTTCTCTTGGGCGATGCGCTTCTCTTCCTCGCGCTTTCGGATCTCGTCTTCCCGACGCTTGCGAGCTTCTTCGAGTCGAGAGGCGTTCTTGCGTTCGTACTCTGCTTGCTTCTCGATGGCCGCAGCGAGCTGTCTTTTCATGGTGTTTCGACCCATGTTAGCACGCTGCTCAATATCGTGCCTGGGGAAGGGAGGATTGGGGCTCTTGGCGATTTCGCCAAAGCTCTCGATGGCGGCATCCAGTCCTTTGCTGGCGACCTCGACATCGGCAAGAGTCTTGTTCTGCTCAGGCTGTTGAATCATTTGTTGCGCGATTTGAATCTGTACGAACGCGACGTTGAACTTGAACGCAATGTTCTCGGGTGACCTCTCTAGAGCTTGCTGAGAAAAGTCCAAGCTCGTCTTATACGCATCCAGATTCTTTTCAGCACGACCACGTAGCAGCCATACACGTCCAAGACATGCCATGATCTGCGGATCCTTGTCTCGAGACTTTGCGAGGGCAAGCTCGTAGTTCTCGATGGAGCGGCTGAACTGCTTGAGCTCACAGAAGACATGCCCAAGGTTGATGTGGACGGAGGCGTCTTTGATGCTCTCCCTAATCTTGGAAAAGATCTGGATGCCGGTACTGACATCCTTCTTCTCTTCGACCATCGCGATGCCAATGCCTTGTGCTGCGTATGCATTCTTAGGGTCCAAGGTAAGTACTTTGTCGTAGAACTCGACCGCACGCTGGTAGGTCTTCGTCCGGCGCTCCTTGTGCTGGTCGGTATCCCTAGGCATCTCACGGGCGATTGCGAGGTGCAGATTGCCCATTCCTGTGAGCGAGTAGATGTCGTGTTTGTCATATGTTTGAAGGGTGTGTTTGTAGTGACGTTGTTCTTGGTCCTCGTTGAGTGCGAGTGTCCGCTTCTTGTTGCGATTAATGTACCAGCCGTATAGTGCTCGTACCTCCAGGTTGGT
This sequence comes from Pseudocercospora crystallina, assembly GCA_003666085.1. Lineage (NCBI taxonomy): Eukaryota > Fungi > Ascomycota > Dothideomycetes > Mycosphaerellales > Mycosphaerellaceae > Pseudocercospora > Pseudocercospora crystallina. The sequence continues at coordinate 253,011 of QQNG01000145.1, forward strand.
TGGGTCTGTCTCGAGAAGCTGCTTGATGGCCTCCGCTCCCTTGGCAGGGTCAGAGCGCAACGTCAGGTATGCCATTCGCGTGTTTGCATCTGTGTAGTCGGGATGGCGGTCAAGCAAGCTTTGATAGATCTTCTGTGCTTCATCTTCAATGCCTTCTGCCTCGTAAGTGCGGGCCAGATTGTAGCTGATGGTGGACACCAGGGCATCGGTATCGACTGATTCGTCTTTATTGCTGATGGAGACGCTTGATCTCAACGCGGCTTGGAAATTTTCTCGTGCTTGTGACATACGCTCAGCCTGAAAGTGGAAGCAGCCGATGTTGTTGAGCAGCTGAGGGCTCAGCATCTCCCGCTTGGCCGCCATGACTGCAGCTTCGTCTTCGAGATCTTCTGGCAGGTCTTCGTCCGAGATCTCGTCAAGCTCAAGCTGCTCCACCTGCTGAAGACATGTCAATGCTTTGTCCGGCGCATCCTGCTCATATAGTCGAGCGAGATTCAAAAGAACAGCAGAGTCAGGAGAAAGCTTCTTTTTCGAGTCTTTCCATGCAACGCGGACATTCTCCAGTAGCGCAATGGCCTTTTTCTGCGAGTCGCTCTTGTCCTCTTTTGAACCTGCAGCCTGATTGCTGAATACGTCCTCGGCATGGAGTATACCGAGCAGTGTCATGGCTTCCACGCTTTTGTTTGCCGATATCATCTTCTCCAGTCTGAACTTCGCGCCATCAAAATCCTGCATTAACGTCTTCAACTGCGCCACACCGAACTTCGCGGGCAGGTATCCTCTGTCGTCGCCTCCACGAGCCTGATCAGCCTTGTTGTAGTGATCCTGCGCTTTTTGCAAATCTCCTTCGTAGTGATCTTTCCGCGCCAGTAGGTACCAGCCATCACTGGCGATCGCGTTCACATCGGTGTGCTCGATGGCCCTTCGGGCTAATCGCTCAACGTTCGCCGAGGCCTTTCGCAGGAGGAAGTATCCACCAAAGGTCGAGCAAGTAAGGGCATGCATGTCGTTCAGCTTGAACGCGGTTTGAGTGTACTCGGTCATCGCCTTGCGGTATATCGGAGCGAATGCAGGGTCGTTCGAGTTGAACTGGCTGCTCTGGTCGAGGTAGTACAGTCCCAAGAGGATGTTGGCAATTGTAGACTTCTCGTTAAGCTCGAGTGATCGTTCCCAGGCTTCTCGTGCGTTTTCCTTGTGCCCAAGCTGCCACAAGCAACATCCGATGCCAATGCGTGGGTCTGGATCAATGAGATCCGGTGCGCGTTCGAGCACCTGCTGGTACAAAACGTAGGCTTCCGGATACTTGCCCATTGAAAATTGTGCTTTCGCCTTGCCTATCACTGCGAGCAGGTTCTTCTGGCTAGACGCTCGGTAGGCGTCATCAAAGCATTTCGAGGCTTGCCTGAGGGTCTCTGCGCGATCTGACGTATCCTGGGCGCCAGGCGCAAACTTCGTTGGCTGCAACGACGCCTTTAGCAGCAGCAATGCCCCACGGGCGAGGAAGAGAGGTGGGTATGAAGGGCTGATTCGCGATGCATCGTTGAGAGTTGTTGTCGCAATGCCGAGCCAGTAGTCCTTCGTGCGCTCGTCGTCTGTGGGATGTGTTGGCTTCACTCGCGGGGCCTTTCGGCACTTCCACAAGTAGACCCAGCAAAGACAGACGAGTATCCCCAGGCGGTCTTCACTGCGACCTTTCGCCAAGACCTCTATACTTCTGTTGAGTAGATCGATGGCCAAGTTCGTTTTGTTTTGCTTCACGTAGGCAAGCGCAATCGCAATCCAGTAGCTTTTGGACACATTCTCGCTCTCGAGCAATGCCCAAAGTTCTTCTGCTGTGTCTTCAGATGCCTCGGTGAGGTCTAGATTGACTTCATCGTCGCCAGCGGCGAGAGGAACATCGATGGTAAGCGCAACATTAGCAAATCGCTCAAAGGCAGCTTCCGCGTGACCATTGACGCCATTTGTGTAGCCGTTCGCGGTCGTCGCCATGATGGAGAATGAATCGAAGATGGGAGCGCAACGCTCCCTGCTGGTGTATCGTCGCTGCTTTGTGTCAAGGTGTCATAGCTGAGCGCTATTCTCGTAAAAAGGTCGCTAGAAGGTATCGAGATGTGTGGATGGTGAATCGGCGACGGCGTTAGGGGTGGAAGGTGTGGTGGTTTGTTTGATGTCGGTGGTGGAAGATGCAAGAGCGAGCGAACTTCAGACGACGCGGTTTAGCTTTCCGCGCGGAACTCAAGCTTGGGCCCGCTCACATGCGGCTCTGCGGCCCGCGACAGCAGGAGTGGAGCCCGATCTCCAGATGGGTGACAGGCATTCGGCATTCGATCGAGTTCACGGCGAGACTGACAGATTCACGACGATTGGAGCATTGGTCTTGGAGCATTTGACGCATTGATGACCGTTCGAAGCACACTCGCTCCTCACTTACACCCAACCAGCATGCGAACGAGATAGCGAAACACCCGAGACCGCAACTGCGACCGACAGCTCCGTTTAGCTTCTGCCTGGCATGTCGTGGATGCGTCAACAGCAGGCCAACGGGACTTCCAACTACCTGAACGGCAGCAGCGCCCAACTGCACCGCTTTGACTTCGACGACAGCAGCCGCGAGACGAGCGATGCCGAGCGGAGCAGATCACGCGGGCCGGGAGGGCATGGAGCGTTCGGTGGGCAGACAGCGGCGGTGCACGGAGTGTCACGGCTAGACAGAGGACACGCTCAGCGGAGAAGTAGAGACTTTGGCTATGGGGGGTTTGGCGGCCAGCCTCAGAGCAAGAGCAGGAGCAGGAGTCGTGTTGGCGGTGCGCGGTATGGACCTCAGAGTGGACAGATTGAAGGTTTGTGACCCCGATGATCAGGTCGCGACTGCCACCGTGCAGTATACAACACTCGCGAGTATGAGTTTACTACGTCGCATAACATCACACGTCCCAACACTCGGTGCACATCAGCACTGCGCAACAACATGGGCATGCTCTCCGCGAAGACGCCATGAACTGGAGGCGTGAGCTGACATGTGTGATATCAGACATTCTTCGCTACATCGAGCAACAATGGGCCTTCATGTCCAACGATGGCTGCATACCTGTCAAGGTCGCCCTGCAGCTGATGGACCCATCGTCGCTCGGATTAGCAGATCAGTACGGCCAATTCCAAGAAGCGCACAAGCAGCTCCAGAATGCCCTCAAGGTCATTGTCAATGAGCACCATCAAGGATTCAACAGCAGTATCGGTACCTTTCACAAGATCCAGGCTGCTATTCACGCATCACAGCTTCGAGTACGGACATTGAGAGCGGGTCTGGTGCAGGCGAAAACAAGTTTAGCAAGCGGAAAGCCCGAGCTGAAGGCTTTCGCGCAGACAAGTCAGCAGTACGACCAGATGTTGCAGATTCTCGGAACAATCGAACAGCTGCAGCAAGTACCAGAGAAACTCGAAGCTCAAATTTCCGAGAAGAGATTCCTTGGTGCTGTGGATACCCTCCAGGAGGCCTTGAAACTGATACGGAAACCGGAGATGGAAGAGATTGGTGCATTGAGTGATTTGCGGGTATACCTGAGCAATCAGGAGCACTCGCTCACAGACATCCTCATTGAGGAACTGCACAATCACTTGTACCTGAAGAGTCCCTATTGCGAGGAACGATGGAAATCCCACATGCGTCGAGATGCCTCGAACCCGACTTTGGACGAGGGCGAGCGCGCCATGTTTAGTTTCTTGGAGAACTTCGATGGATCACGACCAATGCTGGAGGATACGGCTCGCAATCCGGAGGCGGATACCTTCTACTATATACAGCTGTTGATTGAATCTTTGAACAAGATGAATAGGCTTGATGTCGCAGTGGACGCCATTGAGCATCGATTACCCGTCGAGCTTTTCACGGTCGTGGAACGGTCACATATGGAAGTCGAGCAACGGCACCCGGCGATTATGCGCGCGGCTGCTGCCGATCAGCAGAAGAAGGCGGCTGTGAACACAGGACTGGACGGCGAACGCAGGGAGACACTGGAGGATCTACTCACCACTTTGTACGCCAAGTACGAAGCGATTGCGGAAGGCCATCGCGTGCTGCACGACGTCACCGCGGCAATCATCAGGCGAGACGCGCATGAGGATACCGCACTCAATCGAAGTTTCCGAGAGCTGTGGAAACTTTTGCAGAGTGAAATCCGGTCTTTGCTGCATGATCATCTAGCTACGAACGGCAACTTGAGCCAAAGATCACGACAGGAGAACGACCCTAGCGCGAACATCTTCAGGCCTCAGCAACGGGACAAGAACCGGCGGTTGTTCAAAATGTCAGAGACCGATAGCAAGGCGACGGAACTTGCAACCGAGCGTGAAGACCTCGAACAAATTTTCAAACATTCAGTGCCCGGGTTAGTTGGCAGCAGCACTCAAAGTTCGAAACGCGATCGCGATACCGTGACAGACGTATCTGCTACTGGACACAAGCTCTTGGTTGAACCGAGTGTGTTCAATATGGGCGTATTGCTCAAGCCATCCCTGGACTTCTTGACGAGGCTGCGGGAAGTTGTGCCTCCAAGCTCCGGTGTGGTCCCAAGCACTTTGACTTCATTCTTGGATGACTTTCTCATCAATGTTTTCTACCCACAGCTTGAAGAGACTTTGGACGACCTCTGCGGTCGTAGTATGACTGAGATGGACTCTTTTCAAGCGGATCCCAGCTGGCAGACACACGCGCAGCGGCCTATCTTCAAAGGAACTGCGAGGTTTTACGAGCTCATTGAGGCGTTTTGTGTCATGCTTGACAGTTTGCCACATGATCAGAGCTTCAGCCAGCTGATTGTCACTCAAATGCGGGCTTATTACGACAAATGCTATCAGTGGTCGAAAGCTCTGCTCCAGCGCGCACAGATGGCGCAAGAGGGCGCCGCCAAGATGAGGCTGGCAGCGCATCTTGCCACCAGCGGTGATATAAACAATGTTGTCATTGAGTTAACCAAGGCCAACTCAGATGAAGCCGTTGTGCTCGCGGAGAAGGAGACTGCTTTGCTACTAAATCACATCAAAACGCATCGATTGGAAGAAGCAGACCTGATCAACGACCGTAAGGCTGTCGCAGCGTTATGCACATTGCACGTCAGCATGAAATGGCTAGCGTCACGATGCAAGCACCTGCGATACATCTCGCCTCGCGCAATCGATACCTCGAGCATGCAGAGCCACGACCGGAGAAGATGGACTCAGAACCTTCACACCGGATCTATGCCTAACGGGCCATATCTTCCACTTGACCAGCAGACAGCTGCTGGCTTCGACGCTGTCATCGCGTCCTTCACGGAGCTCTCGTCTCTTATACTTCGCACTTTACACATCGACCTCCGGCTGCACCTACTGCATGGTGTATACACAGCATTGGATACTACATACGCGCTCGGCCAGCCATATAACGATCCAGACCCGGCCATCCTCACCCTCTCAACGTCACTCGGCACATACGATACAGCTATTTCAGCAAACCTGCTGCATCCGCAGTACCTGTACCTCACCGCCGAACTAGACGTCCTCGCCAACAACGCACTGGTATCACTCGTGGGATGCATTCAGGCTCTCGACAAGTACGGCCTGGAGCGCATGGGTCTCAATATCCTTGTCCTGCAGCAGACCTTGAAGAGCTCGATGCAGCAAGACGCCAGCCTGGAGTATGCTGCCCATTTCTACGGCCTGTCCGAACCCGGACTGATCAAGAAGGATGGACCCAAGGGAGGATACGCAAAGGAGGATTTGAAGGCACTGGCACGACTATGTTGGGATCAAGAGCGTGATGCAAAAGCCTGGGGAAGTGTAGAAGACGTTGTCGCCAGCATTGGGTAAGCTTTTCAGATGCTGCCTTTTGTATTAACTTGTATACCAGATGCTACGAATACCGATGCAACAACCCCATTCCCTTCACTATCATCCTCCTGTCTCCATTTTGAACCTCACTGTCGCCGGCTCGTCGGCAAAAGGATCAACTTGCCGCCGCCGCCCCGCACGGCCAAATCTTGGCGTCTCGCACCCCAAAAAATCACTACACCTCAACAACACCACATCGATCGTTCATCTACAATAAAATGAACGATACCACGCCAAAAGAAGAGTGCCCTCTACTGGATTCGAACCAATGGCCTCGTCATCACGGGCTCTAGGAGCCGGAGGTACTAGTGACGCGCTCTACCCCTGTGGAATTTATTAGATGTTGATCGGATGCGAGCTGCATGAGCTGGAAATTACCTGAGCTAAGAGGGCTTCCTATTGGATGGGGAGATCGAATTTCGGTCCTATTATGGCTGCACGACTCACCGCTTCTCTGGTCTGATCGTCAATGTTCTTTAGGTGGTCATTTTATGGGCCGTCAGATGTTGATACTGGTGTTGTGAACGATCGGGAGCAACGATGGCGACCTCGCAGCTTTACGATCAACATGTTCTATTGACCAGGAAAGTCTTACGAATGTGCTTTCGCATATGCATCCGGGTGCGAGCGACTTTGCTTTGATGATCGATGCAATAACATGTCGAATGCAGAATCAGAATAACAGCACTTGAGCCGGCTGAAATGACGACCACATTATGACGACGACACTGACAGATACACTGCATTGATCGCTGAGCGATGTCTACCTGAGTAATGCTCTATTCCAGTCGCTGAGGACAATGCTGACCACATAGGCTACGATGTCTTTTCGAACGACCAATTATGGTACTTCTCGAGACCGATACTGCTCCAGTCGTGTCTCTTAATCCATTGCTCCAGATCTGTTAACTTCGAGGTATCGACGCCTCCCTCTTTGGGCGACTTGACTCCTGGCTCACCACCGTCCCATCCCCACTGACTAACATACCATCCACTCTGCGTCAACTCGGTCGCCATCCATTCGGGCAAAACTGCTTTGGCGTCTTCGTACGTCGTTCGATGGAGAGTGGTCTTCACGCCGAGAGCTCGGCCCCAGATCTTCGCGTATTCTTCGACGGGAATGTTCTTGCAGAAACCGAGCATGGTGGTTCCGGCGGGTGATTTATCAGACAGGATCAGTGCCCGGACGAAGTGGCCTGTGTCGTTCTCGGTGTCGAGGTATGGGATTGGCTTGCCGTTCTCGACGTTGATTGTGGGGATTGCGTATTCCTTCTCGCCGATTTTCTTGGGAGCCAGCACAGGATTGTTGGCCACGTTGCTGAGGTACCATCCGATCTGGATATATGAAGATACCTTTGCCAGGTCTGGATATGTTTCCTTCAAGTAATCCGTATACTTGGCCTTGCCGTCGAAGTGGAGGTTCTTGGTGATCTTGCCGCCGGACCATTTCTCGGAGTCGGACAGCGTTGAGACGACAAGACGATGTAATGGCTTCTGAGCGTGGATCTTAGCAGCCGCATCGACGATATTCTTTCCCTGAACGATCTCCTTCTCCATCGCCAACACATTTGGCTCGATACCCTTGGCTTCTGCCTCAGCGAAAGTCGAATGTCCTGGTTGGACAAATTGCCAGAAGTCGGTTACAGCGAAGATGGCGTCTGCGCCGGAGAAGGCTTTCTCTAGGGATGAAGGGTCATCGAGGTCTGCGGGTACCATTTCGATTCCTTGAGACGAGAGGGTCTGTGCTTTCGAAGAGGATGTGTTTCGGGTTATGCCTCGAATGCGCCAGCCTGGTTCGTCGAGGAAGACTCGAGCGACTGAGCCCCCTTGCTGGCCTGTGATGCCAATGATGACAATCAGTTTTGAAGACATGATAAAATCGATTGGGGGGATGGGGTTATGGAAGCTGCGACGAGAAACGTTGGAGTACTAAATTTTCCGGAGGTCGATGTGAGAAGGATGGTCTCCGTATCGACTTCAATGAAACCTCAAGAAAATTGCTTTTATAGTTGTCTCCAATGTGCGTTCTTTGCTGGAGTCTCCTGTTATGGCGCAACTTTAAGCCGATTTGTAAGGCGCAACTTTCCTCCGTCTCAGGTGCGATTGCGAAGACCTGCAGTCTCCACAGAAGTCGCTCATCATGAGGCATTGGCTTTGACATTCACAAGATGCTGACAAAAATGGCCGGAAAGTCGGAGTTGAAGCTTGGTTGTCGAAGTGAAGTGAATGCGAATGGTTTCTGGCCTCAGGCTGCCCAGAATTGAGGGGCAAACAGACCCTGGCAAGTGCACGTGCCGATATTGTTACAGCAACGGCGGCGGGCCACTATGTCACTTCTTAGCCTCCCAACGCCAACAACACCTCCGGAAAACACCACGAAACCTACACCGCACCGACCATACTCCTACTCCCCTCATACGACTCCGCGAATACTGCCGCCTGACGAGGTACACAATTGCCAAGAAGGTCAGTACACGTACGCAGCAGCGCAATGTCAGGCAACCATTGCGCGGTTCAGCTGCATATTTTTCTGAGCCCCGCTGATGTTTGAGCCGCAGACTTCACTTTGATCTTGGAAACATCCTACTTCCTCAGTTGAGACTGCAATCATGGTAAGATGAAGAGATGATCCATGGATCAGATGAGGATCAATTGAAGGCTGACATATGACTCTCTAGGCATCATCTGGGTACGTTACTACCACCAGCGCAGCCGCGTGACTCGAGCGATACCACAGCCATGACATTCGAAGAGCGAGCACTGACGGCGATATGACTACAGCGTTTCGGTCGCACCCGAGTGCATCCAGGCCTTCAACGAGCTGAAGCTTGGAAAGAACACCAAATGGATCATCTACAAGATCTCTGATGATTGGAAGGAGATTGTGGTTGAGGAGACCAGCACCGATTCCGATTACAGCAAGTTCCGAGAGAAGCTCCTCAACGCCAAGAGCAAGAACAAGAAGGGTGAGGAGGGCATTGGCGGACGATACGCCGTGTACGATGTCGAATATGACGCCGACGGTGGTGAGGGAAAGCGCAGCAAGATCACCTTCATCTCATGGGTGCCAGATGATGCTCCACAATACGTGAGTAGGAGAGGTCGAAGTCCGAGGATATTAGTGACTGACCTAATGCTGCAGCCACGCATGATGTACTCTTCCTCGAAAGATGCCCTCAAGCGCGCCCTGAACGGTATTGCCGCAGACATCCAGGCCAACGACCCAGACGACATTGAGCACGACAGCGTTGTCTCTCGAGTCTCCAAGGGCCGCTAAGCGACGAATAGACGTTTTTCGACCGTACAGCTGTCAACACATCACGATACTCTCATGACAGAATCGACTACGCAGAAGCAGCAGAGAAAGAAAGCTTGATACGCAGGACGAGGGCAGAGCGTCTGATTGGATGCTTTGGATCTAAATCAACTTTTCTTCTCGGAAAGCATTGCAGATGAGTTCGTGGGGGCCCACACAGCATAGATGACCGTTACGAGGACAGTGCGCCGAATTTCCATACCCATTACCAAAATGAGCTCTCTGAGCGGATGACAGTGTTTCCTCCTATCCGCAGTTGACTTTTGCTTACTAGCTCTTAACATAGCATCTGAGGACATAAAGCTGATTTCGAACAGTGCGACTTCGCGAGCAGAAAGATGGCACGCAGGATGTCCTCAACGTCAGAGACATATAGACCTCTGCTACCGCTTTACATGCTCAAGCAGCAAGTCACTCTCGTCCAGGCCTTCTCACGATTTTAACTCACAATCTCGATAATACCACGCTCGACACAGCTCTCGATCACAACTCCAGGCGCTGCCTTTACATTCCGACAAAAGACAGCTTTTCAAAATGGATACACCTGTACACGCTAATCACGAGGCACATCCTGGAGCCAACATGCTCGGTTACGTGAATCCCGAGGATTTCAGAGTATCGGGCATGCCTGGCATGCTTAGAACACCTGCTCCATCCACAGCTACCCGCACGCCTCGATCGACGCATGAGGCTTGGTGGAAGACACGACAGCGAAGTGTGCGTGCTCCTCGTCGACCTCGCCCGAGGAGTGCGATGTTGCAGCAGCATCAGGAGTATGCGAATTTGGGGCATGGGTTTGAGTGGCCGGAGTTGCATATGGAGGAGAACACCGCGGCTGGAGAACGAAAGGAGCTCGGGAGGACGAGGAAGGCTTGGGAGTTCGTGGTGAGGAAGGCTAGGTTGAGTGGAAGGTCGAGAAGCTTAACGGATGACGAAAGTTCTGGCTCATCTCTGGAGACAAGCAAGAAGAGCAGGAGTGGTAAAATCCGCACTGTAAAAATTAGTCCTGAGGTTCTGAAGGGACTCAGAGGGTATCGTATGCTAATGGGTGTGGTACGTCCTCGCTCGAGGCTTTCTACAGAGGAGCAGCCTGCCTCTCACATCACAAGCGAGCAAGAGCAGGGCGAGGAAGAGGACTCCGATACATTGTGCTCAGGCGCGCTCCAAGGAGAAGAGGACAGTATCTCGCCTACCAGCACCAGCGATACGCCACCTGTGCTCCCCAAAATCGACATCGATCGAACAGACTCGCCGCTCTCGAGACAGCGCTCTCCCGTCTCTTTGCCACCAGCCGAAGCATTGAAGTCCACCTCCGCCCCTCGTCGTGCGAGGAGCATCAAGAGACGGTCTCGTGTGAAGGACTTTCACCGCCCAGTACGAGATGGCGCGAACCGTGTCATTTCGACAATCGAAGAGGTCGATGGTGAGGACATTCCAGCTTCGGACATCCCGTTGCCTTCCACGCCGACCGAGCCTCCTACTTCCTCTTCTGCCTCCCTTTCTACGGTCTCGTCCGGCGAGATCGTAAATGCCCAAGTTGTGACGTTGACGCCATTCACATGGACATCTGAGAAGGTTGAGGAGTATAAGGAGGCGAAGAGGTTGACTAGGGGTCAAGGGCCGATGGTCTTTGAGGAGGTGGAGAAGATCGAGGCTAGTGTGAAGGGGTCTGTGAAGGAGAAGGGTGGAGAGGTGCTTGGGAAGATGGGAGAGATGGCGAAGAGGGCAAGAAGTAGGAGGGAGAACGCGCCTGTTCTTCCGGAGATCGAGAAGTTCCAGGGCTTTGATTGCGGATTTGAGGGGATGGAGAGGGAGGATCAAGAGTGAGAGGCGAAGAGGCTGGATGGCGCTGTTCCCCGCGCAGTCACGACGTACTGTGCGTGTGAGAGCAGATTTGATGTACGAGGATTGTATGACTTTTCTGAGAGAACTTTGATTCACTTCACATCATGGATCCATCTCTGACGAAAAAATCACGCATGTGGTAACAACAATAGCTACAAGATCACAACACACTACGTTGCCGATTCCAGATTCGACGACCTCGAGCGAGGGTAGAGAGGTGAGACGGCGTGAGCGACATAATGCTCTCGAGCTGTCTGTCTCGGTCAGTGCCACAGGATGTAGAGTCAAGGTCATTTAAGGGAGGTTTCTGTGACGAGATGCAACTGGTTTTCAGGTATCCAATCAAAATGTCTTCGCATGTTCACCTATCTTTTGCTCTTCTCCTTCCCCTTGTCCCTCCCCCTCCTACTCTCCTCCTTAATAGCCCTCGCCTTCTCCCTCGGATCAATTATTTCAATCTGCTCCATTCCCTTTTTCCACTCGAGGTCCTTACCCAGCGTGTCCTTGGCGAATGTGAGCGTATGAGCCATCCAGCCTGGATCATCATCCCCGTCTTCCTCTGCTTCGCCGTCGGGTTTCTCGTCGTCCCAGGCTTTGCAGGATTGGCAGTTGGCGATGAAGTGCAGGTCGCAGAGTGCGGCTTCTTCGTCATCAGCGGTTTCTGTGGTTGTTGGGGCGGCGGAGGGTTTGTCTGCTGGCTTTTCGTGATGTGTTCCGTTCGTTTCTGTAGGAGTGTCATCTTGCGGTAAAGTCTCGAGTCGCTGTTTGAACGATCTGAATAGATCGAATGCGCCAGATTCGTCCGCAGCTTTACCTCGTTTCCGGCCTCTCGTGGATGTCGAAGGTATCATTGCTTCCAATGCGCTCTTTGGTTTCTCCCTCTCCTGTGGTCCAGTGTCTACCGCACGCTTCATGCTCGCTTTCAAGGCTGCAATCTCGGCATTTGTGGATTCGATAGCCTTTCGTCTTCGAGCTTCGTCTCTGTCTTCCTCTGATCCAGATTCTTCGTCTTCTTCTACCTTCACGGCCTTCATCGGCTGCTTCTTTGCTGGTATCGATGCTTCCACCTGTACGTCAGGCATGGGCACATCTTCCTCCTTCGACTTCGCTTTCTTCTTCTCCTTCGATGCTTTTACAACAGGCTTCTCCTCTTCCTCTTCAACGACAACCAAGTTTGGATTCGCCTTCTTCTTTTTGAACACAGGCGCAGCATCTTCCTCTCCCTCGTCTCCACCAAAGCTGAGCGCATTCTTCCCAGCCGGCTTCTTCCTCTTCTTAACCTCCTTCTTGACCTCGTCGCCTTTTGTCCTGGGGGCCTCCTTCACTCTCGCGACCATGTCCTCGAAAGGATTGACCAATATCTCTGCCCCTGTGACTTTCGTAGGATACAGGGGCCTCTCACTGCCTTCGTCTAAGCCCACCAGCTCCTTGTCCGCCATCTTCATCAGATTGTATATAGTGTCTCCTTCAATCCTCCCAAACATCGTATTCTTCCCCTGCAGCTCGGGCGTCTGATCCAACGTGAAGAAGAATTGTGATCCATTGCTATTCGGCCCCTCATTCGCCATACCCAGCAGGCCTCTGCGATTGAATTTGAGTCGCGAGTGGAATTCATCTTGGAATGGTTCGCCATCGTTGATTGCGCTGATCCCACCTGACCCTGTGCCTGTCGGGTCACCGCCTTGAATGATGAAGCCTGGTACGAGTCGGTGGAAGATGGTGTTGTTGTAGTAGCCGTCGAGACAGTGCTGTAGGAAGTTTCGCGACGCGAGTGGGATCTGCTTCGCGAAGAGTTCGATTGTGAGGTCGCCTTGGGTGGTGTTAAGCACGACTTTCGCCGTGGGTTGCGGCTCGAGATTATAGAGGTTCGCCATCGTCGCGATGAGGTTATGGACGTTATCTGGTCATAGCAGGCTAAGGTAAGTGAAGGTGTGTATTTTCTTCATGTGATGCAGAAGTTGAACTTCAAGCTGCAGATCCCCGCCGAGCTTGTCTGCTTGCTTCGAACATCGTCATCTTCCTTCGAGCAACCGACTTTCTTCTACCAACCTACCACATAATCAACACCAGCAGATATCAGTAATTGTGGCTGTCTCCGAGCGAGAGACTCTGTTCGCGCTGTACGAAAAGCACATCATGTCCGAGGTCACTTTCGCAAAGTCCTTCCTGGCCACGCTCGACAAGAGGGCCATCAAGCTACCGCCCGACCATGTCAGCGATCCCAGGAAGCACCCAAATCAGAGTCCCGTATGTCTTGAAGAAGTTACTTAGAGTGGCTCTGTGCTAATGATGCTTCAGTATACTCTCCCTAAGCAAACACATCCGTTCCCTCGCAAGACCGGCCCTACTTCGACCCAGCAAGCTCAGGCGAAAACCATCACTGTGACCGCGAAGCCTATGCGATCAGGCGAAACGGTGTCCCTTCCAGACATCACCCTCGACACAACTATCCACGATATCAAATCTCAATATGCGCAGAAGACGAGCCTGCCACTGGATAAGATCAAGCTGCTATTGAATAAGAAGCCTGCCGCAGACCTCAAGACGCTGAAAGACTTGGGAGTGGACACCAATGTAGAACTCAGTGTGATGCTTATGGGCGGATCAGGGACAACACCGAGAGCTCAGAGCCCTGCTGTGAGCACTGAGAAGCCGTCTGCTTTCTCGCCTCCGCCTGCAGCTGCTCCACCGGCAGAGGACAAGATGGACATTGACGAGAAGACGCCTGCCCCAGACAGCGAGAAGGCAGCAGCAGAAGCTGCGAGCGATCCTAGTGCGGACACTGCAGTAGAGATACTCCAGTCAGACGAATTCTGGACAGATCTCAAAGGGTTCTTGTCGCAAAGACTGAAGAATGAACAGCAGGGTGAGAAACTAGCGGGAGTCTTTAGAGAGGCCTGGAGTAAGAGGTAGACCTGTTCGTAAAGGCCTCCAGAATTGCATGTGTTACGAGCGAACGATACCCTCGAGCCACGAAGACTGAGCGATCACGAGTCATCACCTTCTCCGCCATCTACTGCCATTCGGCCCTCCATATCAGAACATGCGTTTAAACAACCAGATACGATTGACTCGGTCATCGCCGTATCTCAATATCTGCATTCGCCTTCTGTCGCACCGATCAAGCTGTCGGTCGCCCAGTGGGTTGTGATTGGATGGAGGACTGCTTGGCGACAAGGTTGTCAGCCGTACGCGCCGAATGACCTCCTTCACTTGGAAGTATGACCGTACCTGCATCATCTCGATCTCTCCGAGCAATCAAGCAATCTACGCAGCCAAGAGCGACTAACGGGATAAGACATATTCGGGTATGCGATAGGCAGGTGTTATTGCAGAGCCAAGCAGGTGAGTTTAAAAACATTGCTCAGCCTTTCTTCATTCACTTCATTCTCTACCTTGATGGCCATATTCACAAGCAGGCATTTGAAGATGAAATACACCTTACAGACTACCCTGCTGAGCCTAGGCACCCTACAGAGAGCACATGCCTGGGGCTCGTTCGGCCACCAGACCATTGCCTATGTCGCCTCTCACTATGTTTCCTCCGCCACAACCGAATGGGCTCAAGCGATCCTCAACGACACTTCGGCCGACTACCTAGCCAGCGTAGCAACCTGGGCCGATAGCTATCGCTACACATCCGAAGGCGAATTCTCCGCTCCATTCCACTACATTGACGCTAATGACGACCCCCCAACATCCTGCAACGTCGACTACGACCGCGACTGTACCGATGAAGGCTGTGTCGTCTCAGCCATCGCGAACTACACGGAGCGCGTACAGGACACAAGTCTCGCAGCATTACAGAGAGACTACGCTCTGAGATGGATTGTCCACTTCGTCGGCGACATCAGCCAACCTCTCCACGACGAGGCATACGATATCGGCGGGAACGGAATTGACGTCACGTTTGATGGAGACGAGACGAATCTGCACGCTTCTTGGGATACTGCAATGCCTGAGCAGTTGAGGGGTGGTTATGGACTTGATGAAGCGGCGGCTTGGGCAGATGATCTGGTCACTGAAATCGACAGCGGGAAGTACGCTTCCTCCGCAGCAGCTTGGCTCGATGGGATCGATGTTTCAGATGCCGTGAGCTCGGCGATGGTCTGGGCTACGGACGGGAACTCGTACGTATGTACGGTTGTTATGCCTGAGGGCGGGGAGGTGTTGAATGGGACGGAACTATATCCCGATTACTACAACTCGGCGGTAAATACGGTGGAGCTGCAGATTGCGAAGGCGGGATATAGATTGGCGGAGTGGTTGAATGCGATTGTTGGTGCAGGTACGGTGGAGAGGAAGAGGGACGTGATACTTCCGAAGACAGGTGGGTTAACGAAGGCGCAGAGAGCGAGAAGAGCGGTTGGAGAGAAGGGATGTGGGTGTGGGAAGCAACATGAGCATTTGTAAGGAGACGACCTATTTCTCTGTACTCTATCAGTGCTCTGTGGGGCGCGGCTCACGATCGGTAGGTGGAACCTGAGACGCAAAAGGAGAGCTAGGTCGCAACATTCACCTACGAAATAAGCTTTGCGGGCCTATCCCGCAGCCGCCACGGTCTTCGGGACAGGTTTCGAAAGTCTCAAACCCAGAAGCCGAGTCTCGAAATTCAAAGCAGACCTGTCAGATTTTGGCTGGTGTCTCAACCTTCTCGTCACAAGCATTTCGAACCTCCAATATCGCTTGCGAGTCCGACACCACGGTCAATATGGAAACCGAAGAGAAGGTCGTCAACGGACGCCGAGGTCCAGTCAAAGAAGCTCGTCCAAACGTCGAGCCACTTCTGAACCGCGGCGATCCAACCGGTGTCGGTGACCTTCTCGATCGTATGGCAGGTATCGCCAACGTCCTCGAGAAGCGAGGCCACGCCGCTGGTCATTCGGCTCGAGAATGGACACTTCACCGACAACTCCGCGCTGGCCCAAAAACTCCGGCCCAGACCTGCGATGCCCTCGACCCTCCCGCCTGGTTCAAGAACGTTCAAGGCAAGACCCGAGCATTCAACATCGACAAGGCAGCTAGGGATCGCGAGGTGAGCGAGTTCGAGCTGCGAGCTAAAGACAACCGCATCAAGGAGCTCGAGGAGCAGCTCACCCGTGAGCGACGAGACCGCCTCTCGCCAAAGTATGACTGCGGTCGAGGGGATTGTCGCCAGCTAAGGGGGGACTGCGATGAGCTGCACGATCAACTCGGTCGCCTCTCGCTCGACAAGGATACCCTTCGGAAGCGGGTTGAAGAGCACAAGGACATCATCTACATGCTCTCCCGTACCATCTATCACCTCGAAGACGTCTGCGAGAAACACACTGCAGCGGCCGACCACCAGGTTGTTGGGATGCGCTTTTTAGACGATTCGAAAGACGAGTTCGTCATTCACTACGAGGAACTTGGTACGCAGGAGTGGCGTAAAGTGGACGCAAACCTCCTCAAAGTGGATCAGGAAGACCCGTGTGACAAGGGCATTATGTTGATGGGTATTGGACGCAACTTGAAGGCCTGGCTGATTTAGCGCATTCTTTGGAGCGCCAGGTCATGGCATAGAAGACGACGTGCATGCATTGGACGAGGCAAGTGGATTCAAAAACGAAGAGTGCTGTGAGGCGGAAAATACATTGCGCTACACAAGCACGGCTTTGAAACTGTGGGTCCGAGCGTATGAGCGGAGGCTCTCTCATCTAGACAGAGAGATGTTGCAGAGCGACATATATGTCTCTCACTGCGCATAGCTCATTCTCTGAATTACTCGCTTCGAAGTCTCCTCTATCACATGCACTGAGATTGCAAGAGGCTGTAGACATTCTCGGGAGACACAAGTTGTTTGAGCCACCTGGATCTGACTTGGATAGCATAGATAGAGAGCGGTAATTTGAGAAGAGGAGCCTGTATAAAAGTTGATCTGCTTCCTCCTTGCTTGGTCCAGGCTTTGAGCCATCTGCTTCGAAATCAGCAGCTTCAAAAGTTGAGTAATGCTCGGAGAGAACGCCCAGGATTGACCGGGCTTCTTCTGTCCGTATTGATGTTGGAATTGCGAGCGCTCTATTGGTTGCACAGTCATTCGCTTCATGTGCGAGATGGCGCAGCCCCATTTCACACCTGCAAGCCAACTTTCACATGCTGCTTCGCATTTCGGGCCGCGCCGCGTCCGTGCTCAACGCGCATGAGCCGCGATTTCACCGGTCCCTCATTGCGTTTGCACGTCTGCCGCCTCTTCCACATCTTGCCGCTGCACCATCGCTTCACACTCGCAGTATTGTGTCGTCTATCAGCAGTATGTCCGCCACTGAGCACTTGCACATCCGCATACTGACAAGATCTTGGAGCAAACGTGGCAGACCTCGCGACCGACCGTTTAGACCATCACCTCACGATGCGACCGCCAATCTGAAGGGAAGACGTCCTCGACCTGCCCTCTCATCTCGCCAGTCGCCTTCAAAACCGTAGCCACACCGTCAAATCCACCCGCATCCAGGACATCGTCACCTCCGAGATCTTCGAGCCGCAGCAGATTCCTCTCCAGAATCTCTTCGTGGACCGTAGCGAGCGCTTGATTCGAAATGGCAACAGGAAAGTGGACTCAAGCCGAGCAGGACCGCCTGCTCGATACCGTGAAGCATTTCGTGGCCACTACGAGAAACGACATCAGCAAAGCAGATGATTTCTGGAAGATCGCGACGCAGTATCTCAATGAGCAGTACCAGGTGCAGAGAAGCGCGAGGTCTTGTAAAGAGAAGTGGGACAAGATAAAAGGAGCCAGCGAAGTAGACCTATTGGGATGGTTGAGGGCGGTGATCAGGACGAAGCAGCGACAAGAAGCAGCTCGGAAAGGGACGAAGAAAGGAGTTGCGACGAAGTTGCCAGCAATGCCAATCGACAGACCTAGCGGAGGGAGTTTTGGAGCAAGCCGTGCCCCGAAGAAGAGAAGAATTGCTCCGAGTGAAGAGCAGGAGCTGATTCCAGTGGCGGCGCGAAGACCGAGTGAAGAGCAAGCTGAGACCGTGCGAGGTTCAAGCGAAGAGCAAGTAGAGGCAGCCCCAGGACCGAGCGAAGAGCAAGATGTGGCCATGGTAGGACAGAGCGTAGAGCAAAATGTGCCTGCAAAGAGCAATGTGTAAGTCTTGGCGGAGATCTCATGGGAGTATCTTACTGACAGAAGAGCAGGCTGGTCATCATCAGACCATACATGGATCGAGTCTACGAGACTCGCCCAGCGCCTCCTCCTGCGGCACCCGCCCTCCCACCGCCGATCCCGAAGTTTAGAGTAGTGAAAGATTATTTGCCGGGAGAAAAGCATTGGAGGGATACCGTGAGAGAAATTGCCGAAAATGTACTGGATGATGTGCGAAGGAGACGTGAACGTCTCTGGCCAGAATACTCGATCCCGACAAAGGGTGAAATTCAGAGTTGGAATGAAATGGACAAGGAGGCGATTGTGGGAAATTTGGAGCGGAACAGAATTCGTGTGCTGGAGTATCATGACGAGCCGTGGGAATTGTCGATCGAAGTTGTGAAGTCTTGAGTGTAGATGCGTGTAGTAGTGCAAGACTACATAGGATACTGTTAGTGAATGCAAGGGTCATGCTCAAATTCGTCCTCAATGAGAGTAAAATGTGCATCAAGTTCTCGAAGCAAAAGTGAACAATTTAGCCGTTTTGAAATCAGAATGCAAAAAGAAATGAGTTCGATTGACGGAATCGAACTCAGAACTTTTGAAGAGCAAAAGTTTCAATCTCACGAATACAACATCTAGCATTGCACACGTTTGAGATCTATTCTAAATTGATTCGAGTCAATTTATGCTTCCGGTGCGGGACCTATATATGTGCAGAATCTGTTTGCACACCTGAGCTAATGAGCTCGTGAGTGATTCTGCACTAGATCGTGCTGCCGTATCCAATTGATTGTTGGACGATGTTTGTTCAATATGTAGGCAAACCCCGCTGCGGGTGGACTTCGGCAAAATTCTGGGTGAGATAGGACGCTGAGGAGGAATGGCAATGCGAACCTGCAAGAGATCAGTAGTAGATGTATCTATAATATCGATAGACGCTTACTGATTATGCATTATCTCCTTATAGCCAACCTGCTCTTGTTCTGTGCATCGCCCAAGCCTCGTCTAGAACGGGTGCCCATGCAGTGCACAATACAACTCTTGCGATGGCAACCGCTTATATTATCACTTGATAGCTCTTAATACACCTCTTCTTATGTGCATGACCGTATGCGTACTTCCCGCACAGCGACTATCTCTTCCTGTGCGTGAATCGATGGTGAGAGGATCGGGTTACTCTTGCATCCCGGGTAGTAAGTAATGCATCAATTCGACAACAGCGTGCATCCCGGAGAGCGGAGGAATGTATATCGTCGATATGGGAAAGGGTGGAGGTTTCAATACGGAGTATGGGAGATGAAGAAGCGAGAACGCACATTGTGTGAAAGGTGAAGTCCCAAACCCAGGGTGGCGCTTGCCCAGGTTTGGCTTCGGTATCGGGACAGTGTGGAGACTCGCGATACCATAGCGAGGAAAGACGATGCTCTCAGGAAAGCCAGTATCACAGTGCGTCGACAGTGAAGATGTGAGGGGATGTCCAAATGGGGCTTCAGTACTTTCATTTACATTTAATTCTCATACCCAAGGTCTACCCTCCAACGCCCTGCTGAAAGATATGTACGCTAGGAGGAACCTCCGTTCCCATTCCCACCCTGGCCATGAGGATGCTTGCTCGAACCGCCAGGATCCAAGAGCAAATGCGGTTTGAGGAAGTTCTCATCCAATCTATTGAACAATGTTCCAGCGTCCTCGCTTGTCGCGTTCAGAATCTGCGAGATGGCTCCGCGGGCGGTGTATCGTGCCATGTCCACAGAGTTCCTTGACCCAGACACCGGATAGGGATTGTTCGTATCCTCTTCAGCTGGAGTGCGTAGCCCTCTGTTCGGCGATCTTCTCGCGTCGGGTGGTAAGTCGAGATCGTCATCGCTGAGCGTGCTTTCGTCCTCTTGCGCCAGCAGGCCTCGCTCGGCTTGGCTCTCTGCGTCGTCTCGTCTGACTCTTGAGCTATTCCGGCGTTCAAGGTCAGGTGGATCAGTAACATGTCCATTGCCTCCGCTGTAACTCGATGTGTTTCCTCGACTCCTTGATCCCACATTGCCAAGTCCAATGCCCCCGTTTCCAAAGCCAACAGTACTACTCTTTGGCGTGTGGCCGAAGGCACGTCCATTCCTTCTTGAGTATCCTCCTTGAGGTACAGGCTCGATGTCGAATTCGTCATCGCTGTCAATCTCTTCTACAACACCTGTCCGGATGTTGAGAATTTCCAGCATGCGCGCTGTTGTTCCTCCAAAGATGATGACAGTCAAGACGGCTGTCACGAGCACTGTGGCTCTTAGAGCGTATCCATTCGTGCCTGTCAAGCCAGCTGCCAGCGCGACCCCGACAGCTCCACGCAGACCTGCCCAGAAGAGCATTATCTTCCAGTTGTTTGGTATCTCTTCTGCTTGCATCTCTTGTCCTCTTCTTCTTGCCCTGTATCGAATGACAGCGTTGATGAACGCGGCGAGTGGAAACACTGCGCACCATCTTGCTACGCAAATGCCAATCAAAGTGATCAGGATAAATAGTGGCTTGTACTCAAGGACTCTTTCCGTGAAAAGCGATAATCCAAGGTAGATGAAGATGAAGTTCTCCGTCAATTGAGCCATCAAGCCGAAAGTGAATTTGGTCGTCAGCTGGGTTCGGCGAGACATGTTGTGATAGGCGTAGTGCTTCAAGCATATGCCACAAAATAGCAGCGACACGATACCTAGAAAACCAATTAGCTGAGCCCCTCAACTGTACACATATAGTGACATACCGCTCATGTGAATGGCATTGGCGAAGAAGTATGACGCATATGCAATGAGTATGATCAAACAGCTCTCGATCTTCGGATCTCTCCTCACATGCGTGAGCTTCAAGAGCAGACTTGTCAGTAAGCCAATGACGGTTCCAAGAGCCAAACTGCCAAAGAATACCAGCAAGAATACCCCTATACTTTCGAACAAGCTCAACACTGTAAGCTTTCCCGCCTCTTCACCTGCTCGGTATTTCTGCGCTGTCTCGAACAGGACGATAGCAATCGCATCGTTCAGAATGCTCTCTCCAAAGATGACAGTATATAGTTTCGGATCGACTTTGTATGTATTGAATATTGCGAGAATCGTGACAGGGTCGGTCGCGGAGAGCGTTGCACCGACTGACATGGCCTCGACGAAAGAGATATCCAAGCCCTCCAACGGGATGCGTGTCCATAGCCAAAGAATCACACCTAGGACAAGTGCAGATATGAAGGTCCCGGCAAAGGCGAAGGTCAAGATACTGCCGATGTTGCGGAAGAAGTTGCCCTGATGCAACTCATAGCCACTGGCCAGAATGATCGGTGGCAGCAGTAGGTTGAAGAAGAACTGGTAGTCAAATGTGACAACATCTAGCACGCTGTTCACACTCGTCAACCGCAGTATGAGCCCAATGACCATTCCAGCGAATATGGATATGACCGTCTCGTGCACGGCCTGAATCTTCTTGCTCCGTAAGACATAGCTGGTGAAGAAGGCCAAGATCAGGAGGGTAATCAAGATGAGAAGCGCCCATGATGAGTATATCTCCTTCTGGCCCGCCTCTGGATCTTCGTCGTCGTCAGAGTCGGATGTCTGGCGGGCGACCAGCTGTACGGCGTTGCGGGTGAGGTAGTGGGAGAAGCCCATGGTGATAGGCTATGCTATTGCTCTCGCATCGCTCGGGGGTTCGTGCGGGACTGGGGAGCTCGTATTCGGTGGTTCAGAGGTCAGGCCTCAAAGCGCAGGCGAGTCTGTATGATGTTCTCTCTTAAGGACGATTGCTAGACCTCGCGCGTAAGTCTGTCTGCTCGATGTTCGTTCGAGGCCGAAATGGACAACTGGTTCTCGACAGGCACCTGCCATCCATGCGCATCCTGTGTACCAAGCTTTCGGTCCGCCTCCACGTTGCACGGCAGCTCTCGGCAGTCGGTGAATCTTTCTGCCGCGCTGCAGGAGATCGACACGTTTCCATCCATTCGGCAGCTGCGACCTGCAACTTCGCGGTGACCTGCAGCAGGAGCTTCTTCAGGAACAAGTCGCGATGCATGCATCACTTGTTCCTGCGCACGGCATGTGAAAGCCTCACCTGCACCGAGCACATCCGGGAATCATCAGCTCGAGCCTTGTGCGTTTGGCCATTGGAGAGGATCAATCGGCGCAAGCTGAACCACACAACCACATTCCCTCTGACGTGTCGCTGGTGTCTTGTGACGAGTTTGTCTCTTGTCTCGCGTGTGCAGGCAAGCCACTTCAAACAGCACAACCGTCTCTCACACGCCAGCAACGCCTGATAGACGAGGATTATGCCAGGAAAGAACCACGTCCTGGCATCTTCCTTTGTCTCCAACACCGGCTACCTGCCGCCCTAGCTTCGACTACCACCCTAGAATCATCGCATTGCCTCGCATCGCCTATGCATATAAGACATGGAGCATACGCCCCGTCCGTCCAACTCTGACTCTTCTAGACCGCACTCACGCCCAGATACCACGATACCCAGTCCGCCGTCGCATCCCAAACACGTCCAGTTCCGACGCGAATCGCAGCCTTCGTCCACCCTGGAGAACTCAAACATCGATTCGAAGCCGGAGCCAGACGGCCGAATCCGTCAAAGTGTCGACGGTACCAAGGAAGACGAAGTCAATGAGGCCTCGCCGCTTCTTCCACCACGAACGAGCTCAGAAGCTGGTGGTGTTCCCGATCTCGCCGGCGTCTATAGTCCAAACCGCAGTAGTAGCGAAACATGGACCGCAGAAGAGGGGACACTCCGCGAAGAGAGCAAAAGCAGCTGGTACCTGCTTCTCTTGACGATATCATTCGGAGGGTGAGTGAACCTGCGTGTTAGGACTGTTGGACGGTGAGGTTCGGATCAATACCATACCGGTGCTAACAGTGGACAATAGCCTGCAAATAGCATGGTCAGTAGAGCTCTCGAATGGATCGCCATACTTACTTAGCTTGGGCATCACAAAGAGTCTGCTTGCATTCGTCTGGATTGCCGGCCCTCTCTCAGGCACTCTCGTACAGCCATACGTTGGAATCAAATCCGACAGATGCCGCTCGCGATTCGGGAAACGACGCCCATTCATGATCGGAGGAGCAGCCGCTACCATCGTATCTCTCATGATTCTTGCGTGGACGCGCGAGATTGTTGGCGGATTCTTGTCCATATTTGGCGTGGCCAGAGACAGCGAAGGAACAAAGACCACCGCGATCGTCCTGGCTGTTCTGATGGTCTACGTGCTGGATTTCAGTATCAATGTCATCCAGGCCGGAGTCAGAGCATTCATTGTCGACAATGCGCCAACTCACCAACAAGATGCCGCAAACGCGTGGGCCAGTCGCATTATTGGACTTGGAAACATCATCGGCTATCTATTTGGCTACGCCAATCTGCCAAAGTATCTCTGGTTCTTTGGAGATACCCAGTTCAAGGTACTGTGCGTGATAGCATCTCTCGGTCTGGCGAGCACTCTCGCGATCTCCTGCCTCACTGTCTCCGAACGAGATCCGCGGCTCGAAGGAAAGCCATCCAAGCAGGATGGCGGCGTCATTGCCTTCTTCAAGAGCTTGTGGCATTCGGTCCGACGCCTACCTCCGCAGATCAAAGCCGTGTGCTACGTTCAACTTGCGGCCTGGATCGGCTGGTTTCCGTTCCTATTCTACATCACCACCTACGTCGGCGAGCTGTATGTCGACCCGATCTTCCGCGCCAATCCGAACATGACGGACAAGGAGATAGATATTGCTTGGGAACATGGTACCCGGGTTGGCACCTTCGCACTGCTGGTGTATGCTGTGGTTTCGTTTGTCGCAAGCGTGGTCTTGCCCTGGTTCATAGTAAGCTCCAGCACTGACCAAAAGCCCACGGTCACGACGCCAATGACTGCTTCTCCCAACACACCTCGACACTCTCGAACACCAAGAACGTCGGAGGGCGCAAATGAGGATGGATACTTTGGACTCGAGCGAACTACCACAAACACCGGCGGCGCGGCCGACGTTGCGGATGCGCGTGCGATCTTGTCGAAGAAGTCACAGTGGCTATTCAGACTTCAACGGCAGGCTCCAAAGCTTGAAGTGCGATGGCTGACTCTTCGCCGCGCTTGGCTGATCTCCCATATCGTCTTCGCTGCGCTCACGTTTCTCACATTCCTGGTCAACAATACGACAGGCGCGATCATCCTGACCGGCGCCATCGGCATCCCATGGGCAATGACCATGTGGGCGCCCTTCGCGCTCATTGCAGCCGAGATCAGCAAGCGGGACAACATTCGCCGAGGAATCATCAGGCCTCCGCCGACTGCGGAGGGCGAGCTTCTCGCGCGAGGAGAAGACGATGCTGAAGGAGCTGATCAGGCTGGTGTCGTACTTGGAATTCACAACGTCGCGATTGCCGCTCCGCAAGTCATCGCCACCTTGGTCAGCAGTGCCATCTTCAAGATGCTGCAGAAGCCGCGAGGAGCCACAGGCGACGACAGCGTCGCGTGGGTGTTGCGCTTTGGCGGTTGTCTTGCATTGGTGGCAGCGTGGCTGACACGGTACGTAAGAGAAGAGGGTGATGAAGACGGGAAGCCCAGCTGGTGAGAAATGATACCCAGATGACCTGCATCGACCATACCAGTAGACTTAGAGGTACCGAATTACGTGGTATTGAAGCAAGAGCGGCGGGAACTTCCGCTGTCCTCACATACTTTCCGGCGACTATGTGAATCTCACCGCGCGACATTCTCACTACTTATGTCACAGCGATAACAGTCAACCGCGAAGATGCCTGCCTCTGACGGCCTTCGACTGCTATGGATCTTGCTCAGAAGTACGTATCTCTTTATCGCGCAGTAACGGCATTCTGGCTAACGTTCTCGCAGGCCTTCTAATGGTCCTGATCACTTTGGTCATTGTGAAGATAATCAGATACTGTGGTGCGAAAATTACCGAACACTATATCGCGAAGCTGGAGGCCGAATATCGGGAACGTGCTGAGGAGGGACTTGGGAGACGGTTGCCATAACAGAAGACGCTTGGGGGAGAGCCAAGAAGGAGACCTGAGGGTAATATAAGGAAGGACGCTGGGCAAAGTTGGAGTCTGTGCTTACGAGCTCTTTCGCTTCAGTCTCAGGTGAGCGATTCAGTTGGGAGAGCGCAGGCATTAAGTAGTCTTGATGACGACGAGCGAACGAAGAATTGGGAGCGTATCAATCGCACTGAATCGAATGCCATATATTCTATACCTAGAGACGACTACTTTCACCTTCGTTGGAATCAAGAGCATCGAAAGGCACCGGTGATTTATTAAAGTTCGCTTTCGTAACATATCCTTGCTAGCGCCAACCCAATATCTCGCAGCTTTCACGAGCAAGCCTGGGGAATTTTTGATGAGTCTCGCCGGCTCTTTTTCGACGAGAACAACACCTCGCAAGCTACGACTTCGCCCGGTCCATAATATAGAGAAGACATTGCAAGGCGGCGACGCCACTCTGTCACACTTCTGCAAACGCGGCCGCCGCCATGACGACGACGATCAGTACTGTGCCCGCACCTCGCTTGCGATTGAGCATTGACTAACTAGCATTGGTAGGGGTTCCGTGCTCTTCGGCCAATATTGGTACATCATCCAGAAAACAACACACGGCAACAGCTAATCAGATCAGGTCCTGGTTTTGATGTCATCGGCCTCGCTCTCTCAGAATGGCTTGAATTGAAGGTCACACTGAACGACGAGAAGTCGGCAGGAGCGCCCCACAACTGCAGGATCACATATGAAGGCCAAGGTGCAAAGGACGTGCCATTGGAACCGGAACAAAACCTCATCACCCAGACTGCTCTTTATGTTCTAAGATGCCACGACCAGCGAGCTTTCCCTCCCAATACACATGTCCACATCATCAACCCGATTCCCCTGGGACGAGGTTTGGGATCGTCTGGAGCGGCCGTGGTAGCAGGTGTGTCTCTTGGAAATGAAGTCGGCAAGTTAAATCTCGACAAGGACCGGATACTGGACTTCTGTCTCATGATCGAGCGTCACCCGGACAATGTCGCGGCAGCGCTGTTCGGAGGCTTTGTTGGCAGCTATCTGAAGGAACTCAACCCCGAAGACCTAAAGCGACGAGAGATCCCACTTGCAGAAGTGTTGCCTTCGCCTCAAGGTGGTGTTGACACTGGCTTGAAGCCTCCAGTCCCGCCGAAGAACATCGGCAAGCACATTCGCTTCCCTTGGGCTAAGGAAATCAAGTGCATTGCTATCATTCCTGACTTCGAAGTCGCTACTGCTGAAGCACGACGAGTACTTCCTACATCATATGAGAAGGCAGATGTCATTTACAACCTGCAAAGAGTGGCGCTTTTGACCACTGCACTTGGACAGAGTCCGCCCAACGCCGAGCTTATCTATGATGGAATGCAGGACAAAGTTCACCAGCCATACCGCAAGACCCTAATTCCAGGTCTCACTGAGATTTTACAATCTGTCACTCCACAGTCACACCCAGGTCTGCTTGGTATCTGCTTGTCTGGAGCTGGCCCTACCATACTGGCATTGGCGACTGAGAACTTCGACCAGATTGCAAACCACATCATGAAGCAATTCGAGCAGGAGAACATCAAATGTAGCTGGAAGCTCCTGGAGCCCGCGCACGACGGTCTCACTGTCACACACGATTCCGCAGCTCAGAGCAGCAGCAATGGAATGACATACGCAGACGCTGGTGTCTCGATCGATGCAGGCAATGACTTTGTACAGCTCATCAAACCAGCCGTCAAGTCAACACACCGTCCTGGCGCAGACGCCGAAATTGGCGGCTTCGGAGGAGCACTGGACTTGAAATCTGCGGGCTACGATGAGCCGCCGATACTTATCCAAGCCATCGACGGTGTTGGCACAAAACTAAAAATCGCCTTCGCCATGAACGACTTCGCAGGCGTCGGCGTCGACCTTGTCGCAATGAACGTAAACGACCTCGTCGTCCAAGGCGCCGAGCCCCTGACTTTCATGGATTACTACGCCTGCTCAAAGCTCATCCCCGAAGACGCAGCCAACTTCATCAAAGGCGTCGCTGAAGGCTGCAAACAAGCCGGTTGTGCGCTCGTCGGTGGCGAAACAGCCGAAATGCCAGGAATGTATCAAGGCAAAGAATTCGATGCTGGTGGAGCAGCCACAGGCGCCATTCGAAGAGGGCAGAAAGTCCTTCCCGACAAGGATGCCATGAGCGAGGGAGATGTTCTTCTCGGACTACCGAGCAGTGGCGTGCATTCAAACGGCTTCTCCCTCGTACGCAAGATCCTCGAAAAGAAAGGCTTGGACTTCCAAGATCAAGCTCCTTGGGCGAAAGACCTCACAGTCGGACGCAGCCTCCTAGAACCTACGAGGATATACGTCAAACCTCTCCTCGCAGCCGTGAAGAAAAACGTCCTTCTCGGAATGGCACATATCACAGGCGGAGGACTAGAAGACAATATCCCCAGAATGCTGCCTAAGCATCTCGCCGCTGAGATCGATGCGAGTGCGTGGCCAGTTCCAGACGTTTTGATGTGGCTGAAGAAAGCGGGCAATGTGAGCTCGAGGGAGTTTGCTCGGACATGGAATACGGGTTTGGGGATGGTTATTGCTGTGAGGGAGGGACAGGTGGCTGCTGCGACTGAAGCGTTGACAGGGGCTGGGGAGAAGGTCTATAGAGTTGGACGGTTGGTGAAGAAGCAGGAGGGAGGTGAGGGTGTTGTGCTGAGGAATTTCGAGCATTGGGATAAATAGAGGAGAGACTTTTCGATTGGAGCAAAGAGCTGCGCTGTCATGCGAGGCAGGCGAAAGCGTCGGGCGTTCGCTTTCACGATTCACTTACCTGAAGATTTTGCCGAACTTTCGCCCGTCTCGCAGTAAGTCGACATTGCCAAACATTCCACTCCTGGTCTGCAGCCTTTCCTTGGTCATGAAGCTCCTTGCATAGTGCTGGCAAACGAGTTTGTCATTGTAGGCTACACCAGTGACCCACAAAAGAGGCCCATCGAGACTACCGCTACGTGGTTCTCAAGCTCACCTTCAGATAGCATGAACCTGTCTCGTGAAGCGCGGGATTTCCTTTCGGAACGCCTCAGGATTATCTCTCGCACCATCCTTCCAGTACTCATACTCCATCCAAGCGTCTTCCGGCATCTGCTCCTCCATAGCCGCAAGCCAATTGCCTAGCGCCGGAGCAAGAGGGATGACACCGGTTTCGAGCACGTATTGATCCCACATCTTAATCATCTTCTCCAGCCTCTCTGGGTCCTGCTCAGCCAAGTCGTTGACCTCACCTGGATCTTTCTTGAGGTTGTACATCTGCCACTTCTCTGGACCCTTTGGCTTGGGAATGAAGACAATCTTCCAGTCTTCACAACGAACTGCAGCTCGACCGCAAGTCTCCCAGCCGTTGATGAAGTCTTTCGGATGGATCGAAGGCTGGGTGCCATTCAGGTATGGAACCATGCTCTTGCCGCGCATGTGGACTACTTCACGGCCTTGGTATGTTGGAGCTGGGTGCTTGACGCCGGCCATGTCCAGAATGGTAGGAGCGAGGTCCATGATGGTGCTGAACGTATTGGAGATGCTTCCCTTCTCGTTGGTGACGTGTGAACCAACACCTTTGCCCTCGACCATACCAGAGGATATGGTCTCGCCATCCGCGCGGACCTCCATTCCCACCGGGAACTTCGCCAAGAACGGAACGCGCACTCCACCCTCAGTCGTGAATGCTTTGTAGAGTCTGCTGGGAGCCGTAGCAGCCTGAGCCCATCGTGGCCCGTACCAGATGAAGCTGTCGCCGCGACCAAGATTCTCGAGCGAGTTGTTGTAGTACTTCTTCAAGTGGCCTAACATGGTGCTCTGAACGATTGGGTATGCCTCATACGCGGCACCTTCAGCGCCATTGTCTGACATGAAGCAGACGAAGGTGTTGTCAAGCTCTCCAGTCTGCTCAAGATAGTTCACGACTTTGCCGACGTTGTGGTCGATTGCTTCGACCATCCCCGCGAAGACCTCCATGGCTTTGCAGGACTTCTCCTTCTCTTCCGGCTTCAAATCTTTCCACTCTTTCACCTCGTCCGCGACGACCGGATGAGGTACCACATCTTCCGCACACAGGCCCATCTCTTTCATTCGCTGAAGTCGTTTCTGGCGGAGGACATCGGGGCCCTCGTCGTATACGCCTTTGTAGTGAGCAATGTACTCGTCTGGCGCTTGAAGCGGCCAGTGCGGCGCGGTGAACGGGAAGTAGGCGAAGAAGGGGCGCTCGTCCTTTTGATCGTGGCGGTCCTTGAGGTACTGCAGCATCTTGTCGCCATATCCATTGCTGGAGTACCAGCCTTCTGGAAGATTCCTCACGTACTCGCCGTCCTCAGAGTGCAGAGCAATGAAGGACATGGTCATGAACTCCGGGATCTTGTCCTGTCCTTCAAGTTGAGGCTCGTAGGCATAATGGTTGGAGCAAGCTGGTAGATGAGCAAAGCTACGTTCGAAACCACGCTTATGAGGGAATCGCTCTGGAGTGAGACCCAGATGCCACTTGCCGGCCATGAGGGTGAGATAACCAGCATCGTGCAGGATCTCTGGCAGAGCAGCCACTCGCTCGTTCAGGTATCCCTCATATCCCGGCATGCCTCGCTGAGGAGCTGTGCTCCAGTACTTGATCTCGCCCTCAGATGGAGCGTTCTGGTCAGAGCGGTTCGTCCACTCAATCAAGTTGCCCAGTCCAGCAATGTGGTGATCGGTGCCGGTCATAAGCATAGCTCGGCTTGGTGAGCATGCTGCCGCAGCGTGGAAGTCGGTGAATCGCAGGCCATTGAGGGCAAGCTTGTCGAGGTTTGGAGTTCTGATCTCGCCGCCGAAGCAGCTCAGGTCGCTGAAGCCCAAGTCATCAGCCACAATGACCAGGAAGTTGGGTCTCTTGCTGCCAGCGCCAGCGGTTCCGCTTGAAGCCTGTGATGCGCTCATGTCTACTGCCGATCAGCATGTAACGTTCGGTTTCACGCTGTAGAGTTCGTTGGAGGTCGGCTAGAAGTGTTTGGAGTGCTTGAGAGAGAGTAAACAATGCAAAGGAAAGAGCTCCTAGCACGCCATTGATTCGGTGAGCTTGTGCATCTCAGACGACGGGAGGTCGTACGCGGCATGTCGCATTTCCTTGCTTCCTATGCCACTCCCACCTAAATGCCCCGCAGTTGCCAACCGATATATCGATGGATGTCCATTTCATCGCGGGAGGTGGCAGAGAAGTGCTGGAAGTTGGAGCGGCATGGACTCGCTCATATACGCGTTGCCGTCCGTCCTGGGAGACGCGGCATGATAGCCGTGAATGGCGCAAGATGCAGGAACAGTGCCAGAGTTCGTGATGGTTCCTCGTTGCCGGAGCTCGTCAGGACGCGATTGACTTGTGTTGGATGTGGAGCCGGGTGAAGTGCGAGGAGGTGGAGATTGGCCCACAGGCGCACATTGCGCAACACTTTCCCTGCAGACATCCGACTTCAAACCGTCTCGTCCGAGTCAACTTCATCCGCTCCCTGGCGACAGCCCGAGATCTGTATACGTACACCAACAGGCTCACCATGGACACCCAGGACATCACATCGAGGGACTTGCCGAAAATTGATTCTTCTCCGTCGAGAGATCTGACCTGAGGGTCCACGGAATTGACCTACAAGTACCCTCTGGCACGCAACCTGAATTGAAGTCGCCAACGGACCAGGGTTCCATCACCTGCTGCATCAGGAGAGACAAGAAAAGAATACCGCATCAAACCTTCTTAAGGAAACGCGACTTACGAACCAATCACGGCCATCAGAAGGGACGCAATAATCCGTTCTGCCATGTACTGTTGCGAGACCCGAGAATAATATCGAAGCTGTCGTGTTTGAGTTAATCATGTCCGCGACTCCATCTACTTCTACCTCCTCTCTTGGGGTAGAAGAGACTGGACCCGACGGACTGCATGCTTCCGACCCTCAACAGCCCCTACTGGAACACCAACAGCCTAGCTACAGCCCCGGCGAATCCAAGATGACAAGACTAGGCGCCCTCAGAGCCTATTATCTGGGCGCGGTATGCTGTATTGGAGGATTCCTATTTGGTTATGACAGTGGGATCATGTAAGCATGTTCTGAAGTAAATCCTATCCATTACATTGACTGATCTTGCCGTTCAACAACAGTGGAGGCGTCCTTACATTGACATCCTTCCAAGACGACTTCAATTTCACTAAAGCCACGAAGACCCGCGTGAGCTCCCTCTCAGTAGCCCTCCAACAATTGGGCGCCTTCGTGGCCTGTTTCGCAATCTGGCCCGTCACGCATAAGTATGGACGCAAGTGGGGGCTGGTAGTCTGCAGCGCCATCTTCTGTCTGGGAGCCATCATTCAAACAATCAACACCCACTCCAAGTCCGCATTCTACGTCGCCAGAGTCATCGCTGGCATCGGCCTTGGAGGCAGTTCAGTTGTCGTACCGATGTTCCTGGGAGAGATGAGCCCGCCGAAACTCCGTGGCCAGATCGGTAGCTTCTACCAGCTCATGTACACCCTCGGCATCTTCACCAGCTACTGGGTAGATTATGGTGTTGCGCAAGATATTTCGAATACTGCTTCGAAGCAATGGCAGATACCTATCGGCCTGCAGATCCTGCCCGCTGCACTGCTGGGCATTGGCATGATCACATTGAAAGAGTCTGTGAGGTGGCTCGCCTCAAAAGGGCGAATGGAAGACGCATTCGCTTCGCTCACTTGGATCCGTGCGGACGCCAGCGAACAGACTCACCTAGAGATGGATGAGATACGTGCAGGAGTTGAGTATGAAGCACATGCTAAGGAGGGCTTCAAGCTCACAGGTTCGTCGCGGAACATCATAAAACACTACACACTCCATTACTGACCATCGTCCAGAACTCATCGACCGCCAAAACTTCCCTCGAACATTCACTGCCGCCGCAGTCTTCACTGCCCAGCAAGCCACCGGCGCCACAGCCTTCGCTTATTATGGCCCACAATACTTCAAGCTCCTCGTCGGCAGCAAAGGAAACAACGACCTCCTCCTCACAGCCATCTTCGGCGCCGTCAAAGTCGCAGCCTGCGGCCTCTTCGTCCTCTTTGTCGTAGAAAACCTGGGACGAAGAAATATCCTCACCGTAGGAGCGCTGTTCATGGCGGCGTGTCAGATCTCGACAGCGGCGGTGTTGAAGACCCATCCAGCGCCAGATCATGCGGATGTCACGAGTAGTGGCATTGCGACCATCGCGTTGATATACCTCTTCGTCATCGCCTACAATTTCTCCTGGGGTCCGCTCCCCTGGCCGTACGTCGCGGAGATCTTCCCAGCACGCACCCGCGAACCAGGAATCGGCATCGGCGTCGCTTTTCAATGGCTGTTCAATTTCGTCTTCTCTTTAACAACACCCTACATGATAGACAACATGGGTTGGGGAACATTCCTACTCTGGGGAATACTTGACGTATTCATTGCGAGTTTTGCGTGGTTCTTCTTGAAAGAGACGAGAGGAATGACGTTAGAAGAAATTTCCGGTCCTGGGATTCCAGAACATTGGAGACCTTCGACGAGTAGTAAGGATATTTTTGAGGCGGATGGGACGCCGATAATTTCAGAGGAGACGACGCATGGGAAGGTGGCGGATGATGGGGGTGGTGTGCATCCGGCGTTGAGATGAGTTCCTGGGTTTGGTAGAGGAGCAAATAATTATTCGTACAATTGTTACAATTGTTTCAAACGGGTATCCTCTCCCCAATACTCCTCAGAAATTCACACCTCTCCCCTTGTCCTCCTTCCCATGTATACCCATCCACCTTTCGAAAAGCATTCCTCACATCATCTCCAGCACAATATTTCACCTCCCCTCCGCCCACACTCCCGCCCGTCTGGTTCAAACTCAACATCTGCCAGCTCCCCTCTCCCTCTCCCTCTCCATCTGTCATGAATTTCGGCCACGTCGTCGCTGGGTTAGGTGCATACTCCCCCTCTGAAAAACACCCCCCTTCACCCGACTGTCCCGTAGCCCGCCCATTCGCTACATCTTCCTCAATCGAAGGATCCCCCACCTGCAGAAACTTTCCCCACGCAGAAGTGAGTGCGAGATGGAAATCTTCTCCTATTTGTGGTGTGAATGCATTTGGAAAGGGGAATATGGATTCTGCGGTGAGATCGAGGCCGTGGGAGCCGGGTGGGAGGGAGAATTGGTATTTGTAAGCAGCGCGAGTGGATGTGGAGGAGATTGAGGGAGGGGGGGTTTGGTAGGCGGATGCGAGCCAGTAGGAAGGGCAGATGAATGTGGTTTCGGAGTAGAAGGATATGGCGCGTTGGCGGTGGCCTGTGGCGTAGGAGCCGATGTTAATGGTGTTGACAGTGGAGGATGAGGGGCAATCGCCGCATGTGGCGTAGGGAGTGCTGCCTGAATCTTGGTAGGGGTATATCTTGTTGATTTGGGTTATGTCGTCTGTTGTTAGCAGAGGGTACTCGGACTTCAGCCAGGAGTTGAAGTCTTCTGCGGTATGGATGTTGGGGTCTACGAATTGCTGGCCTTCGTTGGAGTTATGGCTTGTCAAGACTCTGAGGCCATTGACTTTCCCTGTAGGCAACTGTTGGCTTGGACGCCGCTGGATAAAAGTGCCGTCGACGACTGGAACGAAGGCCCATGAGCCGTAGTTGGTACCAGAGCCAACGAGGAAGTTCGCTCGTTGTAGGGTGTCAGTACTGACGCCACGGAGGCAAGATAGAATTGATGGGTCTGCATTGCGTGTACCGAGATCAGTTGCTCCGGTATAGCAGCCAGCTTGCTTCGCGAGTTTGAGGTAGTTCATCTCGGGGATGGTATCGGACGACTTATACATGACTGGCGTATACGGCGAGGCGGATATGGCTTGCGTGAAGTACTTGGTTCCTTCTGAGCCGCCGTAGGCTAAGGCCTGCATTTCTATGCTTCCGGCTCCTGCGGATTGGCCGACCAATGTTACTCTGGTGGGATCACCTGCGGTATGTTAGCTTTAGACAACGTCTCCATGAGATTAGCTCACCTCCAAATTTGGATATATACTTCTGCACCCATTGCAGCGCAAAGTGCTGGTCGAGAAGTCCTGCGTTGGCTGTACCGTCATGCTCGACAGCAGAGCTAGCCAAGAAGCCGAAGGCCTCTAATCGATACTGGATGGATACGCCCACGAAGGAGTAGTTCATGATCTGTGCCATCTGCGTGAAGTCCTGACCTGCTGCACCAGCTCCATATCCGCCGCCTGGTGGACGTCAGTTCTGGTTTCGAGACGACGATCTCCGATCTTACCATGTATATAGAATAGCACGGGCAGACCTTCCGCCTTATCAAGTGCAAAAACTTCAAGGAAGAGGCAATCCTCGTCTCCTTGGTACGAGTAGCTGCTCGGACCGGGCGACTGTGGTGTCTGTGGACATCGCGGAGGTTGCGCGTTCGCTTGGACGACCTGAGCGCTCATGGATGCTGGTGCTTGTGGTGCTCGCCATCTGTTATCACCTGTAGGTGGTGCAGCATAGCGAATACCTGTCCAACTGTTCAAGCCAGCATTCTGGTCTTGGAACCCTTGATAAGTCGCGTAGTCGAGAGTAACTATCAGATTCCCGCCGACTTTGTGCGATTCTGAAAGTGCTGAGGCGAAGCTGATGCGTGGGCGTGAGAAAGAGAAGAAGAGAAAGGACAGGATACAAAAGACGGTGATGCCCATAATGATGAGGCGAAAACGAGGCTTCAGTTGCACCTACCTACCTCTCAGCGCGTGGTCGATCGGGTACCTGGCGATATACATACTCGCAGCATTGTAGCTGCAGTGCGGAAGTCATATGTTGAGCTTGCCAAATCAGAAGCTTTGTTGGACAATCAACTTCTTGTTCCTGTAGAGACTGTTGATCCTGAAGGAGATCTCGCGTGGAGGAGGTCGGGTCTGGTGCCTCCCGCGCGCCAGAAAAGGCTGTATTGGGCCTGGTTTGCGTGTCCCTGCAACAGTTTTGATTGGAGTCTTCTGCTGGTCCTTCAGACCAGAATCCTTCTGCGGTTCCCGGCGGGTGATGCGAGTGTCCAAACTCCTTCAAGGTATAAGAACGCGCTGTCCGTCCGGCTTTGCTACTCGATGCTTTTGCGGCTCTCTCGATGGTGTCATGAAGCCTCTTACGCGTGTTGTTTGCCTGACCGGTCGTCTGCGTCTGGAAACGGACGCCGCATCGGTGACCAGTAGAGGCACTGCACTCGACTGCATATGTGCATATATGCTGCGCTCCACTTCACGTCCTCTTGCTCTATTGCAATAATTCTTTTCGAAACGCGACGTTTCTCCCTGCGTCCTTCTGAAGCGTAGTTCTCCGCCGCCAAGCCGTGTTGTTGCCTGAGGTTGTAGCTCAGGCCTCGTCTCGGGGAGCTCCGCTCGCAATGGATGGTCTGCAGGACGTCTCGACCTCGCTTCTGCACACTCTGAGTCGACCTTCACCCTCGACCTGCCGAAGCGAGCGAGTCGACTTCAAAGCGCTGGGATTTTCCGAGCACGAGAATGCCTTTGCGATCCTCATTCACGACCTTTTGACCCCGGAAGAATGCGACGAGATCCGTACGGCAGCCGAGGTGGTAGCACATGGACAATGGGACGCTGCATTAATCAATGCCGGCGGACATATGGTCATGGCGAGCAATGTCCGCCTCTGCGATCGCATCATGTGGGACAATGCTAACATTGCCGACGCACTGCTCGCTCGCATCCGATCACACATTCCCTCCGACATTGCAACACTTAAAAACTCGCCTCACATCACGAGCGACGATCCAGTGTGGAGCAATGGGACATGGCGTATTGTCCGACTCAACGACCGACTACGCTTTCTGCGATACCAGCCGGGCATGTACTTCCGCCAGCATAGCGATGGATTCTACGTCACACCGGACGAATCCGAAGTCTCATTCTTGACAGTCCATTTGTACCTTCGAGGCAGTTCAGACCTGCAAGGCGGCGCCACACGATTTTTCGGCGAGGATGAGCCTGGTCATGTCAACACGTACGATGTCGACCCGTCTCCTGGGTCATGTCTTATCTTTCAGCATCACGATCTTGTGCACAGCGGCGAAGACGTGTTGCAAGGGACGAAATATACCATGCGGACTGATGTTATGTATCGACGAGATCGGGATATGTAGCAATATGGAAGTTGAGGCAATTCAGACGCACGTCGCGCTCAAGTCTAAGCTCTCTACTAAGCTGCTCTGCGGTTGTTGACTGAACCGGCTGTGGGGATGACGGTGCATTGGAAGTATTCGTTCAATCTGTATCATTGGAGTCTGTGCCAGCCGTAGATCAAGCGTACTAAAGAGGAAGGGGAAGAGAGCAGGAGATCGTGTCAACATGGCTGTTCGACAGCCCTTCGGTTAAACTTGATAAGGGAGCTATCTAGAGGCATATACATTGCTTTGAGTGGCTAAACTAGCGTCCTCTCTAGAAGTTGGAGAGGCGATTGAAGAATACGCGTCGTGGTCGTGTCGCAGACGCAATGTAGGTGGGCTTTGCTGGACAATACCCCATCAGAGCAGCCAAGGCATCATACTGCTTCTATTCAAGGATCCAAAGGGGAGCGTCTCCCACTGCAAGCATTCGGGATGACCTGACGCATCAATGCTAGGTTGGCTCCAGGTGCTAAGGTGGATGTTTGTGAAGGCAGCTGAAGAATGAAGAATGAAGTATGAAGTCGGAATGAACTGACTGACGGATTGATTAACGACTCATCAATATTGATGGCCCCCCTGAGAAGCGACCTCGGCAGCGTCATGCCCTACAAACTTCAGATGACTCGGTTGCGCCAAACCTGGTCAGTACATGTTCGCCGACCAGTAGTAAGCGAACCAACATTGCTCTGGGCTGTCGCAAAATGACTATCTTACAGGCTGGTATGGCCCAGGTCATACCTCTGATAACATACACTTTAGCATATTCAGCTTGAGGAGCGCAAAAGCAGCATTGTCCCGAAGCAGATGTCGAAGAGTTCAAATGTCTTCTGCCAGCTACCCATCGCCCGCAGACTCCGCGAAGGAAGCCTTTGAGCCCACTACGATCAAGCTCAAACGCCTATCTGCTGCCTTCACCACCTTAATCAATACCCGCGACTTTGATATCGTCTCACCAGAGTCCCGCGAACTCGTATCGTGCCTTTCCAACGACTGGACCGCATCAATGGACACACAACCTGCGAAGGTCAGTTGGCCTGACCAGCTCGTGCTCTGGCGAGAAAGAGCAGAAGAGATGCCTGATGTCAAGTTCGAGGTCGTACACGTTGAGTGCGATATGCATGAGCGCAAAGGCGTGGCAGATGTCTGGGTAGACATGGAGGTCAGTGGAATGGGAGATGTGAAGCTGAGTGCGGTCAACGAGGTCAAGTGGAGGAGGCAGCAGGGAGTCTGGAGGTGCTTTCACACGAGAGGGATGAGAGGGAGTACAATGAATAGCGGTGGGCTCGTTTGAGGTGGAATAGAGACAACGAGAAAGTACGGAGGCAGGCATCACCGGACTGGACTTCCATTGTCTACATTACATCCTCAGAAGACGCTCTGCTTCGGCCGCCCGGACCAAGAAGAGTTTCATGGCAGTTCAGCAACTCTGCTGTACCGTTTGAGGGTGCAGCTTGGATCTCTCCCTTCCTCCTTCCACCTTTGTGGACTCGGCAGCTCAGACCGACTCGCTCCAGGGTGCAGCTCAAAAACACTCGTTTCACTTGCATTGAGTTCGTTCGGCGACTTCTCATCAGGAGTCTCAATGGCAGCGATCTTTGCGGCAAGAAGCTCATTCTCGATCTCCAGAGCTTTTCGACCCCTTCTCCGACGCCAGAACCAGAACGCCAGCGACACAATCATCAGAATGCCGACGGCTGTCACACCAGCAGCGATACCAGCAGTGGCTCCCTCCGATAGGTTGCTCTCTGACGCCGAACCAGGAGGTTCCAACACTCGCAAACCTGTTCTGGTGCCAACGCCGGAGAATTGCGCCTGCGACACGTGGAACTCCAACCTTTCGTAATCCGCCAAGATGTAGGCTGCCTGCAGAAATACTCTTCCAAGTGTGAACTGCGAACCGTTCTCGGCTCTCTTGAGTGGGAAATATCTGGTCTCGATATCCAGGAGAGGTGCACTCATATTGAGATCGAACGCTGCATATGGCAATTCGATCTCGACCGTCTTGTTGGCTGATTTGGCACTGGATATCCCACTGGCTGCACCGACTGTGAACGTAAACGTGGGATTCTGCTCCAGCAGATTCGCGTGTGTGGCCTCGTCCAGGAGGTACAGCTCTGCAGTCGAGTTCCATGTCAGGTTAAAGGCGTGCTCGAATTTCTTGCAGATACCCTCTGGAAGCCACATTGGGGCCACCATGGAGTCAATGAACGCATCAATTTCTCCGCCTTCCAGCGGATCGCTCCCATACGTGTCGTACGTAATACCCTGGACGCTGACCAAGAGGTCTCGAGACGTGTCTTTGCTGAAGGGAAATACAGCGGTCGTGTTCGGATTGAAACGAGCAAGGTCATATCCGCCAAGTGTCAGACTGCCATACGCCTCCGACGAGTTGTAGTATGCTCCTGCGGTGTACGCCCATGACAAACTCTTAATCAGGCCATCCATTCTCAAGCTTCTCAAGTAGCTCGGCACAGGTTGACTGAAATCCGTGAAATTGAATGGCATGGGCGATAATCCAAAATTTCCCAGCCAGAAATCCGTGGTCTCATACCCTGCAACCAGCTGATCGGTCATCTCTGGCATTTGCGGACAGGGAAAGCTAATGGTGTCGAAGCCATAGTATGCACTGCCGTCCAATCCGAGGAGAGACTCTGCCGCCGTGTCCAGTCGATACGACCCTCCGTCTTGTAGCTTATTGATCGACCACGTCGAAGAAGTGTTGCTCGCAAAGAGATTCCCTCGTGAATCTGTACAATTCGTGACTCCGGTGATATTGCTACACCCTTGTGGTATGACCACCGATGTCACGCTCCCCGCATGAGACGATGTTGCAGGTAAAAGACGAAGCTTTTGCGCTGGAGTGCCTATTTGAACCTCGAAGGTACTCCATTTACCATCGATGCCATCCCTGAGAGGTTAGCATTTACCATGCTCACGGGAGCTCAGACGGTGCTCTCACCAGTACAGACTTGGGATGAAGGACAACAGCGGCAAGCTGCTGTCGCTGGCCGCTCTGGCAGTAGCCAGCAAGCTTGCAGCGAACAACAACGCGGTGACGACTGGCATTTCGACTGCTATGCAAGAGAAGATCCCAGGAATACACAGCTTGAAAGGCTTCTTTAAAACGGAGTGCACAATGGAGAGCCGACGTCGTGGTCTTCGCCCCAGAATCCTTCCAGCGTATGCACCGTGCCTGTATGCAGTGCACCCAGCACTCGCCAATACACATTCAATACCACGGTCAGGCTCTCTATTCTGGGCGCAAGGCCAAGAAGATTGACAGTGGCCAAGAACATTCAGCTATGTCGGTGTTCTCAAAGGCTCCGAATGTGCAGCTGCTTCGCCACAACAATGCAACCTAAAGCTCAGCTGGCTGCGAGCAACCATCATCAACTTCACTGCCAAAGCATCTTCAAGCCTTGTATCCAATACCGACCCATACGCAATCAACATCATTAACCTTCCCGTCTAGATCTGCGATCTTCGTCCACTCTTCCCGAAAGATTCTCTTTGCCTCTTCCCTAACATCAGGCTGTGCCATCTTTGTCATCGCAGGACCGTCAATTCCAGCCTCGAAAACCGTGTCTGCGTCTTCAATACGATACACCTTCGAGACTCTCGGTTTGTCAATATCTTCAATAAAAGAATCCAGCTCCTGTTCCCCAGTCTCACGATCAAGTTGCGACATCGCCTTGATTTCCATGTCCTTCAGCCCAGCTCCCCTTAAAGCATCTTCCAGATCTTTCGGTTTCTGAAAATTACTTCGATGATAGGAAACCCTCCTCCCAAGTCTAATGCCGACACGCTCGAAGACCATTCCCACTACTTGGCTGTCCGGATGCGTGACGTCCACAACCAACCTCCCTCCCGGCTTCAAATACTCCGTCCAATGCTTCACACCCTCCCCAGGCTCCTCCAGCAAAACCAACGCACTCGCACAAACAATCGCATCAAAACTCCCTTCTTTCCCATACATCGCATGCAGATTCCCCAGGTCGACAATATCGTGCCCATAAAACTCAATATTCTCCCATCCTCCTCTGTCTTTCCTTCCCTCCAGTTTCTGCCGGGCTTGCTCTAACATTCCTTGAGAGACATCTACACCAACAACCTTGCCTTTACTGCCGACGGCGTCGGCTGCAGGGAGTGTAGCGAGACCAGTTCCGCACGCCAAGTCGAGGACGTTTTCACCGGGTTGGAGGTGAAGGAGCTCGATCATGTGCCGAGCGAAACGGAAATGCCAGGAATTATCGTAGGTCGTGCTGCGGTTGTCGTAGAGAGATTGGACGGTAGTGGATTGGGCGGTGGGAGACATGCTGGATTGTTCGAGAGGCGACTGAAAGTCTGGTGAAAACACAAGTCTCTTGCTATCGAAAGGGAGATATGTGCAGTCCAGGAAGTCCTGAGGGAGGTCGTGATAGTCCTTTAATCCTCCATAAGATGACTCTTTGGTGTAATATACGTATTGCGCATTGCTGAGCATGATGCCGAAAGAGCAAGCTTGTCCGATGTTGAGTTCTGGTACCTGCATTAGCTTTGTCAGCATTCAAGGTCCGGCGTGGCGACAGGCAGCACGTCAATAGTGCGGCGTTGAGAAGACCAAAAGAGTGGGAAAATGCGAGAGCAATGGCAGAGCAGCCGTCTTGATTCGCCGCCGTCGTCTCGTTCCGCCAAAGTGAGAACGCTGTCTCGGATCTACTCATCATAAGCCGCTGCACCAGGAGCCCGAACCTTCTTCTGCGCCCTCTTGTTCGCCTTGTTATGCTTCTTCGAGTTTTTCAGCTCTGAAGGGTCAATGTTGTTCTCCAGAGCATACATTGTCTTCGCCTTCCTTCCCGTGAGCTCCTTGTTGCCCTGTTCGGAATACTTATAATGGAAAGGTCGTTGAACGTTCCCACTGCCACCGCCAGCAGCAAAGAATGCCTTATCTAAGCTTGCGCCTTTCCGGCCTTGTGGTTGAGGTAGTGAGATGATGTCGCTCTCTCCATCCATGAGTGAAGGATCCTCAGTTCCGGCGAGGGATGCGATGTCTGATGCAGCCATGTGTGCTCTCCGCTTTTGTGGAAGGTGTGCTGCGTCGTAGAGCTCGCGGTTGAAGTACTTGCCGTCGGTTGGTGGATCGGTAGGCGGAGGATGGCAGTAGAGTAGCTTGCCCTTGACGTAGTCCTTGAGCACTGATCTTGCCGCACGAGCCTCATCTGGCTGTCCAAGACCTGTTGTCCAGAAACCTCGAGCTCGGGCATATGAGCGCAGCACTTCCTCGCCTGTTGGGATGCCAGTACCGCCCTCCTCGAGCGGCCGTGTAATAATCTTCATTCCGTATATCGCCTCCAGGAATTGCTTAGGAATTCTTTGTGCCACCAGCGCGGCTGGTCCGGTATATTCGCGCAGCTGGTCGATTGGTAAGACACCCGCGCAGACCAGCTCGGCCTTCGTAGTCGCAAAGTTGGGGAACACGAGACCGGGGCAATCGCAAAGGATGACTCGCGAGGACAGATGGATGGTCTGGAAGTGTTTCGTTTTTCCTGGCGTAGCAGATACAGACACCTTCTTCGCACCAAGCAGAGCGTTGATGGTAGATGATTTACCAACGTTAGGATATCCGACTAAACCAATCTGCGTTTTCCGTTGCGGTGAGTCTGGATCGGTACTCGTAGGTGCGGCAGGCGAGTGTTGTAAGAAAAGTGATTCGAGGTCGTCTGTGGTAAGAATTCGGCATTGCTCCTCAACGGATAGCTGCTCCTGAGGCGGTTCAGGTATCGGATATGGCTCGTCGACGTCTTCCTCGTCCACCCACTCTTCTTGCTCTGCCTTCTTGTCTTGCATGCGGATCTTTTGCGCTTGTTTTGCAAGCTCGTCAACATCCACCTCGGGATCGATCTCCTCTTCAACGTCGTCCTCGTCGAGCATGTCGTCCTCACTCTCCTCTTCTTCATCTTCTTCATCGTCGCCCTCGTCTTCCAGACCTGCAAACCTGTTCCCCTGCTCCGATTCCTCGTCTTCTCTCGCCTCATTCATCTCGCGCGCCAGTTCAGCAGAGAAGAACCTGAAAGCGATCCCTCGCTCGCTAAACCACTCTGCCCATGTCCTTCGCTGTTCAGCTGTCATCATGTCCGCCTTGTTGACCAGCAACAGGTTTCTCTTCTTGCCTCCATCCAGCTCTTTGACATAATGCTCCAGATCCTCGCAGCGATACAGCAGCGGGTTGCGCGCATCGACAATCTGCACGACAAGGTCTGATCTTTCAATAACTCTCCACAGCTGTCTCCAAACTTCCAGGTTTCGCTCAAAAGGTGTCAGGAGTAGATCATCGACTTCTTGCAGCTCTGCCAAATTTCGTCGCCATTGGAGCAAGCTCTCCTTCTCCCGCTCGTCCAACTCCCGTGGCGTAGTGTTCTCGTCCCACTGCGGTCTCCTCGGTACGGTCAATCGCGCTCGCTTGGAGTTCTGTTTCCGGACCACTCCCCTTTCCTCCGCCGCACTGAGCAAGTACGGGTTCTTCTGATCGGTGTGTATGATCTTGACGTTGTTCATCTTCTCCGCCGTGAAGTCGGTGCCCGCCAGCTCAGCTGTGCTCAAGAACTCGTCCAACGCGCCCTGCTCTGTGACCGAGCGCATCTTCACCCAGTCTGCCTCCTTTTTTGCGTTCGTGACATACTCATTCCCCATCTGATCCTTTCGCACAATCGCGCCTTGCTGGGCGGCCGCAGAGCCACGGTGCATATTGCTGTTTTTGCCTTTGCCGAAGCGGTCGTTCATCAGGCTGTTGCCCAGCCCGACGGCGTTCTTGCTCTTTGCCAACACCATGATTGCGGTATCGGCCGGTCGGTATGTTAGTGATGGGATGTTCAAGAAGAGCACATAGTCAAACAGAAGATTCACTTCACGCTTGCTAATCGACGGCGCTACGTCAGTGGACCCCTGCAGAGCGGGAAATCTTGGCAACGGCGGGGACGAAATTTTGGGAGCCGCGACCCGCACTTTCATGTGCAAGTCAACATCAGGACTCCCTACATTCTCCATATCGGCTTATACAGAACGAATACCGCAAACATGCCTCGCCGCAAGTTCATCGACAAGAAGAGCGCCACCACATTCCAGCTCGTCCACCGCGCCCAGAATGACCCTCTCATCCACGACGAAAATGCCCCCTCCATGGTCTTCGCCGAAAAGGCAGCACCCCGCCGCCCAACAGAAGATGACTACGCATACTCCTCTGCCGGCTCAGTCTACTCTGGAGCCTCATACCGCAGCCAAAAGACAAAGCAACGAGGCGACTTAGAAGACGAGTTCGGTATTGCTGTTCGGAAGAACGAGGGCGAGGCAGCACAGCATGGAGTCTTCTACGATGATACCGAGTATGATTATATGCAGCATATGAGGGACTTGGGATCAGGTGGTGGGAATGTTACTTGGGTGGAGGCGAATGCGCCGAAGCATGAGAAGGGGAAGGGAAAGATGAAGCTCGAGGATGCATTGCGGGGTATGGATTTGGATGATGGACGGAGTGTCGGACAAAGCAGTATGACAAGCGATGTAGCCAGGAGTCTGTTGCCGGAGGACGTTCTGCCCAGTGAGTTTGTGAAGAGGACGTCGTACCAGGATCAGCAGGATCTGCCGGATGAGATTGCTGGTTTCCAGCCTGATATGGATCCGAGGTTACGAGAAGTGTTGGAGGCGCTGGAAGATGAGGAGTACGTGGATGAC
The DNA here is from genome assembly GCA_003666085.1 of Pseudocercospora crystallina. Classification (NCBI taxonomy): domain Eukaryota; kingdom Fungi; phylum Ascomycota; class Dothideomycetes; order Mycosphaerellales; family Mycosphaerellaceae; genus Pseudocercospora; species Pseudocercospora crystallina. The sequence continues at coordinate 297,029 of QQNG01000145.1, forward strand.
GACGAGGATGTCTTTGGAGAGCTCACAGGAGACGGATACGAGGTTGAGAGGGACGAGTGGGAGCGATTAGGCGAGCAAGATGTATTTCCCGACGATGACGAGGGATGGGAGAGCGACGACACAATAAAAGCACCGGCATCGCCTCGCGAAGCACCTCCAGAACTTTCGTTACCGGAAGGCGAGGATGCGAGACCGCCGGAAGACCCACACGCTATACCCTCAGCCGATCCCACGCAGGGTGCCTGGCTTGACGAGTTCAAGAAGTTCAAATCCGCCGCAAAAGCCGACAAAGCGGAGAAAGCGACCCCTGGGATCGCACCATCAACACTTCAATCTTCCGCACTCTCATCACTTGCCAGTGGGCGACACAAGAAGCGCAAAGGCGCGAAGACTTCGACAACCAACTACTCCATGACATCCTCCTCGCTCGTACGCACAGACCCCTTGACCACCTTGGACGAGCGCTTCGACAAGATGGAAAACGCATACAGCCTCGCTGAGTTCCCAGAGGAAGAAGAGGACGGTTACTTGGCTGAGAACGCTTCCATGGCATCTGGCATGACTGGCATGTCAAAGGCCTCGAGGATGAGCAAGTACAGCAACGTATCCGGACTCAGTCGTGCGAGCGGCGTGTCAAGTTATTCGCACGCTGATGATGAAGAGGCGCCGAAGTTGGTGAGGAGCGATTTCGACGGGATCATGGATGATTTCCTCGGCTCGCACAGCAAGTCTGGCAAGTTGGGGAGGCGAGTCAAGCGCATGGCGCCGCAGAATGGTATAGCTCAGCTAGACGAGGTCCGTTCAGGGCTGGGCCCTGCGAGGTTCGTCTCAGGTGGAAAGTCGAAGGCGAGATCCTAGCCATCTTCATGCTCTTCCTCGCATCTTGCTCCTCTTTAGCGTTCCGTCGTTGTTAGCGCTTCCAGATACCCAGACATAGATTTCGCATCTCATGACTTTGCATGACATCAATTGACAACTTCCAATTTCCAACCCGTCTCAAGAATTAAAGATCCTCGAGTACAACAACTCATGTCTCCCCATCCACAAATCCATCGTCGGCACACTCACAATCGCCTCCTCATGCCTCACGCCCTTGCCCCCATCTTTCCCCATCATCTCCCCAACACATGCATTGATATGACTCTGCAACGTCGCACTCGCCAAAACTGACTGACTCTGATACGGCCCCATCACACTCGCCCTCACGGCAGCACTCAGCACCGCTTTCGCGTGATTTAGCAGAAACAGATACGCAGTCTCCTTTGCCTCTAAACCTAATGCTGCGCAAACGACGCCGAAAAGGGGAGCGAAATGCGCTTCGAGACGTAGGCCGTAGATGTCCGAAGTGTTGGTTTTCAGACGCGCACAGAAATCGGCCATGTCGATCGCAGCGGGAGATTGAAGATTCGCTGCGGAGGCTAAGGCGCGTTCCCATACGCCGACTAGAGCGCGGCCTTGTGCTATAGAGGCTCGGCGGGCGACTGTACATGGAGTACTAGCATCCATGTCATTGTCCAACTCTGGGAACTTTTCTGGATGGTGGTAGGCATCGAGGACGTAGGGGAGGGAGGTTGAAGAGATGTTGGTGATGGATTGGGACAAGAACAGATCGAAAGCGGAGAGTTTCGTGGTAGTGGGAGCGGAATGGAGACCGGAGAGGGACTTGTGAGCGAGGAAGGATTCGAGGCCGGAGGAGAAGGCGAAAGAGCCCAGGGGAAGAGCGGAGTCGGAGAGGAGGAGGAGGGCGTGGAGGTGGGAAGTCATGGCCATCTTGCAAACGAAGTCTGGTTTATATTCCTCTTTTGAATGCAATTTCCTTGGCCTGGCTCTCCAGCCAAATTAATGTTGTTTGTGTGTGCTCAAGCGTGATGGCACAGTAGTATGACCTAAGCGGGAACGTCGAAGCCCGGAGTCATGATTATTGCAGTCTTGAATCTGTCGCAACTTCCAGATCAGGATATGGCTCCTGACAACGTAAGTGAATGTCACAGAGACTCTCTGGATCCGTGAAGTCGATCCCTCGAAGTCCCGTTCAATCCTATGGCACGCCGTACTAGATCAGCGAGATCGGTGCCAAGAGAATTGATAGGCCAACCCGACATGGAATCTGCACTTCTCCCGCCGCCCCTCTCCGGCACGGCCACGACATCATCGTCCAAAATGTGGCATCGCGGCGTAAGTCTTAGGCGGCAAAGGCAAAGGAAAGGTAAGGTTGCTGGTATACATCTTTCTTCTACTTGCTCCTTTCGTACTGTCAGCTATTCTCAAATCTTCAGCGTACATTTCAGTCATCAGCAATCCTTTCGTATTCTTTCGTATCCAGCAAGATGCCTGAGCAGTGGGAAGAGATCTCTGCAAGAGCAAAGCAAAAGGTTTTGGACGATATACCGTCAGAATGGAAGATTCCACAAGACCAACTGCCTGGAGATGATGTACTGGACGTTACCGGCTTCCCTGCCAAATCTGGCATTCTGGACGTTCAGGAACTCGCCATTACAGAGTCTTTAGCTACAGACATCGTGTCGAAGATCGCAAATGGCGTTTGGAAGTCGGAGGCCGTGACAAGAGCATTTTGCAAGAGGGCTGCAATAGCACACCAATTGGTACGATCGCACTGCCACTCTCGCCGCTCAGTCCTGATCTTTTTTCGCAGACCAATTGCTTAACAGTCATAATGTTTAATGATGCTATCGAACGAGCAAAGAATCTGGACGCCGAGTTTGGAAAGACTGGAAAGATCACTGGTCCCCTACATGGCTTGCCCGTCTCATTGAAGGACAACTTCAATGTTCCCGGCTACCCGTCTTCGGTTGGATTCTGTAGCTGGGCCGAGGAGCCATTGAAGCAGGAGAGCACTATTGTCACGACTTTGAAGAATCTGGGCGCTGTACCATACGTGAAGACAAATGTTCCGACGGCCATGATGATCGCGGAGACTGTCAATAACTGCTACGGACGAACATCGAATCCCAACAATCGAGCCACAACTTCTGGTGGCTCTTCAGGAGGCGAGTCTGCTCTGATCGCTCTCCATGGCAGCCCGCTGGGTGTAGGTACAGACATCGGCGGCTCTCTGCGAATTCCAGCAGCTTGTACGGGTATCTTCACTATAAGACCTTCTTTCGGGAGATTTCCGCACTTCGACGCCCGATCAGGTCTCGCAGGACAAGAAGCTGTTGCAAGTGTCCATGGACCCATGGCACGTAGCATTGCAGATCTTCGACTGTATGCCGAGAATGTCGTCAACACTGCTCCCTGGCTCAAGGATCCGAAATGCATAGAGATTCCGTGGCGACAAGTCTCGCTTCCTGCCAAGCCTAAGATCGCAGTCCTTCGGGACAACGATCTGATTCATCCAACACCGCCTGTTACTCGCGCATTGAAAGAAGTCGTATCCCAGCTCAAATCCAAAGGCTACGAAGTCATCGACTGGCCTTCAACAGACCACCCGGAAGCCATTGAGCTTCTTGGCAAATTCTTCGTCGCAGATGGCGGAAACTCCGTCCGCGATATCCTCGCACCAGTCAACGAGCCTTTCAGACCAGAAATGGCCGCATATGAAACAGCGAAGGAGATGGGCGTCCACCAACTCTGGAAGACACATAGCCAACGAACCGCCCTTGCAAAACGATACCTCGATCGATGGGAAGCCGTCGGCGGATTAGATGCCATCCTTGGCCCAGTAACACCGTATGCGGGAGCACCGAAAGCAGGAGAGTTTAAGCATGTTGGGTACACAGGTGTTTTCAATATCTTGGATTATAGTTCTGTGTCGTTCCCGACGGGGATCAAAGTGGACAAGGCGAAGGATGTCTTGGATAGTGGGTTGCAGACGTTTAGTGAGACGGATGCGGAAACGCAGAAACAGTATGATGCAGAGCTTTCGCATGGGTTGATGGTGAGTTTGCAGTTGACGGGGAGGAGGTTGCAGGAGGAGAAGATGTTGGCTTTGACGGAGAAGATTCTGGGGGACTTGAAGGCATAGGTGAGAATGTCTGAATCGTCAATTGAAACAGGTTTTGCCCTCTAGATCGTATTTACGTATCGAACAGTGGTGTTTGAGAGTTTTATCCGCGCAGTGATGTTGGCATGTGCGCCGCATCTGCCACGAGTGGATTTTTTGGCATGTGACAATGTTGAGTGAGGCCAAATCGATGGTGTCATTGATTAATGTCGAGATATACCGGATGAGCCTCATACATGAAGTTCAAATGCCAAAAGCAACGTCCTGTCGTTCAGACAGAGCATAGGAGCCAAAATGTGATTGATGCCAAGAAAAGTCTTGGCGTGTGAAAGTTGAGTGAAGTCTCAGATTTCGAACAACGAATACAGTGTTACAGAAACAACAAGGACTTAGGAAGCAAAACAGACATCGATAGGGTCAATTCGGGTTTGAAGCAACGTTTGACTGTGCAAAAGAACCGAGAAGTGCAAAGCTTGGCAGCAAAAAGTGTGAAAGCCAAGCTGAACCAAATTTGATCGAGCGCACACACCTCCCATGGCATCAACCAACTCTACCACCTTTCCCGGAGCAAAAGAAGGTCAGAAAACTGAGCACGAAGACCGCAAAAGAAGTTGCATCAAGAGGGAATCGACTAATACACGTTAGAATAAGTCCACAATTTATGGGATCCTAAAGGCAACTTACACCCCCCCCTGCTGCTTGGAAGGCAGCAATCCTAACCCTTCGTTTCGTTAGCATCAATTCAGGCTCAGCAGATTGCTCGTGAAGGCTTACACTAGACCATTGATGCACGTGATGTGGAAGAGGAAGTTAAAGTTGTATATGTACCCTAGTTTGCAGCCCGGTATCGGGAGCGAGGTGGGGAATTTGACGATCGGCGACGACAATGCATACTCAGGGTGATCACCGAGAGATGTTCTACTCTTCGAACAACATTCCATCAATATATCTGTTCCATCCTTGGTGTCATGATTCGTAAAGTTGTCATATGAGAGTGGCTGTTGACCAAGGCGACGCCATCTCCCTGTATTGTTCGATCTGCGGAATCTCATCAACCGCGAGCGACAAGAGCACTTGAGACCTCAGAAAGCAAGAAATCTAATCAATCTTGAACGTAGAACATATCTCTCATTGTCATCTATGCAAATTACCGCATACTCTCATAATCCGACGACCCTCGACGCTATCACTCCGCAGAGCAGCGCCATGAACACCAACCAGCGCCACGCCATGCAAAAGCAGAGAAAGCAATGTATCAAACACGCAGGCCACCCATCTCACCAACAACAGTAGCAGAATCCCTCCGAGGCTCATCGCTCTACAAGATCTCCTTGAGCTGCTGCTTTTGTTGTGCGGTGAGACTCGTCGGGAATTTGATCTTGACGCCAACGATGAAGTCGCCTCTGACACTGGGCGTCTTGCTCTTCGGCATGCCTTGACCGGGGAATCGTTCTGTCCAGTCTGGGTTTGTTGGACCAGCACTTGAGACGTTCAGTTGCTTTCCGTCAATGGTCTGTACTGTCTTACTCCAGCCAGTCAATGCTTCTTTCAGACTGATCTCGACCGTGTGCTTGATGTCATCTCCTTCGCGTGTGAACAGCGGGTGCGTTTTCTCCTTCACGATGAAGTGGAGATCTTGCACGCCGCCTTCGACTTGATCGCCCATATCTGGGTACTTGATCTTGCTGCCGGGCTTCAGACCACGCTTGATTGGTACGCTGAGAATCTTGTCCTCGATAGCCTGCTTGCCCGTTGTAGAGTCAAATGTCTTGCGTTGGACCTTGAGCTTCTTCGTTGCGCCATTGTAGATGTCCTCGAGCGATACGGGTAGCGGCTTCTCAACGACGGTGGTTTCGACTTCCTGCTCTCGCCGTCTGTTGTACGGACTGCTGGCACTTCGTCCACCGGCCGCTCTCGCTCCGCCGAAAGGAGTTCCGCCGAAACTGGAGAAGCCTCCCAGGAAGTCGTCATCGTCTCCACCACCAGCCATGCCTGCTCCGCCTCCTCGCATGAATTCTGCGAAGATGTCTTTCGGGTCGCTGAAGCCTCCGAATCTTCCTCGACCGCCTCCTCCTGTACTGAAGTGGAACGTCCTGGTTCCACCTCCACCAGGCATACCTCCAAACCCTCCCGGCATGCCGCCACCGCTGAAGCCTCCGCCAGCGAAGGGGTTCTCTCCGCCAGCATCTGGAGGCGGGCCAGCATTGCCCGTTATAAAGTCGTATCCGTAATTGTCATAGTTCTTTCTCTTCTCAGGATCGCTGAGAATCTCGTATGCTTCAGAGGCCTCTTTGAACTTGTCGGCGCCTGCTGGGTTCTTGTCGGGATGGTTCTTGAGGGCTTGTTTTCTGTATGCCTTCTTGATCTCATCCTGTGATGCTGTTGCTGAAACGCCGAGGCGATCGTAGAGCTTCGTGTCTGCTACCATTGTCGTAGCTGTCGTGTGATCGTAAAGTCGTAGAGTAGTAGAGTAAGGTCAGATGTTGGCACTGAGGCCCGATCGTTTGTGTGTGACCAATCGTAGATCGGGAATGTATAAAGGCGAATTGAGTTGTTCGAAGTGATCGTCGTGCGAGGTTTGCAAGAAGCGAATGCTGGTCAATCCGCATGTTCAAGAGCAAAGAACGACGCAAGTGGGACTGGCGAGTTGCGTCACATGATAATGCCGTAGAAGCTGCGCGAAGCTTCCATATGCGGAAGTTGAGCTTGCGGGCCTCAGGCAGCCACGATTCACTTGAAGCGACTACAGATATGACGACAATGTCAGGAGATATGCCAGGGCTAAACATATGCGCGAAATTGATCCCTTGAAATCGTGAGCGTTGCAACAGGTTCTCGAAGGTGGACGAGGCTGTGACGTCGCGAGACATGTCGTGAAACCGCAAGCGACGGGAGGCTGGGGAAATATGGAACAATGCTTCCCAACTTCTTGGCTGCTCCAGCCTCATACAAATCATCCAATACGTCAACTGCTACAGCCTGGTGAGCGGTATCTGCCTTTGCGAGAGTGGCATGTTTAGTGAGACGTTGAGTCGTCAATGCATTCAAGAGGATATGCAGGGCCTGGACGACCAAACTCAACCCAGTACAAAAATACAAAAGATGAGCGTCCTCCGGGTCTGAATATGGGAGCGTATCGAGCTCCTCGCCAGGATCCGGTTGCAATATGACCTTCATTGAGCCAGGTGGACGCGAAATGGGAGTATCGAGTGGTCTTAGCAGCACGTGGCATCGTCCCTTCATGCCGCATTGTCGAGACAACAGAAGACGCTCGCTTAAGCACCATTTACGGAGATGGATCGAGGAGGATTCGCATTGAGCTTCAGTCCTGATGTCTCTGCATCCAAGTGTAGAAGCCTGCGAATGTTGGGCGGCATATCTGGGTCCAGGATGCTTTTGGCGTTCGCCGGAAGTATTCGATACTTGCTGCAGACGCTTGAGCAGAACAGCGCATCCTACGAACAGCTTCGGCGACACTGAGTAGGTCAGGATGATGCCAGCGTAATGAAAGACGTGACTGATGTCGATGGGAGGGAGGAGAGGATGATGCTGGACTTAGAGTTTGAACAACCCCGGCTGACCTGCCTTTGGCCCACAATCCAACTTCATCACGGCGTTCAGCTCCGCATTGGAATACTCAGAAGCTCGGTAGCTCTCCTCCCAGAGTGCCAATGACCGAATGCCTCCCGTCCGAAGTCGCAGTTGATCATCGCAGAGGATCAAGTATATCAGGTAGGAAAAGTCAGACTTCATACCCATTCCCAAATACTCCTCCACTTCTATTAGCAGCACCAGCTTACGCACCGAACGAATATGCCTCCACAAACCAACGGCGAGCCTCCAGCAGTGAAGAATGTTGGATTCATTGGACTCGGAAATGCTGGCTTCTCCATAGCCTCGAACCTGCCCAAAGGAGGGTATAACCTGGTTGTTCACGATGCAGACGACGCGAAGGTTCAAAGAGCCGCTTCAGAATGGAAGAATACAACCGCAGCGAACGGCAAGCCAGAGGCTTTTGCGGATTGCGAGATCGTCGTGACAATGCTTCCACATGGCGGAATTGTGCGAGAAGTGTTACTCGGAAAGGACAACTTCGCAAAGGCGCTGAAGCCTGGTACGGGAAATTCCTCAGAGAGATTGACGAAAGCGGGGGCTTAACACATTTACACAGGCACTATTATCATCGATACCTCGTCGTCTTCGCCTTTCGATACAATCAATCTCGGCAAAGAGCTCGCTCAACATCAGCTTCAACTTGTAGATTCTCCTATTACCCAAACATACATGCACGCAACCGATGAAGGCGAGTCGACCTACATGGTTGGCTCTGACTCTCGCGAGACATTCGAGAAAGCTGAGCCCATCATTAAGACAATGGCTGGATACGTGTTCCACATGGGCAAATTAGGCAACGGACATGCGATGAAGACATTGAACAACTACATCATGGCAAGTGCGCTATGCGCGCTAAGCGATAGCTTGGTCACCGGCCAGAAGTACGGGCTGGACCCGCAGCAGATGATCGATGTTCTGAATGTTGGCACTGGTGTCTGCTTCCCGACTCTGGATCCAATCAGAAGAGACGGGATCACTGGGAGATACAACAGTGGTTTCGGTCTGGCATTGTTGGTGAAGGATCTGGGTATTACGCAGGACTTCATGAAGCACAACGATTTTCAGACAGATCTACCGCAATTATTGAGAGGATATCTTGCAGATGCATTGAAGGAAATCGAGCCAATGGCTGACCACAGCAAGGTGTTGGTAGGATGGGAGAAGAGAAGTGGTGTTCAATTGAAGAGGACGGAGAAGGTTCAAGATATTCCCGCCAAGGACTTTGAGCACAGATTGAAGGGACTTAACCGCCCGTCGAATATCTAGGAATTGGTCACGTAGAACATCAGAATATAGAATTGATCTATGTCTTCACTTAGCTCTCTCTGTGAGGAAAGCATCAAGCGCGACCAGTTCACTCGCGACTTCCTCAAGAGACAGCGTCGACGTCAGTCTTGGCCCCGCCGTGGCGCTTTCACATGCTGTCAACAAATGCAAGTTCCCAATCACAACACGAACATCGCGCATCGCTTATTGAAGCTCCAGCGCAGGACATCTTCAACACTTCATCCTCTAGTCCTCCAGAAGAGCCAACAGACTCAGACTTCGACATATCTTGAGCTGCAGTTTCGCCTCTCACCATGAGACATGCCAGATGCACATGCATGCAGATGATTCAAAACTGATCCTGCTCGATGAGACACGGATTCCACACAAGACACCATCGACCCATCTTCGGCCAAGCACCATTTGGAAAAGTCTTGGTTGTCCTCACAAACACCTGCGCTGAGACTTCCCGCTGCCCGGTGTCCTCAGACCAGACGCACAAAATCACGAAAGAGCAGGACCCTTCTGGAGCAGAGCAGCATCTTTCTTAACATCGAGCCTTCAGCCGAGCTTTTTGCGCCATCGCCAGAGAGACAATACCTTAACACCCACCAAGCCAACCAGCTTCCGAGTATCTCGACACAACGCTCACGAATCCAGCGAGCAGCGCCCGCGCCGATCACCCACATACCACAACACCGCTCGAGACAAAATGGCGTCGTCCTCCAAGCGCCAGACTTTCCAAGAGCGACGCCTACTTAATGAGTTCGAAGCCGCCTATGCCCGTTTCTACCACTCCAGCGAGGACAATGGAGCTCGTATCATCGCTAAGAGCTTCGCCGGCGTGATGGACGTGACCGAGGAGCAACTAGTTGACTACTTCTTCGAGAATCGCCGATACGTCTCCGATATGAAGGGCTACTGTGCCAGGTACAAGGACTCGGCCAACATCTTGTGTGCTGGTAACGACGTCGCGGATGCTGGAGCACTGCTCTTTCAGTTTGGGCGCAAGAAGGAGGCGGCTGTGATTTGCGACTTGGCGGATAAGATCTTCCAATTTGTTGAGGAAATTCAGCTGCAGGAGAAGAACGGGTACCATCGGTGAAGCAAAAGCAAGGAGACTTACACGGAGGAGGAACACAGGCGTGCGCGACGAGCGCATCTACGAACTTAACATGATATGAGAAGGGCGCGCAGGAGCAGACACAGTCGCTTGGGCAACTATTGCCCATCATAGCGCAACACGATCTCATGCAGCGAAGGCGGAACTGGAGGACACACGCCTAGTCCTCCATCATAGCGCGGCGCCGCTTCAGGATATCCAAACGATCCCTTCATATCATGTCCCCCCATTTCCTCTGATCTGTGATCTCCTGCTTTTGCCAAAAGTATGTCCGGACCTTCTGACACCGCCCATGCAATCAACTGTGCGTGGCCAGCTCTTATAGTTCCTACTGTCTCCCTCTCCGCTCCTCAAAATCGAAGACTAGCAATAGATCGACCAACGATGCTGACAGAAAGCCAGACCGAAGGCATGCTTGCCTTCACTGTCTAAAAGAGTGCGTGAAAGTGATAGAGAAGGGAAGGAAGGAGAAGCAGAGGTTTTGATGGAGATGGAATTTTGGGGAGAGCTTGGGCCAGGTCGGCGTTTGCAGGGGTGACAGGCCGATGACAAGGCGGGCCGAGTGGGCAGTTCCGATCTGAAGCCGTGGCTGGACTTCCTTCGTTGAAGGATCTCATCGTGGACTTAAACAACAGCTTTCGTATTCGTACGTCGACGTCCATCGTACGTCGACCTCCAAGCTGAAGAAACATTTGACGACTCAAGAGGCGCAGTATCCAGGCTGCTGGATTCTGATCTACTCTCCCCATATTCTCCAATCAAGGACACTCGGACCTGCAGCTCGTTGCCTGCCATGGGTCCAAAGGATGAAATGTGCTCATAGTTATGAATCTACCGATCAGGTGCAGGCTTCCTCCTCACCTTTGGCCTCGATTGCATTGCTTGAATGCGAAAAGCTTGACGATCTTCCTTAGCCTCAATGGCAACGACTGCTTCTGGGCTGTGCCTCTTCCGATTGCATGCTTCGCCAAGGAAGCCTTGAAGGCTGAATTGATTGCGAGAGCGTTACACGGCGTAATGAGAGTGTGGGCACGGAGCTGTCGGTCGAAGTCTTGCGAATACGACGTTGAATGATGTAGGTATATATTGAGCTGGCTGCAATCGGTTGGACAATTTCTATCGCAAGCTTCAGCAACGATGCGCATCTACCAATTGCTTTGGACGCTCTCCTCGCTGCTCATCACAGGCATCTTGGCAGAGGCAAAGACTACAGCACCATGTCCGATTCTTGGACCGCCATTCCCGAAGCCAGAAGCGCTTGACCAAAACGCCGCCTTTCGGAAGAGCCTACAAGGATTTGAGAAGATTGTTGACAACGCTATCAGTAACGGCAGCACTCTCAAGTATGGCAAATTCGATCTCGAGGGAGCCACGTTCTCTATGTCGCTCTTCAGCACTTCGAATGAAGGTCTCCTACATCAGTACCATCATACGTCCCCAGCCGTGGCAAACAGCAGCGAGGGCGTGAGAAAAGTGGATGCCGATACCATCTATCGCATTGGAAGTATATCGAAGCTTACAACTGTCTACACAATGCTCGCTCGTGATGGCTTCACTCGCTGGAATGATCCAGTATCAAAATACATTCCGGAACTGGTTTCGAAAAATCTCACGAGCGTCAATGGAAGGCTTCCGAACTGGGACGAAGTGACCCTGGGCGATCTTGCAAGCCAACTCGGAGGAATTCCAAGAGACCGTGAGTATCAAAACTTCATTACATTCCCGTAGTCTCTAATGTTTGCGAACAGTTGCCTTGGCCGATCTCGATGTGCTCCCAGGTGCACCAGTTCTTTCCGACTCCCAAAGATCGCCCTGTGACCAATTGAACGACACCACTGGGGCATTGCATACCTGTGATCAGGCGCGGTCTCTGCAAGAACTCGCAAAACTCCAGGCCGTCTGGCCTGCCGGTCATACACCAACATACAGCAATGACGCCTACGGAATCCTTGCCGTCGCCTTGCAGCGTATTGCGAATACGACGAACTTTCCTGATCTAGTTCAGCAAACTCTCCTCGACCCATTACACCTGAGCAGCACGAGCTATTCCGCCCCAAACATTACTCAACACGCGGTAGTCCCAGGGAATGAAACAATATCGGGTTGGTCACAGAACCTCGGCTTCGTAGGCCCTGCCGGAAACTACTACTCCTCCACGAACGATCTCGCCGCCCTAGGGAAATCCATCCTAAATTCCACCCTCCTCTCCCCGAGCGATACCCGCCGCTGGCTCAAACCACGCACCTTCACGACCGACCATCGCGACATTGGCGGTATGGTCGCTGTCGGCGCACCCTTCGAAATCTGGCGCCTCAATAGACCTGATCGTGTGATCGACATGTGCGCCAAAACGGGAGATTGGGGAGCTTATCATTCTGCGCTTGTGTTGCTGCCGGAGTATGGATTTGGATTTACGATCCTCGCAGCTACTCTAGGCTCACCCACAGTCGTCTCGCTGCTGGGAAGTTTGTTTACCGATACGGTCATTCCGGGGTTGGAGGAGGCAGCGAGGGAAGAGGCGGACCAGAGGTTTGCGGGGACGTACACTTCAGCAAGGGAGGGACTCAACACTTCCTTAACGATCACAACGGATGGACATCCTGGCCTTCGTCTCACCTCGCTGATCTCAAACGGGACCGATCAACTTCCATACCTCCGTGAACGCCTGCAAGTTCCCACCGACGCTGAGCTGGACATCCGCCTCTTCCCGAATGAGCTGTACGAGGATGATGGCAAACATGTCGGCTTCACGGGCAGTTTTAATACTGTTGGGGTAGAGACGATGGATAGTATCTGGTATCCCACATGTATCACTTGGACGGGAATTGGGAGTGTGACTTGGGGGGGTGTTGGGGTGGCGGATGTGGGTTTTGAGGTCGATCGGGAGCATGGGAGGGCGATAGGTGTCGAGGCGAAAGCGTATCGGATCGGATTGGAGAGGATGGAGTAGTATGAATGGATGTGATAGCTTGAGGACACAGGCCTTATCAGAGAGTTGATTGAATTCAGACAAAGTTTAGATCGAGAAAAAGTAGATTGACGGCTAGAAGACAAGTCGAGCGACGGAGCTCACGGCCGGTTTTTCGTTGAACACCCTACTCTCAAGAACCTCTGACCGCGACGACAGTAGCTTAGAACATAGTTTTCATACAGAGAATGAGAGGGAAGGGAACAGTTCTCACCGCCGGTCACTCATAAAGCACCCTATTCTCAGAATCCTTTGACTGCGACGACGGTAGCTTAGATTATGACATTGTGGAGAGAATGAGAGAAAAGGGCAGTCGAACGAGGCAGCCTCGCCGCCGGTAACTCGGCAAGCACTCTACGCTTAACAATTGTTGTCTACGACGACGGCACCTCAGAATATGCTAGTCGTGTAGAGAATGAGAAAGGAAGATAATCGAGCGAGGGAGAGCTCACCACCTGTGTCTCACCAAGGATCCTGCTATGAAGAGCCGCTAACCGCGACGACGGCAGCTTAGAACATGCCGTTCATATAGAGAGTGAGAAGAGGAGAAGACAATCGAGCGAAGGAGGGTGACAAAGCTCACCGCCGGTCACTCACCAAGCACGCTACTCTTAGGAATTGCTGAATGCGACGACGGCAGCTTAGAACATGGCGTTTATACCGAGAATGCACGAGAGAGGACGAGCTGAATTCTCACACTTCAATTTCCTAAACGCTACGCAATTCCATCCCATACTCGTGAAACCCCCTCACCCGAACGCCTCTATCGTCCCGCCGCCATCTCCCTCAGCTTATTCTTCAGAATCTTCCCGCTCACGCTCTTCGGAATGGCATCAACAAACGCAATCTCCGTAGTAACGACCTTGTACCGTGTAAGACGAGTCCGCAAATGCTGCTTCAGACTCTCAGCAGACACCTGGTCGTTTGCGCGAACAACAAAAGCGAGCGGGTGCTCGTCGGTGTCTTGGCCAAAGCTAATGACACCAACATCCTTGACACCTTCGCGCATCATAAACGCGTCCTCAAGTTCGGCAGGAGCGACCTGCCATCCATTGACCTTGATGAGATCCTTTGCGCGATCCACAAGGTAGACTTTACCGTCCTTGATATAGCCGATGTCGCCTGTCTTGAGCCAGCCATCCTGGAAAGCGTCGAGAGTCGCTTGAGCGTTGTTGTAATAGCAGCTCATGACGCTAGGTCCGCGGACCTGAAGCTCACCGGCCTTCTCACCCTTGAAAGCCACCGCATTGTTATCATCAGCGACACGAATCTCCCAATTGCGAAGAGCGCGGCCAACGGATCCGGTCTCGTCGATCTCAGGGTATTTGAAGTTTGTGAACCAGCCACCTTCTGTCATGCCCCAGACCTGTGCGATTCGTGGTGGGCAAGAAGGGAAGATGGCTTCGAACTTGGTTCTGAGCTCTGGAACGAGAGGAGCGCCGCCAGAGTAGATGTTGCGCAGTGATCGAAGAGACGAGTGTGACGCTGGATTATCGACAAGCTTCAAAAGCATGGGTGGCGGTGCGAATGTCTCGGTGATGCCGTATCTCTGGATGGCTGCTGGGAAGTCGCTGTCGTCAAATCGCTTCATGAAATACGAAGGATATCCCAAGCGGATGCTGTTAATCGCCATTTCCGGGGTGGAGAACGAGTGGAAGATGGGCGTGCAGAATAGCCGGCGGACCTGGTAGGGCTTTTGTGAGTGATTATCCTCGGTAGCCGCTGACTCCATCACAGTTGCTCGGTGTGTGTGGGCAGCCATTTTAGGGAGCCCAGTGGTTCCGGAAGTGTTCATGAGAGTCGCAATGGAGCCGACACCAACATCGTCGATGACCTTGAACAAGTCCGCCGTGCTGCGGTATGTCAGGTAGTCATGTAGAGTCGGAAACTCGGCCGTCTGGCTGCAACGGCGATGCGAGCCATCCCCGCAACAGTCGGATTCCTCGACCCTATTATCTACGAGAAGGTCGGAGTAGAGAATGATCTGAGCATTGGTCCCGCTGTTGCTGACTGCCGAACGCACAATCTCTAGCTGCTCTTCCGCAGTGATCACATACTTTGCATCAGAAGTGCGGAAGTGGTGCTCGAGCTCCGGCGATGTGTATGCAATGTTCGTCCCAGTCCACCGACACTTAGAGGCGAAGATAGCAAGCATCAGGACAGGGTATAAGATGTCGTTCGGGAGGTGCAGGCAAACTGTGCTGTCTTCCTTGAAGGCGCCTGTAAGTTTGGCCAGAATTTCGATGGCCTTCTGCTTTGAGATAGTGCGATCGGGGTTCATCGCATCAATCAGAACCGGCACATTCGGGTCGTACCGCCCAGATAGAGCCCATTGAACAATGTTAGAGTTGCAAGGATCTGGTGTCGCCATTGGGGTCGCCATGATGAAGGTAGTGTCGGTCGAGGCGATGAAGTCGAGGTTCCTAGGGAGAAAGTTAGCTGGATGTTGGTTATTTGAGCCCGTAAAAGGCGGAAAGGGGCCCAATTAGTTGGCACTGGTGCGCTGTGCCTCGTGGCAAGTGGCTCGATGAGGTGGAGCAGAACTTACTCTATGCTTGGTTCGCAAAGCTCGTCCAGCGTACTCACAGGATTTGGGTCTGGAATGGTGCACTTTCCTCGTGTTCGTGAGAAGGTCTGCGGTCTGCCGGGTTTCCGATGCGTAGGGCGAGAAGTAGGCGCAGCGGGCTTGGGCTATTGCGGTTTGATACCGAAACCGGATTGCACAGACGAGAAGAGGAGGAAGATTTAATGCGGTTTCACGACTCTGGAATGAGTTCACCCGTGCAAAGCGTTGTGGCTGTCGTTCGTGAAGTATCGTTCACTGGGACAATGCCTTGTGCGATCCCCTTACAATGACTTTGTGAAGAGCGAATGTGGTATGGCTGGCCGGGACAAAGCGATTGCGGGCATGAGCTCGGACAGTGAAGTCGAGGTGTCTGAGGACAAAGGCAGACCGCAGAAAGCGGACGTCGTGGCGGCGTGGGAGATGAGGTGTGCAAGTAGCGCCGGATGCTGTCGTTGTCTCTGTTGTCTAAGGAAAAAGCGATTAGTTATGCTATCCAACGCTGGCTTAGCGAAGAGCGACGACAAAGGCGAGTGGCGTGGCGACGGCGTGGCGATGGCTTGTCGGTGAGTGTGTGTGTTTCGTCGAGGACGAGGGAAGTCATTCTGAATTCTGCGTCGACATTAAAGTTTGAGCGCATGGTCCGAGCGGCAGCAACAAACGGCGGAAAGAAACGGCGTAGTTCCTGTTGTCCGAGTGCAATGACTGTTCGTCCACGCAATCGGCGAACCACCGAGAGCCCGTTCTGCTCATTCGAAGAGCTGATGTCAAGGTCGTGGACGCTGGATGCACAAGCCGGCCAAATCCTGAGCGATACTCAGATCAGAGCACGGAGATCAAGATGGTCGCCCGTCGTGCAGGTCCATTTACCCCCAACGTCAAATACACATCGTACACCATGAAGCCCACGCACACACTGCGCTACTTTGTTCGAACGAAAACTTCTTGAGCCGATTGATCGGCGACTGCGCGGAGGAAGCGGCTTGCATGTGATCACGGAGCCGCAGCTGCACCATCACATCCTATACGAGCAGGTAATACTGGCGCCATGCGGGTGTTCAGCTATTCCTGTGATCATACTGAGGAGCGTGAGAATGCGATCTCCGAGCTCCATGACCAGCGCCGAACTCACGAACAGGCGAGACATGTCCCGAGGTGGAATCAACATCCACGACCATTGCCTTACTTCAAGGAAGTTGCCTATACAGCCTATTGCAATATCAGGAGCCGGTCGACCCGTTCGGTACGTCAAGTAAGCGAATGGGTGTGCACACGGCCTCCAATCGCCTGCATACCACACCGATTGGACACTGCCAAAACGGAATAGGTCAGATCTTTCCTGTAGTGTGCCCATTCTGGAAAAGAGATAATCAGTGACCTGGTTGCTGAGACCCATACGTGCGGATGGACATCCCTTGCTTTAGATGATGCAGGTCTGACAGGCTGCGGCCCACAATAGTGTCAAGACGTCCAGTCTGTCGGCTTTTCTTGTTGTTCAAGACGCCGAAGGACGGAAGCCGTAACTAACCCAAAGACACCATCGCCGTCTGCGAGCTCGCTCTTGCGTACAAGAGGCATGAGTCTACTAATCTCTTGGGAAGTAACGCCTCAACATCCGATTCAGGAAGCGAAGGTCGACTTAAGCTCCTCGGATTATGCAGTGTAACCGAGCTACGCCACGCTCTCGGTCACACCACTTCATGTTGGACTCGATGTACTACCATCTGGTGCTGTCGATGTGCACCGGGACGCTATCTCTGGACAATGCGCAGCATGGCATATGCAGCCACCCTTACGTCTAACGATTGGGCTAAGTTGACGGCGCCGAGCGCGCCTCCCTTGTGAAGAGCAATCTTGGAGGACGTTCAGAATGATAGTTTCGCGAATGACCAAGACTCTTGAGTATCCCTCAGTCACAAGAGCGGATACTCATATGAATGTGGCTCGCGGTTATTCGGAGTTGGCGCAGAATACTATACGAGTGCTTACAGAGCAACACATGTGATAGACTGCATTCACGATCGACCTGGGCCATCTTCTGTCTCGTGTCATGTGAAGGTTGCGTGCACTGGTCGCCAGTGCTTCTCGCTTTCGAGGCCATACTGCTTGATATGCAAGCTTCAACAGTGCTTTTGCTGTTCAAGGACATCAGTCACTGACGCCTTCCCTCTCCGACATCCTTCTTCAACATTCACAACCAGTGGGGCTTGGCTGCAGATGACGCGCCAGCGCCGCGCTATGATTTTCGGCGTCGAACATGAGAGCCCGGCCGTGGAGCAAACGCCGCACTGCTGCACCTCGCATCATTTCTTTTCTTTCTTTTCTTTAAAGGCGCGCCATCTCGGCTGCTTTTCTTTGACCACGCACCATCTGCAGCGCCTAGTACGGAGAGACATTCATTGCCTTTGCCGTCGCCCGTCGCCTTGTCCACCAGGGACATTTGCCTTGCCAGCTGCGCCAATGCCGCTGTCTGTACGTCTCGCTGCCAACGAGCTACGACAACTGCACTGTGGCATACCGCGCGCATTGTTTCAGGAACCAGGCTTGCTGACCTTTCTCCGCTCCATAGACCACTGTCGTTTCCGCATTGAATAGCCCTTGGAAAATTCCCACATACAGTCGTACGATCATCCCGTAATCGCCGTTCGAAGGTCGCCGCAAACATGGACGGGAATCTTCCAGACCAACTGGCTGGGCCAAGCGAGCTGGACTCATCCAACAGCACCACCGCACCCGAAGGCATACTGGAACCCATGCCTCCTCCACGAAGACCTGCCATGGCACCTCGAGCCTATTCTGCTCACGTGTATGCCGTCGATCCAAGGACCCCACGAGAACTTGAAGCAGCGATCCAAGAGCCGGAAACAGTACACATTCCGAAAGATAGCGAAGCAAGCTGGCCGATGGAGTCGATTGTCACGGTAGCACCCAGTAGAAACACCTCGCTCCGCCCGGCACCGCCGACTCGAGGACTAAGCAACGTCTCAGCGGGCTCTGGTCTTTCTGTCGAAGAAGTCCGACCTTCGTCACATATCCTGGACAAAGTCGAAATGAGAGGCCCTGGGACGTACCGATGCGTAGTGACTAGTCTGAAGAATTCCTTCGGCAGCATCGACGGTCAACTGAAGAAGGGCACGAAGGTGGAGTTCAACGTCGAGAAGTTAAACTGCTTTGAGGAAAGAATCGCCAGCGTCACCGAGCTGAACAACATCGCCGCCGACTACCCAATGCCTGAAGTGCGCCGACCCAGGTTGTTGGACAGGATGCGATACACCTTCTTCTCCGTCTACCGCCGACTCTTCGCCGTCATTCTGGCTGCAAACATCATTTTGATCTGCATCATGGCGGTGCGGAGAGCACGAGACTCAACGACTTTTCACTACAGCGACGCCACAACAGCGGTCGCCGCCAATATCTTCGTTTCCACCGCAATGCGTTCCGAGCACTGCATCAACGCACTTTTCAGGATCTTTGTGGCGCTCCCCCATTGGTTTCCCGTTGGAATCAGACGACACGCGGCCAAGATTTACAGCTACGGAGGCGTGCACTCGTCTTGCGGGCTTAGCGCCATACTCTGGTACATCTTCTATGCGGTCTTGGTGACGACTGACTTCGCCCCGGGCAACGAAGACCAACAGGTCAACGCCGGCCTCACAGCCTGCATGATCTTCTTGTTCGCCATTCTGGCCACGATGTCGCTCCCACAAGTCCGACAGGCCTATCACGATGCATGGGAGGTGTCGCATCGCTTCGCCGGCTGGATCGCGGTCGCGTTGTTATGGGCACAGGTTATCGTACTCGGTAGGGCCTCGGCTCGCTACCAAGAAGTGAGCCTAGGATCTATCCTCGTCATTACACCGGCATTCTGGTTCCTCATCGCGGTGACTTGCATCTTCATCTACCCTTGGCTACGCCTACGCAAACGGCGCATCAGAGTCGAGAGGCATTCGACACACGCCATACAGGTCCACTTCCTCCACGACAAGGTCATGCCAACTTGCATGGGCATCAGACTCTCCCGTCACCCGGTGTTGGAGAACCATAGTTTCGCCGCCATCCCCGAGCCAGATGGGAAGAGCGGGTACAGCTGCCTCATTTCCAACGCCGGAGACTGGACCAAGGAGTTGATCGAAAACCCTCCCGAACACCTCTGGGTCCGTGGCGCACCAACGATGGGCGTTATGCGACTCGCGCTCCTCTTCAAACGAATAGTCATCGTCACCACCGGTTCTGGCATCGGCCCTTGCATGTCCTTTCTGAACGTCCACCCGGATTGGGACTGCCGAATCATCTGGTCAGCTCGAATGCCTGCCACCAGCTACGGCACGGCAGTGCTCCACTCTGTCCTTCGCGCGGATCCCGACGCGTTGATATGCGATACGATGAAGACCAATGCCAAGAAGCACGGCTGTCCGTACCTGAAGGAGCTGGCTTATGCAGTCTACAAGCAGAGCAGAGCTGAGGCGGTTGTCATCATCAGCAATCCGCCGACGACGAAGGATGTGGTGTATGCCCTGGAGCAGAGGAAGGTGCCGGCGTATGGAGCGATATGGGATTCTTAGAGATCCGAGAGGCGGAAAAGCGAGTGTTTCGGTTCGATAGGGATAAGAGGTGGGCGCATCGTTTTAAGGATAATTTGTGAGCATCTGGGTGGTGTGTGTGGTTTTGCATTTTGAGGATACCCAGGCGTTTGATGGCGAAGACGGTGTAAGGCGAATGAATAATGTGATCAATGGCGTAATGAGGATATGAATATCAATAAAAGTATTGACAGCATGGAAGGATTCTCCTCTTAGTTTCGTCCGGACTCATCCAGACTCCAGTGTTGCACACTTGCTTCTGCCTACGCAAGTCAGTCTTATCGATTGGCCAGTTCCTCGTAACGTCAGTCAGTCACGGCAGCAGATCAGAGAAAGAGATCCAGGAAGGATCCCGGCTTGTACAACATGTACATTTCAACCTCTCAAGAATCTATCGTCATCTTTTCTACGTCTTCTCCCCTTCAGCCTTTCCTTTCTCCCCCTCTCCCGTCCCGTTCGTTTTCTCCTGCTTCCCCTTGCCCTCTGTAGCGTCATCTTCTTCCACAGATACCTTCGCTCTCACAACCCCCAATATCTCCCTTCCAACTACCTCGAACCCCTCCACTTTGCCTAGTCTCGCCTCCAACGTCTCTGCATCCCGGAGTAACCTCTTCTCTCCCGCGGAACTCTTAACGTCCACGTCTGCAAAAGCTTTCGTCCATTGGTCTTTGTAACTGCTGAAGATTCTCCGCATGATCATGCTGACATCCACGTCGGACAGATGTTTGCTTAAAACGCGATGCAGAGTGAGAGTTTCTTTCGTGAGAGTTTCCATGTATGTGTTCGGCTTATCGTCCGCACCAACGGGAGACTCATCGAAATCGATCCCGCTCATGGCTTTGACGTGCGAAGCTGAGCGACTTGTCATGATCGCGACAAGCTTATCATGAATCTCAGATTGATGATCCTGGTATATCCTCTTCGTCTTGTCGAATTCTGCTAATATGCCTCCCTGACCTCCGGGCACATGTCTGCGGACGCATTCTCGCATGTATGGTACTAGGGCAATGATGAAGCTCAGAGCCTGAGAGGCGAGCGCAAGATGTCTGGTCGTGATGTTCTTGAGGCCTGCGGATTTGGTAGCGCCGGCGCCGAGGATGAGTTGGCAGGAGCGGGAGTTGAATGTTCGGAGGACTTCGAGGAGGGAGGTCGAGATTTGGGGCGTCATACTGGGTAGGGCGGCAGTTAGGGAGAGGAAGGTGTCGATTGTGGGTAGAAGGGAGGCGGCGCTTGGTACGAGGATGTATCGTGTGTCGTCGATGTAGGCGGGTTTCGTCTGGGCTTTGCCGGCACTTGGAGTTGTGCCATTGGTATCTGTTCCATTTCGCGCAGGGGCAGCTTCACCATTCGTCTGGGATAGGGTCTGAGGCTGCTCCCATATCGGCGCAGCGCTCTTGGTCCACTCTACTGGATCAGAGCTCATGGAAGCAAGAATTCGCTGCAACACCATGTTGTGCTTCTCTGGGAAGTCTTCCGCGTTCCAGCTATCTTTTTCCAGCATGTCAGCAATGCGCTCGCCCTCCGCCGTACCAAGAACCTGGACGAAGCCTGATATTTGCGCATTCACAATGCCTTTCAATGTTGTGCCACCACTTCCACTAATTGCCTCGCATTCATCTGCAAACAGTCTGTTGAGCGTGAAGTACCGCAGGAAAAGCTCCTTCGGGAGTCGTATTGACTTTTCGCTCCGAACTTTGAGGACTTTCGTTATTTGCCCTTGCGCTGCTTCGACACCTTGTCCGAGCAGACTTGACATGTCCAGAGCTTGTGACAACTCTTCCTGGACTGTGATCTTCGGCGGAGGCGGTGGTGCTCCATTCGAAAGCTGCTGATCGATTGCACTGACGTTGGGAGACCGAGGAGGTGATCTGGGGTCAGGAGCCTGCATTTTGCTCGTCAAATCCAGCAGGACTTTGGTCTGCGTGGAGACTCTGCGCAAAGCCTCCCCAACAGATGTATACACGTCAATCAGGAGCTTCTCGGCGTCTTCGGCATCCAACGCCCTGAGGTTCCTCGCAAGGATGCTGCTCTTCTCTTGTTGGTTCAGTCGCTGGCCGCCACGGGTTGAAGTAGACACCATGCTTTCTGCATCATCATCGCTACTACTCGGAAGAAACCTGCGAATTATCGCTTTCATCTCCTTGGTGACAGCTTCCCTATACGCTGCGGTCGCTGGTGCTGTGTGCCCTGCGCGTGCGAGCCCATTCAGCGCGCTGAGAAGATCAGCACGGAACTTGTCGTCGGTCTCCATGTAGATAGGCGATATGCCTCGCTGTCGCGACCAGCGCTTGAGTGCATCGCTAGATGGCACTTTCTCCACGTGCCTTCGTAGATCGTCCATTAGAATAGATGTGAAGTTCTGTGAGAATCCCGCTCCTATCCTTAATTGCAGCTCTTGCAACGCAGGATCCAGTCCTTGCATCGCTTTCAGCGGCCGTAGGTCTATCAGCTCTTGATGTTCCTGCCCAGGCTCTTGCTTTCCGCAGAGTATCCGACCCACGCGATCCATTTGGTCCGCAGCCTCGTTATACTCCTCGTTGTCTACCAGCTCGTCGGCCTTTTTCACATTCTCCACTACGCTCTGCACCTGAGCAGTCGCTTGACCTAGTTTCCTCACATTTTCTCTCCGTCGCCTTTTTGCTGCAACCTCAAGTCCAGACAATGCCACCTCCTGATCCAATCTTCGAAGATCCTCGCGTAAGCTTTGGATCTTAGCAACACTCTCCTCCGCTTCCGTTTGCAGCTCCTTCAGGGAACCCAGTGCAGCAAAGAAGCCGCTACTAGCAGTGCTTATGCTGTTAATCAAATGCACCTCCACCGTATCCATGTACCAGCTCAGCTTCTCCTGCAAGATCGCATTGGTCGCTAGAGCCTTTCTAGGTATCGCAGGAGCTCCATTGGCTGTAGTCTGCTCTGGAAGCTGTGAGCCAGGCGGAGGCCGTATAATTTCTGAGCGTTCTGACACAACATCGAATGTTCGGGGGTTCTCCAAATGGAAGTCTTCGTCGAAGTAGACTGTGGGTATTGTTGACAAAGGAGTCGGCTCGTTTCGATTTCGTCGATATTGCGCAGATGACCTCCGTCGTGGCCCTCCCGGGGGTTCTATGGGAGACAAGGCCGTTGTCGATGTCTGCCTTGATATTGAAGGAGTGGGTGGTGCAGACTGGTCTCTGCTCAACCTCCTTTGCAGCGCTTCCGCCTTCTCCAGCTCCTTATCCTTCTTCAACCATGTCGGCTGCTCCGGTTCTGTTCTTCCCCTCTGAAAGCTCTCAAACAGCGGCCCAATGCGGTTCAAATAGTCGCGGAAGTTCTCAGGTGGCACATGTGGCACATTGGTCAAAGTCACGGGCGGAATGTCTCGTGTCGTCGGCGCCTTGAAGCCTGATGCAGCAGCTTGAGCTTGAGTATGCGGCAGCAGCCCTGTCCGTACGATAGGCGGTTGCAAAAGCGTGGATATGGCATTCTGGCTAGTCTCGCGCACAGTGCTGCCTCGGCGATTCTGTATGTCCAAGCTGCCGCCTATTGAGCCTACCGACAGCGTGCTGGCTGAGCTGCCTCTTCTCGCCCTGTGTCTGCTGGAGCCCGGTCGTGATGAGGTATTCTGAGGTGGAAAAGGGAATGCGCTTCGCTGGGAACTCGGTGACAGGGCGTCATCTGGACTATCGATGGAGAAGGACGGAGAGGCTGACATGGCCGCGATAGTCCACTCCGGGTATGCTGTGTACTCCGCCTCATGAGGAGTTGAGGGTTATGTTGATTTCCAGGAGAAGAGCGGTCCTATGTTCGAAGGGAGATTCCTTTGGGGCTGTTGTTGTATCATGCAGATTAAATCAAGTGATCCCTTCCCATTCTGAGCCACGTTGTCCATCAATGCGCCAATCCTTTGGTACCTACCGGAGCTCTTGGCCCGACTGCCGACCAGACTTTCGCTTAGCTGCACCCTCTATACGCGCTATTCTTTGGAGCAAAAGTCCTCACGGCGTATAGAGCTTTGATGTTGTAAAGCGAACATCAGGTAGGAAAGAAGGAGATACACTTGAGGAAGCTCTGATTTTCAGATGCATATTTTCTAGCATTTCCCACGCTCCGATGAGAGTCCTGAGGTGCAAGATAGGCATCTTCAATCGGAAAGTCCCATCTCTTTCACACTCGAAGCTCCACGAACGCGAACGCGTCTCCATCGCGTAGTTTGGAGCAAGCGCCAAATTGTCCCTCCTTCGTTTCTGCTGTTTGATCGCAACTACCATCAACACATCACCTCACACAATCACCGCAAAATGGACAGGCAATCGGTATACACGCTCAGCTTGTTCGGCGAAAACAATGCAGAAGGCGACCAGACATACAGACAGACTCAGAATGAGCTCGTCTCGTTCGTGCTAGAGTTCCATCTGGACGGCGTGTACATCTACAGGTATGCCATCGCAAAGACTTGTGGCCGAATGAGACACTGACACTGGCACAGAGATCAGATCAGAGAGAATGTGCTGTCTAAGCAATACTTCTGCGACATCGATATCGCTCACCTCATCGCGTTCAACGAAGACCTTGCGAACAGACTGAACAACGAGCCCGCTGAGATCATACCAATCGTAAGAGGAAGAGATTGCAGTAACACACTGGTCACACTGACAGGTTCGATAGTTCGAATCGGCGCTCAAAGTCTGCACGCAACGAATCCTTTACCCCTCACGGAGCAAAGAGGACCTTGACCTCGCACAAGCTCTCCCAAACCACCAACTCCTTATCCACTCCTCTGTCTCGCAGACATCGATTCGCGGCCTCACAGCGACAAACGTATCACACCTCGTTCGCATACCTGGTATCGTCATCGGTGCCAGCACTCTGAGCTCGAAGGCGACGAGCGTACACATCCAATGCAGAAATTGCCAACACGAGCAAAATGTCCCAGTCACATCAGGGTTCTCAGGCATCACACTGCCAAGAACATGTGGGCGAACGAAGAATCCAGACGATGGCGGCGACAAATGTCCTCTTGACCCATACTTCGTCGTTCACGAAAAGTCACAGTTCATCGACCAGCAAGTCTTGAAGCTGCAAGAAAACCCGGACGACGTCCCAGTTGGTGAACTTCCACGACACATTCTGGTCAGTGCAGACCGGTATCTCGCGAACAGAGTTGTGCCGGGTACGAGATGCGTTGTTATGGGTGTTTTCAGCATTTACCAGAGCCAAAAGAGCGGGAAAGGCAGCGGAGCTGTTGCTATCAGAAATCCATACTTGCGAGCCATCGGCCTCCAGACAGATCGCTCGCACGATCAATCAAGCGGCATGGGCATGCAGTTCAGTGAAGAGGAAGAGCAAGAGTTCCTTGAGATGTCTCGGAGACCCGATATCTATGACGTTTTCGCGGATTGCGTGGCACCTTCTATCTACGGCAATGGCGATATCAAGAAGGCCATCACTTGCTTGCTGATGGGCGGAAGCAAGAAAATCCTACCCGATGGCATGAAATTGCGTGGAGACATCAACGTGCTTCTGCTCGGAGATCCTGGTACTGCGAAGTCGCAACTGTTAAAGTTCGTCGAAAAGTGCTCGCCGATTGCAGTATACACCTCTGGAAAGGGTTCCTCTGCAGCCGGTCTGACTGCCTCTGTCCAGCGAGATACCAACACGCGAGAGTTCTATCTGGAAGGTGGTGCTATGGTCTTGGCAGACGGCGGTGTTGTCTGTATTGACGAGTTCGACAAGATGCGAGACGAAGACCGTGTGGCGATCCACGAGGCTATGGAGCAGCAGACTATTTCCATCGCAAAGGCCGGAATCACGACCATTCTGAACTCCCGAACATCTGTCCTAGCAGCCGCTAACCCAATCTTCGGCCGATACGATGATCTGAAGACACCTGGCGAGAACATCGATTTCCAAACCACCATTCTGTCCCGTTTCGATTTGATATTCATTGTCCGCGATGACCACGACCGAAATCGAGACGAGACCATCGCGAAGCACGTTATGGGCATTCACATGGGTGGTCAAGGCGTGCAAGAGCAGATCCACGCTGAGATCCCAGTCGAGAAGATGAAGCGATACATCAGCTACGCCAAGTCTCGGTGCGCGCCTCGTCTCTCGCCTGAAGCAGCCGAGAAGCTGAGCTCACACTTTGTGAGCATTCGGCGGCAAGTCGCAAAAGCTGAAGCAGACGCCAACCAGCGGTCATCGATTCCGATCACGGTTCGTCAACTGGAGTCCCTTGTTCGTATCACAGAGTCCCTGGCAAAGATTGAGCTGCAGCCTATTGCGACTGAGAAGCATGTCAAGGAGGCGATTCGGTTGTTCTTGGGCTCGACTATGGATGCTGTGATGAGTGCTGGTGGCGATACCTCAGCGCTGAGCAACCGTGAGATGGTTGAAGATGTTCACAAAGTTGAGGAGGAGTTACGGAGGAGGTATGTCCAGCTTCCAACACCTTTTCCCAAAAGGCCTATACTGACCGTTCTCTTAGATTGCCCATCGGCTACACATCCTCACTGGCAACGCTGCGTCGCGAGTTCGTGGAACGCAAGAACTACAGCGAGCAAGCTCTTAATCGCGCGCTGCAAGTGCTTGTTAGGAGAGAGACGATTCAATTCCGAAGAGGCGGGACTTTGGTCCATCGCAGCGGTGTCTAAGCTACTGGAAAGAAGTTGTATGTGTTGATGAGCGATGTCATAGGAAGGCTGGCGTTCAGGAGTTGGCGATAGCGCGGAACAGCGATGCTGGAGAATGCACGCATACTGTTTGGATGTCATATGAGAAGAGCGAATAATGAAAGACTTCATCTGGACCGCTCGCTGGTTGGACCGCAAGATGCTGGCGTGTGAGAACAGAGTTTGGGCGCACAGGCCACCGCGCCGATCGGAGGTGCAGGGATGTTCTTGCCGAAGCGCACACAGCTCTGCGACTTCGATCTCTCCACGCGCGAGTCGCCAGTCAGCGGCCAACTTCACTCCATCGTTGCATTTCCAACTTCCAGCGTCCGCTCGTCTCTCGCTTTTTCTCTATGCGAGAGGACTTTTCCGACATGCCCTACTCATAACAATCATTGCCCCGCGCGATCGCAAAAATGGCGGACGACAACACAATCATCCCGATCACGTCCTTGGACGTCTCCTCCGCCCCTCCGCCCGCGGCATCAATTCGCGCCATCGTCTCCCTCTATTGGCCCTACAGCTCTTCCACGAAACAATGCGCGCTCTTACTCGCCGATCCGGATTTTCGATTGCGAAATAACCGCGGACAGGTACGTGTAAGATTCACTCAGGCGAGCGCGACAGCTGTGGCACAGGGAAGGGTTGGCATTGGTGATGAGGTCGTGCTCGAGTTGAGAGGAGCGCAGTGGGCAGGTGTGGAGCAGGGAGGGGTTGCTACGCCGGGAAAGAGTGTGGAGGGAGAGTTGATTTACAGAGGGGAGCTGGCATTGGTCGTGAAGAGGAAGGCGGGGAGCAACGAGGTGGTTGAGCAGCGGATCTCCGTGCAGGAGATTACGCCACCGCCTGATGAGGAGGAGGATCAGGTGGTGAAAGAGAAGACGCCAGCGAGGGAGAAAAGGGTGCAAAGTCTGTTGGGAGGTGTCGATTTGGTCCCGATCTATTCAAGTCCGGCTTTCATTCGACGGCAGGAATTGTCGGGAGAGGGACTGCTGGCGAGAGACACTTCCTTTGATCCTTTTGCCGATATCGAGAAGGAGTTGGAGGATGAGCAGCCGAGGAAGAGACAGAGGATTAGTGATGTGCATTCTTGGAAGTATGCAGAGAGGACGCCGAGTCCGGAGAAGCAAGTTCGGGAAGAGGTTAGTGCGACGATGGAGGTCGATGGGAGCGAGCAATCCGACAAGGAGACATCTGAGCAGATTACCGAAGCACACGCGACGCCGGCGAAGCATCGAAGAAGTCGGCCACTTGCAGGAGAAAGCTCACCTATCGAGGATGAGGCTTTTAGTCCGGTTGAACCCACGCAGCGTGAATTTGCGACGCAGGCACAGTCATCGTTCTTCATGCCTCCTCCGCCTTTACCTCGATTGGAGATGCCACCAAAGCTCTCACCTCTGATCGATGCACGCCCAGCGCCCCAACCCAATGGCGACAGAGGAGATCGACCAACGACGCCGGAACTGCGACCAGTACCTTCGTCTAACCTACCGCTTCCCTCGCCGTTCCCTGTCGGGAATGAAGCGCCTCCATTTGATTCGACTTCTGCAGCGACTGCCGAAGAAGATCCAAGTCGGAGCGAAGCTACTTCGTTCGGAGAGGACCAAGTTCTGGAGATCAATCCCGATATTGCTGCTCTCGCTAGTCAGAGCCAGAGTCTACGAGATCAGGAAGGCTCACTCACAGACCGGGAGACTTCTTCTCGTGGACCTTTTGATTCTTTCCCGTTCGGTGTCTTGGCACTGCATCGATCAATGGATAATGATTCAACGGCCACCCCGGACACTGAGATTCGCGACGACGATGATGATAATGATTATGACGACCTTTCACGGCCGACCGGTATATACGCATCGAACGGCCCTCCACTTCTAGACCCCAGTCAGCCGGGATACAATCCCCGCCATCCGCAATATTTGTCCGACACCGAAGAGGATGAAGAACTCGAGGAACTGTATGCGCAGCATACACAGCTACGTGCACAAGAGCTGCTGGCGGAACACGGCATAAAGCAGCGCGATTTTGGCAACCCACAGTTACACCAGACTGCTAACCAGCAGAGCGCGCAACGAGAGGAGATGACTAATGAGGAAGATGAGATGCTTGATCTGAATGATGCCGAAGTTGTCATTGAGGACATGGGAGAGGAGCCTGAAGAGAGCGAGGATGAAGACGAAGATGCGGATGCTGAGTCGGAAGCCGAGTCCGAAATTCAAGCTGAGTCCGACCTTCGAGGTCAGATCCACAACGCGCGAGACATCGAGCCGCATTCCCCCCTTCCGCCGTTCGAGGTCCTGGACGACGAGCTCTTGGCCGAAGATGGAGAGGAAGATGCCCCTCAGACTTTGCTTGATGTTCCGGGACGCCGCACGTTTTCGTCTTCTCCCAATGGTCGAACAGCTACTTTCCATGAACCTGCTCAAGAGGCTCCCGTTCACTCAAGCAAGCCGGCAGAAGGGGTGAGAGAGTCCATTGCCCAGCCTGCTTCTGCGCCGAAAACGCCAGGCGCGCCAATTCCGGGGATTTTTGGCTTTGGTTTCGATGGTACCAGTGACATTCCTCAGCCGAAGTCGACGCCTCAGTCGGAGAGGGATCGCGTCATGAAGAAGACCTTCAGTAGTTTGTTTGGCTTCAAGGCTTCGCCATCTCCTGAGAAGGAGAGACAGCCGCAGCAGCCTGCAGCTGAGACGCCGACTCCGTTTGGCGCTATCGAGAGAGAGACTATCAAGCCCATTGAAGTTGATGATGTCTTCGTTGAGCAAAGCGGTGTCAAGCCTACGCTGGCAGCCAATGACCAGGCAAACGCAGTCGAGGTTGAACTTCCGTCCCACGATTCTGTTCAGATCGATGAGCCCGCCAACGATTTACCACTTTCTGAAAAGCCAGTAAGCAAGGATAAGCTTGAGGAAGCTGTCGTTGAGTCGAAATCGCCGGAGCATCTATTGGACAGTCCGCTGCCCTCTAAGAGGGTGGGCGCTCGATCAGTCCAACCAGAGTCTCCGCAGAGGGAAGAAGCCAGCAGTATCCGAGAAGCAGGAGAAGAGACAACAGGGGAGCAAGATGCACACCAAGAGTTGCCTCGCGTGCGACCAACGAGACCAGTAGCGCCACCACCAAGCTCTGCTCCGGTGAGGTCGCTGGGCTCGCAGAAGGTCACTGCTCCTCTGCCAAGTACCGCGCCTAGACCTCATGGCGAAGTCATCGATCTTGGGTCGAGCGATGACGAGGACGAAGATGAAGAAGAGGGTGAGGAAGAACAAAAACAACCCGTACCTGCTGCATCTCGGGAGCCAGCACGCCAAGACGATGTCGTTCAGGATATGGAGATGGATCGATCCCCCAGCCCGACAGAGGTAGCATCATCATCACCAGCACCTTTGGAGGATGAGGATGTCAACATGGAAGGCGAAGGCCCTGTCCAAGATGTGACGATCGCGCAAGAAGCAGAGGGTGAGGTGCCAGAGACATTGCAAGAGGAGAGCTTCTTTCCGGAGTCACATACCGAGAGCTTCTTCGCGGACCAGATGCAAGCCAGCGGTCTACAGCCTTTGGCTTCCCCCATCGTGGAACAGCATCAATCAGAGGCGTCTGCTCCCTCGACCCAGTCGCGAAGCCAGCAAATTATGGACCAGTACCACTACTTCTCGTTTCAGTCTGCCACGACTGAGTATCCGTCTTTCACTGGAGAACAGGCACAAGATCAGAACGCGTATCGAGAGCCTACTCCCCTGGTCCAGGAGACGGTGACTGCAGGAAAGCTCACCGAGGAGCTGCCTAAGAGCACTGTTAGAAGCGAAGTCATTGAGATCTCGTCTTCTCCAGTGGCAGAACCACAGGAAGAGCCACCAGTCATTGACGGCGCCGACGCGGCCGAGATACAAGCACAATCACAGGACGAGGTGATGGAGGATATTGGAAGCACTACTCTCCAGGTGCCAGAATCCGACAGTCTGCAGCGGTCGTCCAACACTGTCGCGGAAAACGCTCGGTTTGATCAATCACATGTCACTGAGAGCTCTGTGCAGAAGCAAGTAAGCTTTGCACGTGCGGATGCAGATGTCGCAAGCAACTTCACTTCCGCGCAGAGTCTGCAGCCAGAGGTTCAAGTTGCGCAGTCGTCCTTTGTTGAAGACAGCGCGAAGCAGCCGAAGTCGCAAGATACATCGCTGCCCTCCTACCCTCAACTACCAATCAGTCCGGAGGAATCGCAGCACCAAGCGGATTCTCAGTCCTTCCAATCACAGGTTGACGCATCTGGGTTGGTGGACGAAGAGGTCACTCAGCACGGCGTGGAATCGCAGCCATTCGAGACTCAGATCCGCGTAGGTGCACCTCCAACGCCGGAAATCACGAACGAAGGACTCAAAGTCGTCGTTGACGCACCTGCTGAGGAAGCACTTGCACCCGCAACGCCGAAGCGCACACGTAGGCGTGCTGGATCGACAGCTGATAAACAAGCGCCTGTGAGAAGATCACCAAGAAAGTCACAAGCTTTGGCTGAATCACAGGAGTCAGAGCCCGCAGCGCAGGTGAAGCCAGCGCAAGAAGAGGAGGCCAGGCCCACAACACCGGACAACAGTAGACTTAGCGTCACGTCTTCAATCGACAGCAACCTGCTCAGCCCCGATAAGAAGCAACCAGTGAGGCGATCACCGCGGAAAACGAAAGCTGCATCAGAGTCTGTCGACGAACAAGAAGAGGCAATCGCCGTTGCGCCTCCGAGGAAGACTCCCGTTAGAAAATCGCCGAGAAAGTCCAAAGTCGAGCAACAGCTTGATTCTCAGATTGAAGACGAGATGAAGCGCAAGAGTGATGAAGAACTGGACGAGATCAGCCCACCGGCGAAGCGAACCTCAGCCGCCGCGAAGAAAACACCAGCCGAGAAGTTTGCCAAGCCTGAGCCGACTGAGGATATCGAAGAAGTTGACGATGAGATCGAGAAACCGCCAAAGAAAACCCCCACGGCTCGAAAATCCTTCACTTCGCGTCTGGGTGCCGTTCCCGAGGCGATCTCTGCATGGTTCTCTCCTCGCTCAACGCGGCAACATCCGAAGGAAGACAAGGCTGCGGTACTTGAAGACGAGAAGGTCTCGCTGAAGCGAACATCGTCCAACGGGCTCACCACGTCCATTGCATACTACATGCCTCTGTCGAACCTCGAGGAGAAGCTCAACCCGTCCAGCCAACCAGGCGTTGACAATACCGTTGACTTGATTGCCGTCATCACCGACGCGACAAGCCCACCCAAACGCGCCGACAAAGGACCAAGAGACTTCTACACCATCTTCAAAATCACAGACCCATCCCTCGGTACCACCAATTCCATCCGCGTCGAGGTCTACAGGCCCTGGCACGCGACTCTCCCCGTCGGGAAGGTAGGCGACGTCGTCTTACTTCGCGGCTTCGCTGTCAAAAGTCGCAAGAGACAGCCTATGCTACTCTCTACCGACCACAGCGCCTGGCTCGCTTGGCGGTTTGATGAAGATAGCAAGCGACCTGGAAGCAGTGCGGGTAGTCCTCGTACGAGCCGACGGCGCGGGAGTCTGCCGCATGTGGGAGCTAGAGAGGAGATCAAGGGACCGCCTGTGGAGTTTGCTGAAGGGGAGAAGAAGAGGGCTAAGGAGTTGAGGGGTTGGTGGATGGAGAAGGAGAAAGGGGAGGGTGCTGAGTAAGGAGAACGAGTGAGTACCTTAGGTCTGGACTCGGATACTGCAAGCTTGTTTCCGACTCCGGATAGCAAGTCTACCTTGCCTCCCTGCCCTGCCTTGCTCTACCGTGCAGCGGGATCGCGGGAATGCTGGGGCCTCAGATCGAGAGATCTGTGGTTTTCTGCGCCCTTGTTCCTGGTCTCCGCGGGAGCGGGTGAGTGCAGCTGTCAAGGTCTTACCTCGAAGCTTAGCAGTATCCCGCCGATTACTACGGAACTGATGAGGATACGATACCCTTGAGATTTCTGTGCACGTGGTCGATTCCTTCTTTCTTATGGACTTACGTTGTGATGATGCCTCGAGTGACCATGGTCTCGGTCTTGGTCAGTAAGCAGGAGGGCGGCCTTGTTTTTCGCTGATGCTCGGAGGTAGATGGCGGAGGTAGGCGGGGCTTGGTGATGATGCTCGAAATGTCGATAGGACGTCTTCCGTACCTCGCGACGTTGATTGTTCGTAAGACGTGGATATCAACATGCGTATGAAGAGTGTGGAGCCCCGCATCTTGCGAATATCTTTTTCCGGTTGTGGTATCTTTCGAGGCAACCGACACAGTCTCCGATGATGAACTTCTTGCCAGTACCGGAAACTACCGACATGGTGTCTGAGTTGCTCCATATAGCATCCCTTTGTCCGCTCAGTCTCTCCGGTCAAACAATATCGAGTTCAGTAATGCAAAGTGACATAGCAGCTTTACCGAATAAAATCGACGACAATCGGGGCTTGCTCCGAACATTGCTTCTGAATGACGATATTTCTCTGCGAATCCAGTATTCGAGTAGTTTCATCAGTGCGGCATGCATCTAGATGTTCTCTTACCGTGCCGCCCGTCAGCTTGCATGCTCTCTTATCGTACCAATACCGTTTCTTCGCGCGTGGACGATCTTGGGCCTCTCAACCGCATATCGGGCGAAAAGTATCGAGGTGCGAGGTGCGAGATGCGAGGTTGCAGTGTTTCGTACCGGGCCGGCGGCCATGCTGCGAAGGATTCGTTATGCACGTACGGTAATCCATTGCCGCGGGAAGCTGGGATAGAGCTTGTCGATTTCAAAAGTATAACAGCTTTCGAGGATGAAGCCAGACTTTCGGATCTGGGTCCGAATTCTTTGTTATCGTGTCGAATCGAAGATGCAGTGTCCCTTGGCCCATCGAGCATACTCAATGACTGTGGTGCTAGATATCGGAGGTATGTCAGTAAGTTGTGTTCGTGAGTAGTTGGTGAAGCATAGGAGGATGTCGTCGTAGAATCGCTGTCTGGCCAAGCGCAAGCCGTAAAGTGAGCCAGAGCCGTCATTCACCAAAGCGGGTCTGCGACTGGCACATGCTAGGCTCTAGAGCATCCTGTGCTTTTACATATTCCGCGCGAACATTCCCGACGCGCCATGAGAAGACGCGAGAAATCACTCAATCGACTTCCTAATCTGTTGAAGGCACGGAAGTGGCGGTGATTGGCCGATCCTTGAGATCTCCAAGTGAACTTCTTCTAGTCCCCATCGGCAGCAAGACTCCATCGGCAGCTTCGTGTGGACAGTTCGTAATTTCTTATCAAGACTGTCTTGGCGGTGCAGTCGTCGTGTTCTCTCAGCTGCTGCGGCGATAGACCAGAATCTTGTCTACCGAATGGATCGGTATTCATCCATTGGCTCCGTGAACGTTATCGGTAAGTACACTTGTTGCATCGGGTGCCGCATCCGTGAAGAATGCTTTCTTGTCTCATCAGCCTCGTATTCTTACAGCTGTGCTTTCGCCCACGTGTGCCACGCAATGGAGCACGTTTCTTTCGCAATTGGCCCCAGTTGTCAGAAAATTTCGGACTCGCGTAAACAGTCCGTACGTTAGCCGCACGGATTCGGGGAGATTCTTTGCTTTAATCTGTGAAACGCATGGGGGCTCGCTGGAAGCTTCCCTGAGGATCTGAGGACGTGAAACCTGATGAAATCCTAGCGATGAGCGTGACTGAAAACTGCCCTTTTGCGGAATGAAGTCCGGACAAGAGCCGTGGTCAATGTGGGCAAATTCCACTTGTCCAGACCAGAGGCCGCAGCAAACCGAACATCCTTGAGAGCAGCCGAGAACAGTACGGTCCGAATCATTACGCGAATATCGAAGATGGCGTGCCAGATGCAGACACTCGCATTGCCAATCTTTCGCGTCGAGGTCGAATCTGGCGATTGCAAAATGGTACCAGGCGTCTCATGTGACTCTAGCCGTCAATGAGGAGCCTTTCGGGAAAGTGGTGAAGTCGACATGATCTGCTCGAAGTCGACATGATCTGCTCACATTCCGGATGGACGACAGCCAAGACATATTAGTCTGTGTGTGCCGCATGCAGATGCCTTTAGGGTTTTAGAAGAAGCGCGCCGTCCATTTCGGAGGAAAACTTTATTCGAACAACGACGCCCGCCATCTTGTGCGAGCGCTCAAAGAGAGCAGGAGATGCCGGAGATGCAAGGCCAAAAGTGCATGCAGATGGAGTTCGGAGTACGGTACGGACGGTAACTTCAGCGTCGGCCCTGCTCCTCCGCTCTTACCACATGTACTTGCAGCTCCTCTTCATGCCCTCACGGTCACGATGGCAAAGAGCTGGTGTGCGATCGCTGCCGGGTCCGAAGACGCCGAGTAAGACGTCGTCTACAGGACTGCTTCGGCCGTGGGGGCCGATGATTGGTGGAGCTGCGTTTGCGGTATGTAAAGGACCTGCATGGCGTGCGTCAAACATGCTCGAGGTGATGACCGCGCGAGGTACGTAGCGATATCAAATGTCCGGTGGCTTCCTGGGCACCTTGCTGGGCCGCCATACCCCTCAGGTCAAATGTCGCGCCCGCGAAGGCACAGTGAGAAGCGCGTGTAGGTTTGGGCATGTTGTCGGGTATGTGGTCGTCGTGATCTCCTTCCCTTTGAGGAGGACCAGCTCGTGCCATGCCTGTTCTTATAGACGGAGCATGCTCCATGCAGGAGGTCCAGAGTCCAGACTGCCCGACCAGGCAAAGAAGATGGCATACCGCACCCTATAGTCATCGTCATGCTCCACTCCGTCGTGCTAGTGGACCTCCTCGCTTGGCCGCGGCCAACTTAGACCACGCCTGCGGCGGGCAGGGGGCTGCAGTGCTGTTTCTGCTCCCCGCAAAATCATCACTGCATCAGATCCACCAGCGGGTACACGTTGTCGATGCGCCGCACTTCGCTGTCCTGTCTGCTCATGTTGCTATTCGAAGGCGCCGCTTAAGGGCGGTAGCACCAATGCGGAAGGCCCTGAGCAGCGCCGTCTGCTGCTCGTCAGTGGCCACGAGTGTCCCATCAAAAACGTAATACGACCATAATATTATTCATTTGCCCTCAACAATCCTGGAGACGGCCTCTTCACCGACTGGCACGCACTCGGGCTGAAACACACCTCATCGCGTTGCCAACTTGCGCCACCTATACCATCCCCGTCATCCTGACCATTCATGCCCTGCGTCGCCTCCGTCAAGCTTCGCTGTTCCGTTCTTTGTGCTGTGGTTATCAGCCGGTTATCAGGACACGAGGCACGAAGCACGAGGCACCACCAACATGGACTTGGGTCGCTAGCCGCCTATCTTCTTCCACTCTTGAATCATATGCCTACAGAGCCCTTCTAGTTAATCATCCCCCTCTCCCTCTCGCCCGCCCTTCTGCATCTCTCCCCACACGCATAAGCTCCCGAACCACTGTCACGAACTCGCTGCTCGACCGACACGGCGTGCGTCTGCGCCTTGTATGCTCGCCGCCATCGCGCGACCGTACCTGCAGATCGCGACTCATATCCCCCAGCTACACTTTATAACGTAGCGTCTGAGCGAACCCGTCCTGCCTCGCCCACTACTGACTACCTACCGTCACTACCGGACTACTACCGCGGGACGTGCCTTGATCCCATTGATCGACTGCACTACCCCACAACTCTGGTTCTGACAAAATCTTTCAATTGACTGTGTACGCCTACACTACCACTACTGCCATATACACCTCCATCTCGTACCGCGACTGCCGTCATCCGCTGGTCGACTTTCCGACCAGGTCTCCGCTGCAACACTCCATGCCGCATGCTACGCTGGACATGCCACCGAAGATTGTCGCAACGATAAATTCGACCGGAAGACAGGCTGCTTCCTTTATCCGAGCTGCTTCCGCTGTTGGCTGGCATGTCCGCGCCCAAGTGCGAAGCGGCGAGGGCCTGGTGGCGGAAGAATTGACCGACCTCCCGAATGTCGAACTCATCGAAGGCGACCTCACTGGTCCAGGTCGGTCTCAGATACTAAATCGGTTATTCGCCGGCGCGAAGATTGCCTTCATCAATACGACTCACTGGGGAGACGAGGTTGCCATCGGAAAGGCTTGCGCAGATGCCGCCAAGAAATCCGGCATAGCTCACTATGTCTACTCCAGCATGCCGGATCACTCGACCTATGGGGAAGACTGGAGGCCACTACCTATGTGGGAGACTAAGTTCGCAATCGAGAACTACATACGGCAGATTGGGATCCCGGCGACGTTTACCTATACTGGCATCTACAACAACAATTTCACATCACTGTGAGTAGATCGGGAAGCATTACTCAAGCCAGTTCTGACCTGTTCCTCTCAGACCATTCCCGCTGTTCCAGATGGAGCTTCAAGACGATGGAAGTTTCATTTGGCAAGCACCCTTCCACCCCGAGGACCCTCTCCCGTGGCTCGACGCCGAACACGATGTTGGCCCTGCCTTGCTCCAGATCTTCAAGATGGGTCCTAACCACTGGAAAGGACAAAGGTGTGCTTCATTCTCGCAAGTCCCGCTCTTACTTCCTGGCTAACTGGGTCACAGGGTTACATTGGCATTTGAAAAGCTCACGCCATTGCAGGCCTGTGCAAGATTTGCTCGTGGCGTAGGCCGACCCGTCCGATACATCCATGGCCCAGTCAAAATCCAAGTAGGAATACCTAGCGGATATCGAGAGCATCTGGAGATCTTGCAAGACACACTCGGCGACAAGCGAGCCCCTTACTTTGGACCCGATCTCGAATATCCTCGAGAAGGCCGTAGTATTTGGGAAGGCTATCGCGGTCTCGAAGAATACGCCCGAGAAGTGTTTCCCATCGAAGAATACGCCAATGGCGTGCGATGGATGGAGGAAGAAGGGAAGTCTTATTCAGGCTGGACCACCCCGAGCGAACCAATCGATAACCCCATGAACGGCGAAGGCGGTCGCTCAAGACCTATGACTCCGGCTGGCATGATGACTCCGGCGCACGTGTCAGGCGCCTATACACCCAGATCACATCCTGAGGGCATAGATCCCTCCTTCTTCGTTGGCAGCATCTAGATGGGGGATGAAATACGCTGCCCACCTATTTTCACTTTACGAAACGCACTGCATAGTATCAAGGCCTTTAATGGCCAACATATTTACTCAAGCAAGATACGATGGCGCAGGTGGTATTTCTTGATGGCATTTCCAAGCATGGCGAATTCTGGGTTAATACAAAAATGGGGGGTTGTTGTTGGGAATTTCGGACCCGGCCTACGATGATGATGAGCGACGGCCGTAGAAAAGAAGGATAAGAAAATGAGGAACACAAAAAGTTGACTCTGCTTATTTTAGCGAACCGCGCACGCAGATTGGCGCGTTTTCCCAGCTATCAATACCATCATACCAATCATCAGCGGATGGCGCAATGGCAAGCTTGTACAGAAGGGGGCGTACAGGGCTGTGTGAGTCGATTTCACCGCACGAGCATGGACTGGCTTGCAAGCGGTGTGACAGCATCACAATCTTGTTTGCAGCAGCAGCAAATCAAAGGCCAAAGGCCAATCTTTTCACCAATGTTTCAGGTGGAACTTATCGCGCCCCGGACTGAAGATATACCACAGTTGTCGCTATCTTCATCAGAGTC
Organism: Pseudocercospora crystallina; assembly: GCA_003666085.1. Classification (NCBI taxonomy): domain Eukaryota; kingdom Fungi; phylum Ascomycota; class Dothideomycetes; order Mycosphaerellales; family Mycosphaerellaceae; genus Pseudocercospora; species Pseudocercospora crystallina. The sequence goes on from QQNG01000145.1 coordinate 335,358, forward strand.
ATCGCATCGTGTGACTGCCACGTCTCACGTCTTCGTTGATATCAATCGGACCGGATTTCGCTTTCGCTCACTCACCTTACAGCCGTTTTACCAAGTCATGCGATGTCTGGTCGGATCCAAACTGTTGGGATCAGTTGCCTGTTTTGATTGTGTGTAAGATAACGAGGACCGTAGGAAGGACTTCGCCTAAGCAACGAAATACGACGACAGAAAGCAACTGTCGTACGAAGAAAGGACCAGACCAAGGCCTCGTACAGTAGTTCTTTCAATCAATCAAGCCTTATCAAAAAACCCACAATCAGATCGGATCTACCGGCCCGAAAGTCGCACAGCAAAATCGGGAGCCCGGAGAGGCCCACCGAACACATCCACCACCCGCCTGTGCCACATCCTCTGAGTGCATCGTCTGGAGAACCTGCCGAACATGGCAGAGCGCCCAAAGAGTCTGGAGAATGTGTGGAGGCGATACGAGCCGTTCTTCGTTCATTCTCTTGGCTTCTTCGATAAGAAGTGCCCTTTTGCCTATCGCATATCAATGCGAGAGGCTTGGCATGTTATGTTTCGTGCCTGCTTATTTAGAGACGTGATCCGAATGAACGTATACACCGCCTCTTTTCAAAATTGTTCTGAGAACGTGTTCATTGCTGGACCACGTGTTGTGGAGACTGAAAAGAATTTTAGACGAGCTACGGGTATTGTCCCGAGTCGTTTGGGCGTGTTGCGGAAGGAGCACCGCGGTGAATGGGCGGTACGGTATGGTTTCGTCTGTTTGGCTTCATTGAGGAATGTGGCCGTTGTGAGTGGGACGGTGTTTTGAGCAACAGCTTGTACAGATACATGTAGCACACGCACAGTAAGCGACACATTGGATTGCTTCGCTATACTACTAGTTTTACAAAATGGACATACTTTTGGCAGTAAGGGTATCTATCAGTCTGGCTTCGCTCTCATTCCGTCAATTTACGATTCCACCTGACTCTCTGTGCTTATTTCTTCTGCTTCTTCTGTGGTGGAGCACCATCGCTTTGGCGCTTGTTCTTCCCGCCCTTGTCGGCCACCAGCGATCGAATGTCGACGAGTTCGGGCTCCTCATCGCCCTCCTCGGCGTCCTCGTCCATGTCCTCAAAGTCCATATCGGACATCTCCTCGACCTCCTGGGCTTGGGTGAAGAACTTGATCGCATTGGGCCAGATGTCCTCTGCGAAGCTCACGGCCAAGTCGTCACCAGCTTCGAAGACCTCGACTTCGGAGTCGTCGTTCTTGTCCTCTTCATCCTCGTCCTCATCTTCCTCCTCATCGACCTTCTTCCCTGCCTTCCTAGCATCTCTCTTCTCCTCGTACTCTTTTGTCGCCTTCTCGCTCTCCTCAGCACTGACCCATCGTCTGCTGCTGACGAAGCCGAACCATGTGAAGAAGCTTGTGTTGGCTCCATTCCAGTGCTCGACCTTCTTCGCGAGAGAAGTGTACTCTGGCAATCCCTTTGCCATCATGTCTCCCGTCTTCTTGCGTGCCTCCCATAGGGCCACAGCTCCATCTGTCAACCCATCACTCAAATCCTTGCCCTTCTTCCAGTTGATCTTGACCGGCTCAGAAACAAGACCTGTCCACCCATCGTTGGCGCGTCGGTACCAGAACTTCTTCTCGAGGATTGTGTCGGAGAAGTGGTCGTTCTCTTTGAACTCGAGCTTGATGCTGATCGTTTTCGGGGACGCTTTGGGCAGGGTAGCGCTATCGGCGCTGTCAAGTTCGGGACGGGTGACTTCGATGTTAATGAGGGACTCGCCGAGGATGCGGGAGTCTTCTGGGTGGATGTAGCCATCGACATCGGGAGGTGCTTGCTCGAGGACGAGGGCCCAGAAGGACGGGATCTTGGAGACGACTTCGGCGCGTTTGGCGTAAGCAGATTTGGAGAGCTGGTATTGCTGGCGCACTAAGAACTCATTGTCAGTATCGAGCTGCAAAGAAAGCCATTGGGTTGAGCTCTTGACTTACTGATCTCGCTGTCGATTTGCTCGAACTCATCTTCGATGAGAGCGAGGTCCTCGTAGGAGACTGCTGCTACTTCTTCTGCTGCCATTGTCGGTGATCTGTGCTATGGTACAGTATGTGAAAGGAAGAGATGTGGGAGAAGAAAGTGAGACACTTTTTCTGTTGCAAAAAATGTTGATCCTGGCAGAGCTCCTTCCACCTCGACGTGCCGACGCAGGGTCCAACTCAAAGCTTGGGCCAATGGCGATGTCATGAAGTGTGACTGCCGTCAACGGCTGCCAACCTCCTTCGTTTAAACATCAACCTCCACCTTCATCGACCAGGCCAATATGGAACGTGCAATGGATCGAAATGACCGTCTGGCAGCTTGCTGGAAGATGCAGGACTGCTCTTCCTGCATCAACAGCAACCATGGGTGCGGTTGGTGTCCGTCGAGTGGAACTTGCGTACCGGCATCATCGTTGACCGAACCGGTATCGAATGCCAATACATGTCCCTTGAGGTCCGAGAGATTCGAGCTACGAACGAAGGCTTTGGGCTGTGGATGCTCTACGACTACCTTGCTCAGCGTTATTGTCACTGTCTTCGCCACCATTGCAGCACTGATCCTTCTCTACGGCATCTACCTGGCACTGAGAAGCGTCAACCCGTTTTTGGGCTCCGGACAAGCTGCTGGCTGGGAGATTGAGGTTAAGGATGATGGTACGAGAGAGGAGCATGAGTGGTACAGAAGTGGACCGCGTAAATGGATTCGCTCTATCTGGAAGCCAAAGCCCGACCTCTCGAATCGAAGCGAGCAAGAAGAGGTCACTGAACGCTCGAGGCTATTAGGATGAAACTACTGCTGCGACTTCTCGTCTGCTGCAATATCGCTTGCCAATGCAGCTACAACATCAGCGGGGATCCAGGGCCAGGGCGCCACTGGCTCAGCAACTGGCCATACGTCCTCTATCACTTTCACCAGATCAGCAGGCAGTGGCCCCGAATCGCAGATTTTCAGGTTCTCTTTAATCTGGTCGTCACGACTGGCCGAGAAGATGATGCCGTCACCGTAATCTTTGCGAAGTGCGGAGTGATGCAAACACCACCTCAAGGCGGCCGAATGACCGGTAATGCCATGCTTTTGGGCAGCTTCGTGGACTTTGAAGGCGCTTGCGAGCAGCTCATCCTTCAGATATTGCATCGAATAATGTTTGCCGGCGAATGTGCTGTGGGAATAACGACCTTCCGGTAGATGTATGGAGTCTTTGTTGACTTTTCCAGTGAAGATCCCTGCACCGGACGGTCTTCCCGTTGAAGTCAGCATCAAAGTCACGGCTTTCGACGCAATCCATGCTTACGTGTACGCGTAGAACGCCATCTTGTGCTTTCGGAGCACGGGGAACAGCTCATTTTCCGCTCCTCTGGTGATGGCGTTGTAGTGACCTTGGTACACAGAAGGTTTCACCCAACCTGCAGGATCGTCAGTCACGGAACACTCCCAAAGACCACCAACATGGCTCTACCATTCTGCTCGGCAATCGTGCACAGCTTCTCGACCTCATCCGGCGAGAAGTTACTCAGTCCGAACCGCCTGAACTTCCCTTGGCGGTATGCTATGTCAATTGCTTCCGCCGACTCCTCCAGAGGAACATCGATTGTCGGAATCGTCAAATACATGACATCGATGCAGTCTGCGCCGCCAAGCGCTTTGACACTTTCGTTGATACTATGCGCAATGCGTTCTTTGGAGTGTGCTTTGGGCCCGTACCCATCCACTTTGGTGTCGACGATTGCCCAGTCTCGGACTCCACTTTCAGCGATCAGTTCTTCGGATCTGCCATGCGCTGCGATCGGATAGCCACGAGAAGTGTCAAGCGTGTCGTGGCCATGAGAGCGAAACAGGTCGCATTGCGATTTTACTCTCGCCTGATCTGGCACGCGAGAGCTCCCGAAGAGGCCGCTGCCCAGGATCACCTTTGGTCGCAAGCTGAGATCTGGAGCCATGATCGGTCGAAAAGATTGGATGAAGTCTCCTCGAGCGCGCTGACGTCGAACATGTTAATACGTCTTTTTGTGCGATGCGAAAGCGGCTGACCAATACCTACAAACCACTTCAGCCTTTTCAGCTTCTTCAGACTATAGAAAGACGGACTTTCGTTGCTCTGTTACACGCGTCTGTAGTAGGGCTCCAGGAAGCGGAGTCGAGACGGTCGCGTTCGCAAGATTCGCCCAAGAGCTCAGATGAGGGCACCATCGCGCTTCAGGATCCGCACCCATACCACACATGGCCCGATCGGCACGAATGTCCACGTTAGGAATTTTAAGCAGTATAGGTCTATTGGAACCGGTCACCTGAACGATACTCCCGCAGTGAACGACTGTCAGCGGCTTCACTATTGGCACTTTGACCTACTCTGCTGAGTGAGAATTTCATGGCACGTGCCAACTACGACCGACTAGAAACACCTGAACAAGAATCACTCGCATGTGACTTACGAATAGTGATAAACGCTCAACATCCAGTCTGAACATGCTAAATTTACAGCTTGAACGCGTTGTGATATTCCCGACCAAGTCTGTGGCATCGAAAGCAAACAGAAAAAATACGAGCAGCGCCACCGTATGCCGTTCAGTCCCAAGCTCATGATCATCTTGGAATGCAGCCCAAATGCATCACACCTTCATTCGGAGAGCATAGTGCCCCAGCAGTCCTAGGACGACACTTGATCCAACAAGCCTGGAGCCGGGACCGAACCACCAGGCACAGCTGGACGGCTGCTCCAGATCCACCAGGAACAGCATGGCAAAGAGCGACAGACCAGCACCACCGCAGCCCAACGCAAAGAATGGCCAGCTCAGCTCGCAGAAAAATCCGGAGGCTATCAACAGGCCGACCTGGATCAGACTCAGAAGACCCAAGCCTTGCTTCGTCCAATTACCCAGACGAACCGCCAAGGACTTCACGCCTGCCTTGATATCATCTTTGATATCTTGATGTGCGTAAACCGTGTCGAATATGATGGTCCAGAGTGTGTTCGCTCCGTACAAGCACAAAGCTCCATACAGCTGGTTCGATACATTCGAGGCCTCAAGCCAGGCTTGCTGGAGGAGAGGGTCGGTGCGAAGGGCGGCCGAACACAAGAAGATGGGAATCGCAAAAGCGAATCCAAGAATCACTTGCGGGAAATTGGTGAATCGCTTTCCGAAAGGATAGATGGCCAGTACTATGCTCATGATAGCCGCATAAACAGATACAGCTACCGGGAACGGGACGAGCATGGCCCCACATAGGGCTGTCTGCAGAGCTGTGAAGATATGGCCCTGCATCGTGCTCACCGCACCTCGAGCAATGGGTCGCACTCGGCAGCGTGCGACCTTTTTGTCGAACTCCTGGTCTATGTTGTCGTTCCAGGTGCAAACGGCGCCTCTGAATACCAAGACCCAAGCCGCTAAGTACGCTGCAAGGGCAGAGAGCTCTGTTGGGGTCGGTGCTTCTGATGCAATGCAAGCCGCAAAGGCGATGCCGATGCCATAGTGCCAGAAGAATGCATAGTATCCAGCAGGTCGGTCGAGACGCATGAGCTCGGCATAGGGGACAAGCGAGGTTGGTATGAGTCGGAAGATTCCAGTGCTTGGTGCTTTGTAGCCGATGTCGTTAGGAGCCCCGCCGGAGGCCTTTGAAGAGACGGTAGCCATGATGTTGACTCGAAATGATCAATGAAACTGGTTCACGACCAAAGTTTGGAAGGGGTGAGATCTCAAAGGACGTACTGGCTGCGGCCAGGACCCATTGAAGAAATATGCCTCCCGACCTTGCAACGGGTTGCTTTTGGATCATGCAACAAGCTCTCCACCAGAGCATACGTGTCTGAGGAACAGCTCTCCCATTGTCCTAGGTTCTCCGAACGGGTGGTCAGAATGACCATTAACGAAGCTTCATGCAGCATCACGACGTCTGTGGTGCTTTAGTATGACGCCAAGACGCACGAGGTCGGTTTTGGCTGCTATCGTTACACAAGGGTCAGATATGGCTTGAAGCAACCAAAAGTAACCAATGCTCAACTTTGGACCTCTGCCAACCAGACTAACGTTGACACGTCAGTGCAGACTAGCTATAGCTTGAACAACACACTGGCCACTAAGGCGTTGTTCCGATACACCCGCCGAACTACTGCCGCTGATGCAGTAGTTTGGCAGCTGTGAAGAAGGTCCATCACCATGAATGGGACAAAACTTCATCGTCATCCTGTCGCCGTTGCGGATGTTTTTACAATTCGATAAGAGTGTCACCTTGCATCTTATCAACGGCGAGCTTATGATCCTCTGCCATTCTTTAACAACAAACAGCACGAGTGAACACCTCGGCATCACGACGAGCCATGCAATGGGTACTGCTCGCAATAGCATCAACCCTCTTCGCCGTCGCCCTTCACGAGCTCACTCAACCAGTAGACAAGAAATGGACGTCCTTCAGGAGATACAAACTCCCACCAGGACCACGAGGCCGACCTGTCGTCGGCAACCTCCTCACGTTCTGGTCCCATCGCAAAAATGGCACAATGGCTTCCTACTTCTCATCCCTCTGCAACCAATACGGCGACATGACAACCCTTCACCTCGGCTCAACCCTCTACGTCCTCCTGAACACCAATGCCGTTACGAATGAGATTATTCACAAAAGGGCGAAGGTTACGCATGAACGACCTCCCATGCCCATTTCAGGAAATCTCGTATCCAGAAGCATGCGTTCCGTCACGCAGTCCACAGCGAAATGGAGTGAGTTGAGGAGACTTATGCGTCCTCTTCTTAATTCCGAATGGCACGGTCGCTTCATCGAATGGCAAGACCGCGAAAGCAAGATTCTGCTACAGGAGTATCTGAAAGATGGGCAGAGCTGGTGGCGTTGGAATTCGAGGTATGCCACGGGGGTTATGTATGGCGTCATCTCTGGCAGGAGATTGGAGAAGAGTGAGCAGGAAATGGCGGATTATCGGAAGACGACGATGGAGTTTTTGGGGAGTATACAGAATACGACTGTTGATTTCTTTCCATGGCTGGAGAGGTTGCCGAAGTGGATGCAAGGGTGGAGAGGGAAATGGGAGGGGATGGGGAGAGCACATGCGGGAGTTTTTGGGAAGTGGTGGGAGGGGATTAAAGCTGGGGTTCTGCAAGGCGAAGGAAGTTCCTGGGCGAAAGACGTCGTCTTGAATCCAAAAACGGAGTTCAAGGGCAACGAAGAAGAGCCATGCTACCTCACGAATACGGTCATCTCAGCCGGTGGCGATAACCCACGAATCGCGCTGAACACCTGCCTCATGGCAAGCATCATCCACCACGAAGCATTCTCCAAAGTCCGATCCGAAATCGACAGCGTCTGCACCGAATCCAACGGCACGCTGCGATTGCCCACTGTGAACGACATCCCCTCAATGCCGCAGACATGCGCCTTCATCAAAGAATGTCTCCGCTGGCGACCCGTAGTCCCCATGGTCCCACCGCACACCGCATTTGAAGACTTCGCCTTCGAAGACTACCATTTCCCCATAGGAACAAACTTCATCATTAACATACCTGCCGTCTGTGCGGATTATCCGCAGGCTGATGTCTTCCGACCTGAAAGGTGGATTGACGGTCTTGGCAACGAAGCCAGGTTAACTCACGATTTCTGGGGCTTTGGCGGTGGGAGGAGGGTTTGTATTGGGTATAAGGCTGCGCAGCCGGCGTTGTTCTTGCCGTTTGCGAGGGTTGTGGGGTGTTTTGAGATTGAACGGGTAAGTTGAGCATGCTGTCTTCGGGTCGTTGACGTGTTGGCTGACTTGTGACGATTAGAACGGCGCGTTTGATGACAGGAAAGTCAACCCCTGGAGTTCCGGAGAGCCGTTTCCGTTAAGGGTGAGAGTGCGGAGTGAAGCTCATAGGCAGCTCATTTTGGAAGCTCAAGAAGACATGCATCTGTAGCTTCGATGAGTCTGGGCGATCACATGGGACACTGCAACCCTTCCCTGATGATGGCATCTTTGCTGCTGGTGGCGCCATTGTCCTTAAGTCCACACTTACCTGTTCGAGTCTATGATCGGATTTCTGTCGCACTGTGAGAATCCACAATACTGCGGTGAAACTCTATCAACGCCAAAAGCATGGCACTTCCACATAGCCTCCAATCCGGCTTCGAGTTTCTCTACCTCACCTTTTCGGGCCCGGTAAGAATGAGCGAACTTACGTTAGCGGCCTTCCGGCATGGACGTGAGCTGATTTTCTTGGAAGAATGCTGCAAGATCCATTGATCCAGCGCCTCGCTTGTGGTGATCGTGATCCTCCAATTTATTGCCAAGAGGACTTGGCCCATTGAGCTTCTGTGATGGCGGGGCGGAAAGACGACCATAAGAAGTAGCGAGTCGTCCAAATGGCTGCAAGAGTCCGTCGTTGAAAGCACTCGACAGAGTACAGATCAAGATGCAGATCATCAAGCTTATTTCAGCTTCACTCTTCCTTCTGACCGCTTACGCGCAGACGTATGAAGGCTGCGCTCCGGTCAAGAGATACAGACGCGATCCCGAGATCACTAAGATCGAAGCTCAACAGTTCGTCACCAAGTTCTGGGAGGTCTTGAGAAGCGGGACTCCAAACGGGACTCAAGCTCTTCAGGATCTCGTCACTTCGGACTTCGAGGGATACTCTGGTTCGGTCCATAGTACCAAGAATGAAACAGCTCCAGTATGTCCAGTTCAGACCTACGCGTGATTGATGCTGACATGGGATCAGAATGGATGCCAATCATGGAAAGATGAACTTGTGGATCTTGCGAATGGGGCCACTGGACTCCCGCCAAACGGTAGACGCCGTGATCTGTGGCTTCAGGTCGGCAAATTCCGTGATGGACCGGACATCATTTGGATTTGGGAGTTCTCGCAGATTGCCAACAACCGTCGACCTGCTAGAGGCTTCAATGCGTTCTCGATCATTCGGGATTCGGACAGGAAATTGAGAGCTTTCAAGATGGCTTATGAGTTTGACGTGAAGTCGTGGGCGACCAATTTTCAGTGAAGGTGATTCCAGGCTGAGACGTGGCGAAGCGCAGTTTTCGAAAGGTCGGAATGGTGCTGGCTGAAGTCCAAAATGTATTTCGCAAAGGCTCACAGTCGTTATCGGAGGCCACTGGCACCTTCTCGCGACCCACGTTCTTTTGTTGCTGTGGCTTGCAGCGTTTGATGAGTTTTATATAGGGCGTCCCTTCTCGCTGGTGTTCAAAACTTGCAATTTCCTCGACACTCGGAGTACGCCTGATCAATAGCCTTTTTCTCCATAACGTGAGATCCGATGAGGTCCACTGGCTGAGGTAGTCCTCCTGGCCTCCTCGAAATCCTCACAGAGTATCCCTAGCACATCTCATCGTAGCAAGTATCCGGGTTGCGCCGCCTGTGATGCCGTCATTCCAGAGTGACATGCCAGCGCGGAGATGCTCGCGACAATGGGAGTCGGACCGGTGGCGGCCTGACTTAGCTACGCGTTTGAAGAGGTGAAGTCCAGCAAATGCACCAGTAAGCTTCCAAAGCGTGGTGTTTGGAAGGTGTTCTGGGGCCACGGATGATGGCTGTAGTGGACGCGTCAATGATTGGGTCTTCATGTGAAGTCGATGCCAAGCTCATCATCAGGGTCCGATCGGAACAGGGATCGACAATGGCATCTGCAAAACGTGGCTGTTCATCGATGACGACTCTGCCTCAAATCGCATTAGGCCCAACTCACAGGACAGGCACATCGCAGTCTGGACTCTAACTAATTCGTTGGACCGTTTGCTTGGTAAGGAACATGTCCACATCATGGAGCCGCCGGTGAGGTGAAACCGTTTCCATTGTCCTTCGGCCGTCCCCTTCCTAAACTATCCCGAACGACCTCACCTTCACTACAGCATTGGCAGCGGTGACAGCCATTGGAACAGCACGCGTCGGCGAACGCGTCCAATCCAAAGCCACGATGGCGCCCTCTTCCTCCAACACCGAGAAACCCGCCGACCTCGACGAGTCGCAACAGCCCTCAATCAAAGTCACCAAACGACATGACCGAAGCACGTACATGTGGCTCCTCCAAACCATCATACGACCATTTAACTCCAGACTGCTCGCAATCAAAAAGGAATATCCAGCCGGCTCACCTCAACTCACACCAAACAAGCGCGCAAAGATAAAATGCGAGATTCACGAGCGAATGGTCGAAGACATCTACCTCTACGATTTCGTGCCTAAGCATCACAAAGTAGAAGAGAAGAGCAAGCGAAAACATATATACTACTTCGCAGGAGGAGGGTGGAAAATGCCGGCTTCGTCAGAACATTGGTATTTGGTGTCCGAGATCGCCAATGACCTGCCCGACGCGAACGTCACGCTCGTGAGCTATCCTCTCGCGCCGAACAGTCCTGCGCCAGTCAGCTTCCCACTCCTCATGAAGCTCTACCGAACACTCCTCCAACAATCCATAGAGACAGGCGAAGACGTGATCTTAGCGGGCGACTCAGCGGGCGGGAATATTGTTCTCGCCTTGGTCGTGAACGCCCTGCTCGAAGAACCAGAATCACCTTGTCCGAAAGCTATCCTAGCGATCTCCCCTTCCACCGATCTTCGAAGAGCAAATCCCGATATGAAAACCATCGCGAAGAAAGATCCTCTCCTTCGAATCCCTTTCATAAACGAAACCGCACGAGCATGGAGAGGTGACTGGCCACCTTGCGACCCGCGAGTCTCACCCCTGTACGCAGATATCACACCTTTAGCGAAGAGAGGAGTAAAAGTGCACGGCGTGACAGGGAGGTATGATATATTGAGTGCGGATGCGATTTTATTCAGAGAGAAGTGCAATCAGGCTTGGGTACAAGGGGAGTGGTTAGATTGGGACAAACAGATGCATTGTTTTCCGTTGGCTTGTAATTTCAAATTTCGGGAGAGTGTACAGGCGAAAGATTGGATTATAGATGTGCTTAGACGGACTTGATTTCGAGGGGTTTTCAGAGCAACATGCGACATACAGAAAGATCTTGGCAAGGCGTTGGGGTAGATTTGGGACAGCAATATCCAGGGCAATGGAGTGGAATGGCGTAAAGGCAAAAGGGAAGGATATACCTGTGAGCGAGCACGGAGTACATGTACAACTAGATCGGAGGTCTTCTGGGAAATGATCTTGTTACAAGTCGGGACAGAAATTCATTACAGAAACAGGACTAGACGACAGATATTACTATCAAAGCGAAAGTTCAAAATCGACTCTTTGCAGCAAGCTCGTCTTTGCAGCGCGATTGGGCTCGAGATGCCAGTGCCGCTTCCAACACAACGGAGACATCGATCTGTGAACCGTGAGCATGCAGCCGAGCGTGAGGCCAGAGAGGAGACTCGAAGAAATCGCTGCAAGGAAGGACAGAGTGACGATGGCGATGTCCAGGCTAAGCCGCGGCAGCCATTTCTTCTTCGGTATAAGGCGTGCGAAGGTGCCAATGATGGCGATGAGTGAGGGAACCCTACCGACACTACCGACATCAACCTCCATATCGCAATTGATGGCATCGCGCAGTTTCTTGGACTTGATGTCGTCCGCTGGTATGCGTGGAAGGTTGGCGGCTCTACCAGCTCGCGTTGAGAGCTCATCTCGGGGGAGGGACTGGTGTAGCCACATCGCACCCACGACGTCCACGGCTCGGTCGTCAGATCAACTGTGGAGACGCAACATCGGATACCAGCCTCCTTCCAGTGGACGATGCAAGGTGAGCTTGATGCACGATGGCATCTCTGGGGTCGAAACTCGCGAGTTCACACGCGCAATCCCAAACTCAGGACGCCCTCCGTCTCCTTTCCTCCTGGTTTGAAGCTCTGGACCCAGGTACATTGGTTGATTGGAGCCGACAACTACTGAGCTGTCGCAATGGAGGCTTTAATCGCGCAGCTGACATACTTGACGCATGGCATCAGTAGGAGTTGATTGATGAATGCTGTTCGTAGTCTTGTGCAAGTCTGATAGTCGTAGCTTACTGGCCGAGGCTCGGTAGGCTGCTAGGTAAAGAATTATAGAGTGAAAACATGGCAGACGACCATGGGTTTCGGCGATATTGACTTTACACAGCCGGTGAAGATTAGCTGTCTACAAGATGAGACAAATTTATGTGTACGCTCTCGCGATGAGTGCATTGATTTGGTACGGGCTGCGCTTTCACCGTCACGGAGCATCTCGTTATCCTTGAGAACAGTCTAGGAATCCAGAACCACCATAGCAAGACCAACAACTATTTCTGGTTACATCGTCCTGAATGGTCAGAAACTCTCCGTTGGTGGTACAGCGAAGACAATTGATGGCACGATCGTCAGTTCTGCCGCGCATGAGCATGTTCGCATCACAAAAGGGACAATCTCAGAGCCAACAAAAATGGAAGCAGAGGCTACTTGAACAGTAGAACGCACGCTGACGGCGGCATTGGACCAGGTATAGCCGTCCACGTCCTCTTCAAATTCCACTGGGTCGCGACTTGACAGAGGACAAGTGATTGTGCTCCTTGCTCAGATATTGCTAGCCATGCACACTACTTTCTGCTAGTCGGCATTGAGTGCTTTTGTGCCTTTCACTCCCACCGAAGAGAGTGCGCTCGCCCTTGCTCCCTTTTGTTTGACTGCTCGCGGCGCTCTCATGTGGCCAGGACGGGTTCTAGACATGTGGGCGTAGGCTGCGCTGGTGATGGCGGCGTGGAGGTGATGTTGGATACACGAAGCACGATGAAGCGTCTCATCGGAGGGCCTAGGTCTAAGTTCGGTTCGAGTCTCGGATCTCTTCATCGAACGTGACATTGGAGCTGTCGAGCCGATAGTAGTTAAGTATTCGCAGCACGGATATAGAGAGCATGGGAGCAATATCCATGTACTTTGCGTCTTCGGATTGATCTCCTCAAGCTGCTCAGGACGTGTTCCAAAGAGCAGTATTGCCTCAATGACCACTTTCAGGAGTTCGTTGAGAGGCTGTAAGCTGACACCGAGGCTGTCTTCTTCGGGGCAATCGTGAATGCCGCAGGGATCTTTGGTTGAGATCATGTTTCATGTTCCACGCGTCCGCTTTCTGTTCTTTCAAGAGACATCGACGACGGTGCTACGGCAAGCCTCGTCGTCAAGTACGGTGTTTGTATGCCCGGAGTTCGTATCGGCAGGTCTATTCATGATGTAGATGAAGTCGTGATAGAGTTCTGGTTCGGAGGCTCGGCTTGTGACGCGTCGCGTCGCCCCAGCGGGAAGGCGCCCAGTGGTCAGCAGTCGCTATTTCCATTTTCACACTGCGGCAGCCTGAAGTGCTTCAAGAAAACAACAACCAACACCAGCCAGTCCTGAGGTTTATGAACTCACACACTCATTCGAGAAGGTGCGTTGTGGGAGATAAAAGAGCGACGCGTAGACAGGGAAGATCGCAATTCATTGACGCCATCGGCCTGTGCTTCCAGGGGCTATTTCGGATTTTGCCTTTGGTTTCAGATACACCTCCTGACACTCCACAACAGCGCACAACTCCATCGATCTCCCGAACTGCCCACGGCCGGAACAGCGGCGGCGTCTCTCATCACTTCATTCACGACTTCCTCAACACTTGCATCATCAACAAACACCTTCGCGAGCAATCAACAACAACTACGACACTCACTCACTCCGGACTCTCCTTCAGAACACCACATCAAACCCCTGGAGTCGATCTCCACGAACCCACAAGGACCATCCGTGCACGCAATTGCTTGTTTCGAGAGAAGCTGCTCCTGAGGACCCTGGACGCCTGCTGTTCTGCCACTGGGTTCAACGCCGGCCTCACTTCTCATCATCACCAAACCCTTCCCTCATCCTCACTGCAAACCAACAGAACCTCGAACCTCGAACCTCAAGGAACTTTGAACTCGGCGTCCATCACTCCAATCACAAATGATCTGGTCACCTAACTCAGGCAAATCTTCAGAAGCTACGGCCATGCCTAGTCGATACGAGCTTCTTGATTCTGTAAGTGCCAAGTACTTACCTACCCAGACTGTTTGCCTCCTCCTCCCTTGCTTACATTGCGACAGGATGAGGCCCGCCTGCCTGAGGGCATGACTAGGATTGGATACGATGCCGACACACAAGTCTACACTTACCGCGACGACACAGACGGAAGCTACTGGGTCGGTGAAGAGGGAAACCGCTATGGACGCCTTCATCGTGCTGGAAATGCTGGAACTCGACAACCCGGTCAAGGCGTACCCAAAGAAGTCAGATACGAAGACTGGCGGTACTTGAGTCCTTTCTTCTTGCTGGTCCTCACGGTTCTTTTGGCGACGTTCTGGTTCGTGAATTCCGGACGACATGTGCAGACTTGCGACATGGGGTATGAGAGGGTGATTGTGCAGAAAGGTAAGCCGATTCGCCATTCAATAATCTTGAGAACATGCATTGACATTCAGTTTGACAGGCGAGACATGCTGGGGCATTGCCGGCGCCCATGGAGTATCGCTGAACGCTTTCGCCAACACGAACAAAGGCATTCAATGCGACAAGCTCAAGCCTGGTCAGCAAGTCTGCTTGCCCACTACCAAGGAAGGAAAGGCCGGCGGAGGTCGCATCAACGCCATTCCATGAAGGACCCTCGGCCGGATTACTTTCATTCATATCACCATCATGCCTACTGGATAGTGCTACCGACGAAGGGTACTTGGACTTCTCTTCTCACGAATTCCTTCGCGCTCTACAATTGGGCGGCGAGGTTGTTGCGCAACGCGCGATCGAGGTCGATTCGAGGATGAGCTGCTTCATTTGGAAAGAAGCAGCCCGGGCACAGCATAGGGTTCTGGGGTATCGCGTGCCAGGGAGAGGTCAAACGGAACAGGAATTGAAATGCATTCTCATGTGCTCGAAGATGAGGCTCGGGCCAGTTGCATTCAGCAGACATTGAGACAGTCTTGACATACCAGAGTATCATATGTCAGAATCAAACGAGATGGATCGTTTTCATTTCGCCCTTGCGGAACCAGGCTAGGACTTCTTTCTTCGGTGTCTGCTTCGGGTACTGAGCCATGTGACTCCCGCCCCAATAGACATTTGTATAGTGCAGCCCAATCCTGCGAAAAGTGTTAGGAAGTGTCGGATGAGCTTCCAAAAGTAGAGAGGCCAGTCCGTCACCTGGAAGCGAGACCAGGAGCAGAGAGGGAATCTCTGTTGTTCCGTTCGACGCAGAATAGCTCTTGCTATCGAATGCAATGTAACCGATGCTCTGATTTCCGAATTCACGAGCGAAAGCACCTGGCAAACCTAGAGAATGCCAGTGATTACGGAATTCGATCGTTCGCACGATGCCTCGAATTTCTAACCAGGCGTCTTCGACGTTTCCGAAAGGATTCGCGCCGAGCGGTTTGGTAAAGTAATCCAGAAGTTCTGCCTCAGAGCGGCCGTCGCCCGTGTGGGTGACGGTGCCCCAGGACGCTTTACCCGTGCAGCTGGACCACGACCAAGATGGAACCCATAATGTGGCTGGTACAGCAGCAGATGTTTGCCCCCAGTGGCGGCAATCCCAACCCAGGTCGTAGATCAGTTTGCTAGCCCACAGTCCAGCCAGATAGACGTCTCCAGTCTCTTTCTGCATTCGTGCTGCGACTCCAGAGATTGCTGGTAGTCTGTCATCGGCCATTGTGATGGAAGTCTCGAAATAGTGCTGAAGGAGCACGCGCCAGGGTCCCCAAGCTTGAGTTGGATCTTCGACATTGTGTAAGCCACTGAGCGCCTTCTTACGGAGCCTGTCGTTTTCCTGTTGGTACAGAATCGGGTAGTGGAAGCCTTCGTACCAAGTGGAGGTTCGACACTCGAAGAAGGCTTGACCGTTCCGGAAGGATAGTGTGCGTGGAACCAACAGATGCTCTTGTAGGACCCATGCTCGTTGGTTGAGAGGCAGTCCGCTCGTTGCGAGATCGGAAGAGTAGGAAGAGGTGCGCTGAGATACCTTGATTTGCTGGCCGTCAAGCTGCAAGAGCAAGGAGGACTTTCGAGCATCCTCGTCGCACAATTTCTCTGTCAGAAGCTCCTTTTCAGAGTGATCGTTGCCGTGTATCAGGCATGGGTTTCGCGCTCGGCCTAGAAAGCCTTCGAATGCATCCGCAGCTTCGGTAGCAGCAATGGAGAGGTCTGCGTTCTCAAAGACAGTCTCCATTCGTGACACCTCACGAGACCAATCATCCTCATCGCCTTGGATGATACAGAAGCTGTCGATCCAAAGCCACTTATATCCCAGGGCGCGAGTGACAGTGATAGCGTCTTGAAACGTCTGGCCAAGCGCATGGAATGGGGTGCCATCGCCGTCGAGCATAGCCCGATAATTCCATGGATAAGTTCTCAAGGGCTTCTTCTTAGGGTTACCCCATCGATGGCTCAGCGTGAGGTATCTCCCGAACTGCCCAGCCGTGACCACGAGGCGAACGCGCTTGTCGCTACTGACATCCAGCAATCTCGTTGGCAGTGGCCGGAGATGCATACCCGAGCATTCCGGGTGATGTTCTGAACAGCTCCGAGCCCATTGGCGAGCCAAGCTGAGATTGTGAAAGGAAGTTGTTGGTTGGCCTAGCACAGTACTTGGTCCGTCGGTTTCTCTATTGAGGATGAAGCCCATCGCTGGGAAATACATCTGGCGAGAGGCTTTTCGGCTGCCATGAAAGCAGAGTTGAAACTTGTGCGAGGCGTTGCTCACAGGAGCAACCTCAGGATCGAGGTCGACAGAGAACACCTTGAAGAAAGTCTCTTCTCTGGCTTCCCTATCGGACAATGCTTCCCTAGCTTTGGACCGGGCGATGCGGCAGAACTCGCAACCATGGCGAGCGGCTCTGAGGAGAGAAGGGAGGTCTTGGTGGTGGTATATGTCACGTCGGTCATCTTCCACTTTTCCTGAGATAATGAGCCGGAAGGCTCTTGCGCACTGAGGGCATAGTGTCGCCGCACGTCCGCTGGGTAGATTGGTATGTGAGTGGAACGCTTCTGTTTCTGTAGACGCTTGCTTATCTGGAAAGATGAACTCCGTGAAAAAGACGTGGACTAGCAGCAGGAAGCAGACGCAAGTGTAGACTGCGCAGAGGCGCCATATCGATGTCTTTACCATGCGCCTGGATCAGACATACGACGATACGAGAGTTGTAGACGAGGGGAGGAAAGAGCAAGCATGGGTGACAGCTCCAGATGCCGCCAAGCCAATAGCCTTACTAAGCACTGAATAGCGTCAAAGTTTAAACACCTCCAGTAGCTTTCATCGCGAACATCGTCTCATCTTTTGCGTCCTCTCTCGCCGGCGCACGATATCTCGTAGGCGCCCGAGTCTCAGCTCTGGACAACGTACCATGCATCAACAGCTACATCAAATACCATGTCGAATGTTGGAGATGAACCGCAAGCCTTGACCCCGGATAGCGCTGATCAGACCAAGAAGAAGACGCCTCAGCGAAGACCTCACACGAAAACACGACATGGCTGTTCCACCTGCAAAGCTCGGAAAGTGCGATGCGATGAGGAAAAGCCAATATGTCGCAACTGTACGCGAGGAAACCGCCCTTGTCGGTATCCAGATCAGGTCTTGGCTCTGCCGAATGCACTCGGCTCCGCACAGCTCGACGGGCAGGATCAGATCTTTCCTGTGAGAGACATGGAGCTCCTCCACCATTATACCGCCATTTCCTTCCGAACCATGACAGACAGTCCAGAAAAGCACTATGTCTGGCAGGTCTACGTTCCAAAGCTCGCTTTCTCCTGGCCTTTCTTGCTTCATGGCCTTTTGTCAGCAACAGCTCTCCATCGCCGGTACGAGAATCTCGAGCAATCTCAATCGGATGCCTTACTACATCTTGCGAGGTACCACCAACAACATGCCTTGACCCTCTATATTCCACTCCTACAGGCTATAGACGAGAAGAACTGCCAAGCCCTGTTCGCTTTCTCTATTGTGCTGGCAGTCATTTGTTTTGGCATGTTGCATGAAGACATTCCGGAAAACGAGCAATCGCTTGTCAGCCGTTTCATTGATGTCTTCGACGCTCTTACGGGCGCACAAGTTGTAGCAATTGAGGGTCACGACTGGCTTCGGCAAGGCGAGCTCAGCATTATATTGGACGAGCTCGAGCCGGAAACGCGCAACTTGAGTTTGCTGGACACTCCTATGCGGCTAGCCCTAGAGACATTGATCGATCTGGCTCAGCGTACTTGCAATGGCGAGGATCCGACAAAGGCTGGCCTTGATGCCCAGGCGCGAATGAAGGCCTACGAGAACAGCATCTACGGACTGGTCACAGTCCTTTCACCGTCCGTGTACACGAATCGCCCTTTAAGCGTAGGCATCAGCTGGTCTCTCCTGGCTGGAAATGGCTTTATATCCTTGCTAAGGCAGCGTGATCCAATTGCGTTGCTGGTGCTTGGCCACTACGGAGTCGCTCTGCATAGACTGGAACATCTGGACCTATGGGTACTGACTGGTCTTGGTCGACGCTTGACGGATGCCGTGCTAGCAGACCTGGATTCGTCCTGGCATTCGTATTTAACCTTAGCGAAAGCATTGGTTTCCCAGATACACACTCCTCAGCAGTCGACTTGAGACGCTGCATTGAATATACCAATCTTGAGCGGCATTGGAGCTTAGAGATCATACAGGTCGGCAAACCCTGTGCATCAACATCGAAACCCTTCAGGAGAGAAGCTGTTCAAGACGCTGCTTCGTGAGCTATGCTATCCCTGCCTTTGGCCAAGCCTGGGAACGAGGATCGAGCGGGTGTGCCGGCCCCTCGGGCGGTACAGAGTTGTGACGGTGGTGATCTCAACTTAAATCTCAGCTGGCCAAGCGTCATCTGCCCCATTTACCAACGCTCTTTTCAATACAATTGATACCGCGGCGAGTACTTTCAATCAATTGCACCCTGGACACGACAAAAATTGCAAGGCCACAGAACAGCCTGTACTCGCAGCGATCTCCGAGGACATCCGAACGAGCTTGCATTCATGGGCTTTTAAAACGTCGCGGTTTATTGTGCTACTGGTTCACGCTGTCGCGTCTCTGCCCAATTTGAAAGACGTACGTCGGCATCACTGATCCGATTTGACATTCGGCACGCGAACGAGCAGCTGCACGCGGTGCATTGCCTAAATCAAAGAAATTGAATACGTTCATCAAAGGCAACTGCAGACAAGCTCATCCGTAAGCTGTATTTAGGTGCGGGCCATCGATGCCAGCATGGATAGCTTGCTATCGAAGCTGTCACCAATCGCGCCCTGACAGGGCTCTGCTAACCAGCATAGCAACAGTGCACCTCTGTGCTGGGTCGACCTCTTGCTCCCCTTTCGATCTACTGTCTGTGACAACATACGCATTGTTTGAAACATTTTGCTCCTCTGTAGCAAAGTTGATGTCCGCCCGCTCATCTACTTCATCATTGGACCTGGAGTCGACTGTAACAAATTTCTGCGATCCGTCTTTGTCTTTAGCCAATGCATCACGACTTGGGCTCCGCAGGCAGACCCAAGATTACGGAGAACTTGATGATGCAACGCTCGAAGCAATCATCGGAGCGAACGTGCTATGGAACAACCCGTCTGGTGGTCTGCTTGAGCAGCCGACAATGAAGCATGACATCGATGCAATAGACGACCAGATTGAACGAAAGGAACGATCTCGGCTGCCCTCCTCAACTGGATTCATCCCCATTCAGCTCGGGAACCTCTCCTTCCATTTCCCGCTTCCACCATCGACGGCCAGCGATGCCGCCAAACACATCGGAAGAAATATCACGACACAGAATACGAATCGACGCATAAATTTGAAAAAGATGGATGTAGACAACCACGAGCGCCAGTCCACGCGCAGTTCAACGACCAAGCACGACTCAGTGCTCGCAAAATCCCATCGGTCTTCTGTCACGGAGAAGTCTCGCGATCATGCACAGAAGTGCAGCCCAATCCATAGACGAGACAGTGAACATCAAAACCCTACAGTCTCTGCCGACCCGCAGAGTCGATTGCGGCGAAAAGAGCCGACACCGTCAAATGACCTGCAAAGTGAAGTCAAGTTCAGAGTCTCAGCATACCCCAAGGTAGAAGCACGAAAAATTGAAGGACTGTCACGCCGAGTCGTCCCGACACAGCCGGATGTGGATCGTAGTGGTGTGCCTCTAAAGTTGGCACCACCCGAAGAGTGGAAATTGAGAGCCAGACGACAGCCTCGTAGTAGATCACCTACACAGCAAACAATCGCAACGCCTTACCCTCATTTGAAGATGCGCGAGAACGAAACGACACAGGTCTGGACAGAAGACCGGAGAGCTCGAACGCCGGTGCGTACAAAGGAACGCATCTACTTGCCATCCCATTCGCCAATTCAGCAACATTCTCCGTTTACCATTGAGATGCCGACACATGAGGCCACACTCGAGCAAGGTGTCAAGGGGAAGAAGGGACACTGTCCAAAGCTATCAACTTCTTTAGGAACCAACATATTTGTGCCAGATGACCAGCCTTCTCGGCAAGACGCAAAATCGCCGTCAGCTGTCCCCTCACCTGGCTGTCCTCCCTTTGCCTCCGACCCCATCGATAAGTTGCCCTTTCATGAAAAGCTGCACACGCTTCGAGAAAGTCCGCCTGGAGACGTCAAGCGCCTGTCGCAATATCTCGAAGACTACGTCACCTACTCCCGCTGGGTCTCTCGGGCACACAGACGCTCCCAGGTTCTCGAAAATATGATCAATCCTAATTCGACGCGGGCTCGGAAGCCCGTCACAAGGCTGCAACGCTCAAACAGTAGTAGCGCGACCCAAAGCCCTGCTACGGCAGACTTCAGTACTGCGTCGCCGTCTTGTAAGACTATCGTTTCTACGGCTGCGCACAACGCGGTGGACAGGAGGGTCACGGCCAAGGCTCAGCAGAAGAGGAAGACCGCGGCGCCTGTGCTGACGCAGAAGGTCGGCGCGCGGTCGAGCGACGAGGTGAAGCTGACTACTACATGTATCCACGACAGTCACTTTCAGGATGGGAGACGTCATGGCAAGTGGTATGATGCTGAGCAGAGACACGGTCTCCTTCGAAGCCTGATGGTGGAGAGGGAGGGGATGATCTGAAGTTTGGACAGACGTGCTATGTTAGGAGATTATATAAAAGCTAATGTATTTTGCGTTGATTAATACATTTCTCGTTCGGCATTAGAGCATCAGTGTGACTGCCAACAACGCGAGCACTATTCCTAATGACGAACTCATCATCCGACGGCCTTGAGAACTCGATGTCGAGCTTGGCTCCGAAGTCGTCTGAGTCTGAGTATCGCTCGGCGCGCTCGTCGTTGCTCTCGAACCACTCGAAGTGAAATGCCCCGATACATGTATCGTCGATGACCCAATGATCAACTCGCTAGAAGTCCCAGCACTGAACACTTCGCCATCAGACAACGTCGTTGCTTTCCCACCGGGCGTCAAAGTGATCGACCCGTCCACGACTTCCACGCCATTGCGAGCCGCAGAGATCGTGTGCGCAACGCCGTCCACTGTTACCAAAGTGGCATCTCCGTTTAGGGCAAGGGTAGTAGCTGAGCCGGCAAGATCGGACACGACCACACCGTTGCTTCCTAGCGAGAGGATTTGGCCGTCCACGGTCGTTGCGGATCCGCCTTTCGTCAATGTGAGACTTCCGTCGATGATTGCGGAAGAGCCTCCGGGTAAGAGGGACGCGGTATAGCTTTTGCCATCCACGATTGCGGTGGTGGCAGAGCCCGAGTTGACGTCGGCGGCCAAGGCCACCGTCGTAGCTGGGCCATCTGCGTTGGGCAGCACGATGCCCGCCGATCCTACAGACATGATCTGGCCGTCAATAGATGTAGCTGCGCCACCTTGAGCGAGTGTTATGCTGCCATCGACGACAACTGCAGAGGATCCGCCAGGCAGAGCAGACGCCGAAAATGTGTGACCTGCAACAGTAGTGACCACTGTGTCTACTCCGTGCTGTCCAGCAGCTAGAGGCAAAGCGCTCGTACCGATGTGTAGGGAGCCGCCGCCAGCAGAGATGGATTGACCTGCTACGTTTGCTCCAGCTTCACCCTGGGTCAGCGTCGCCACTGCAATACCATCAGAGCCAAGAATTTGGATGACACTGCCACTCTGTCGAGCAGTGAGAGAGGAACCGCCGGCAACGAAAGGTATGGGCGAAACGGCTGCTGCACTCGCGACAGACTGCTGATCGAAGGCGAAGGTATTGCCTCCAACGATGACATTAGACTCGCCGACTGAGACAGTGTTCCCATCGATGGTTCCTGGACTGCCACCTGCGCTCAGGGTGGTATCTCCAATGACTACAGGCTGGCCTTGGTGCGCGATGATTGCGGTAGAGCCTACTGTGATAATGGCGGCAGGTACATTTGCAGAAGCGACTTCATTCGATCCTGCTGCGTTCGCGTCCGATGGATCGTCGGCTCCGGTTTGGCCAGTTTCTGCTTGGGCCTTCGTCGTTGGCGCCGCTGGAGTTGGTGCTAGGAGAGAAGCGATAATGCCTCCAACATCTTGCGGAGATGAATTTTCGGCGAGATCAGTCGTCTGTTGCGGATCTTGCGCAGCATTCGAGGTGGGACTGGGCGTTTTTGGATCTGGCGTCAGGCAGGGAGAAGCAGGTGTCGTGGGGTCAGAGCCTTCTTTTGAAGTCTCCTTGGGTAGAGTGGCCCCAGCCCCTGTTGTGTCAGATGAGAGTATGACGGGAGACGCGGTAACACCGTCTCCTCCGCTACTGGTGTGTGTAATCACTCCAGGTGAGTCTGGCAGCGTGATTCCATCTGCAATGCCCGCAGCAGTCAAAGCCACCGGCGGATCCCAACCAAAGTCCAGAAAACATGTCGACCACAGAGGATTCATAGATCTCACGGTAGTTCCTAGCTGAACCTGAGGTGTGACGTACTCGTCGAAGATGGTACCACAAGGCAGGCCCGGAGGAAACACGGCTGGGTGTTGATCAAGACACGCCATGCCAACGTTTCCAAGATAATACGACAAGAACGGTGGTGGACGGTTGAGATCCGCGACATTCATGTCCACCGTCTGCGTGACGATTGGCATCAGCAGAGGATTGTTCTTAATTGAAGTTTGCCAGCCGATGCCGAAGAGATCTGTATACTTCTCTGTCTGTTGATTGGCGATGATGGAGGCGTATCTCGTTGATGCCGCGGCATCCGTCATACCAGGGAAGGTCATGATAGCACTTTTCAGCTCGTCCGGGCCAAGTGGGAAGATTGTGCCTCCGATCGGCGCGCCGTAGAATCCATGACAGCCATCGCGGCCCTCCACACCCCCTACGGACAGATAGACAGTAGGGGAAGTAAGCGTCGCGTAGGAAGTCAAGTTCGGAAAATTCTCGTATGTCAGTGACACATGGGCTGTCACTGGACCTGTGTTGTTGGCAGGTTTCGCCGTGATGTTTTTGGCCGCCACGTAATGATCAGGACATCTACCAGCTGGCTCGATAGGCTCAGGCCAGTAGAAGACTCGTGCGTGCTGCCCTGATAGCCAGCAGCCGCTACAGTCCAGTCCTGGACCATCTCCGAATTCACTCATTCCCCCAGAAGCACAGTGCGGATAGCTGTCTGGAGGTCCATCGAGCCAATCACCACCGGTAGACGCATTGAAGGGATATGTCAGTGGGTTGCACCAGTGCCATTCATTTTGTAGCGTCTTGCAGTCGGTAGGTCCGATACAGCAAGTTGGCTCAGGTTCCTTGAACGCCGACAACGTCTTTGTTGCAATGATTTCAACGGTCTGGCTCGTGCCAGCAGGTACAGATCTTGTCCCTGTAGAAGTCCAGCGGCCCCTGTATCTGGGAATGCCGTTACAGGTTGCGTACGGGGTGGACGCATTCTTATAAGGTGCTCCAAGAATACCAGCGTAGTAGCTTGTTGCAGGTGGAAGGACGGTGGTGGTAGTATAAGTTGACATGTGCAGAGTCAGAAAGTTCGCAGATGCAGACGACCAAGATGTCCAGGCTGATGAGCAAGCCGAGGCTGCAGCGAGTCCGGTGGAGTTGCAAATTGATCTGGTCGAGCTGCTGAGAGGTCTCGAGCCAGTCGAAGTACCAGTGCCATTGCTCAGAACGTGAGAGCCATTCGAGATCGCAAACGGCGGTATGGGCGACGTCGTAATCTTGATGATACTTGTAAGAGTTGTTGTCGCAGTGTAGCTGCCTGTGTCATTGCTGTCACCCAATCCTCTGAGCACATAGTCGGCTACATCGGAGCCGCTTGCTTCTGTCCGGGAGCATCGTCAGCTCAATTTGTCTTGCGATTCAACTTGGAGACTGACCTTGGAGCAGAAAGCCCAACAACAATCCAAAAAGCCAGTTTGGAGTCATCCCTACTACTCTTCCTGACATCTATCTCATTAGTAGGACGAGGAAGCAGGTACATCTCGGAAAATCAGGTACAAAGCAAACTTGCAAGGCTGTATTGATTTGCGGCTGACTTTTGTGTAACCCACTGAAAATAGTCGCCAAGCCACCAATACTCGCCTCTTTGCCGGGCGTCTGGTGGGACTGCAGAGCGAGATGGCCTCCTCCAGTCAAGGCCAGTTGAGACGGGGCAAAAGGCGGCCATTGCTATCTTTCGCTCCTGCTATGAGATGTGTTTTGCGAATCATAGAAGTCACCGTGAGTCGAGCACGCACGGCACCGTAGTAGACAAATCCCAGCAATTGGTCTTCAACACGCGTTTACGGTATAACGCGAAACTATTCATCTTTTGGCTGAGGACAGCCATGCTGATATGCCCGAGCCATTGAGGAAATCAGAGGTCCAGTGGAGAGGTTGCATGGAGATTGCCATCATTGTGGAAGGAAGTCGATCTGCTGAAGAGCCAAGGGGCTCTGAACTTGAAGTGAGCGATCATCTCTGCGATGATGTTCTTATGATCAATGTCGCGGTGATACGAAAAGAGACTCGTAACGTGTTGACGGTGATGTTGGTGAAGTCTTCTTGAGAAAGCACCTTCCAAAAGTAAACACAACTCCGCGCCAAGCCCCATTCACTTCGCTTCTTCCACCAGAAGCCAATCAGAGAAGGCCATGCCTGGTCCCTGCGCATACACTTCAGCCTCCTTCGCTGGACTACATCATTCTCAGGTCTTGCACCGTGTCTCTGGCCTATCGCTGCAGGAACAGCACGCACGAGTCTATCAATCTGCAGAAGCATGCCAGAAACATTTCCTAACACGCACCTCGCCTCTGATGTAGTTCCATCTTGGTACGACTGCCGTACAAAAAGGTAGGTCGCGAAACTGCCTTCACCTCAACCATCCCTACCTCTACACATCCACTGGAGACGTCCTGTCAAGATGAAGTATACTATCCTCACAGCTGCGGCCGCAGCTACAGTATCTGCCAGCCTATACCCAAACACCCCAAAGGCCAACCACAGCTGTGTCCTGGACCCAGCCTACCTCTCCTGCTCGGCGAAAGCCAACCCATCAACCGTCGACAGCTGCTGCGTCGAGACATTCGGTGGTCTCGTCCTCGCGACCCAATTCTGGGACACCTGGGCAGACAAGCCGCTCCCAGAGAACACATGGACCCTCCACGGTCTCTGGCCTGACTTCTGGTAACCCCTCCACCCACCATCTCTCACCATCCCATTCACACATCTAACCGTATACCACAGCAATGGCTCCTACACCCAATACTGCGACCTCTCCCGCCAATACGACCCCGTCCCCTCCCCCAACACAACCAACGGCCTCCCCAACGGCACCGTCGTCCCCCCCTACAACGGCTCCAACATCGGCACCTTCCTCATCCCCTTCGGCAAATACGATCTCCTCGCCTACATGAACAAATACTGGATTTCCCAAACCGGCCCCAATGCCGATTTCTGGGGCCACGAATTCTCCAAACACGCGACGTGCTATAGCACTTTCGACGTCCCCTGCTATGGGCCAGAGTATACACAGCATGAGGAGGTTGTGGATTTCTTCGAGACGACGATTGGGTATTATAAGAAGTATCCGACGTGGGAGTGGTTGGCGAAACATGATATTATGCCGAGTAATAGTACGGGGTATAGCCGGGTGCAGCTTGAGGATGCGTTGGCTGCGGAGCATGGCGCTGTGCCGTATGTTGGATGTTCAGGGCCGAGATACAATGAGACTGCGGCTGGCAAGGCGGCGAACTCGATGGATTCTGGAAGGACGGTGTTGAGTGAGGTTTGGTATTATATGCATGTTTATGGCAGGCCGCAGGACCAAAGGTATGTGCCTGTGGATCAGACGAGTAAGAGTGGGTGTACGAATGCTACGGGGGGTGTGTGGTATTATGAGCAGACGAAGAGTGCGAATTCTTCCGCCAAGCCTTATTTGTAGAGCAATGAGACATAGAGGACTTTGATGATGGAATCTGTATATATGAAGTGATGAGATGGAAAATAGAACATGTACATACGAACACACATCTTGATCATAGCATCTCAATGCCGGGTTTATCGTCTACTCTTCCATCCATCTCCCAATACCCATCCCATCCCATCCCCTCAATACTCCCCCCAATCCCCATCATCATCATCCCCATCATCCAACACACCCCCACCTCCCCCTCCCGCAAAACTCATTTCCGCCTCAGCCTTCATCCGAACCCTACTCCTCAACCCAACAACATACAAAACACAATTCCAAAACCTCTGAAACTTCCCCCGCCGCCTGCTAACCTTCTCATATCGATCTGGATACTGTCCCAACGCGGAAATCCTCTCCAACCCGCCCAGGTCGCGACCGCCGTGGTTGTACGTGTAGGAGAAGATAGATTCGGGGCGGTGTTGGTAGTCGTGGAGGAAGGGGTAGCGGGAGGAGGGTTGGAGGGGAAGTGGAGGTGGAGTAGATGCTCGCGGATAAGGCTCAGGTGAATTGGTGGTTCTTGAGGTGGTGGGATAGGTGTCCGGGTGTGAGGTTGGTTCGATGGGGTTTGGAGAGGCTGGAGGTTTGGCTGACTGCAGAGTTGTCTCGAATGCGGTCGGAGGGACTGGGGAGGCGTCTTCAGGCTTGGAGTAGACAGACTCAGAATAGACTGGAGAGGGTGCATCCGATCTCGAGAGTGCGAGATATCCATCGGGTTGTGTCTCATTTTCTTCGATTCCTATTGAGACTTCGAAAGACCAGCGCCTTGGATCCGTCGTTCGCTCGTCGTTTGAGAGCACAGAGTCTGCCTTGACTGGTGATCTCGGCCTGATGAATATCAGATGTGGCGGCACAGGAGGTGGTTGTCGCTCTCCTTTGGACATGAGTAGCGTGTCTAGGTCATATTGCCATGGTGGTTGACTGTGGTTGCTCATGCTTCTTTCGTCCATCGTTGTTGATCACGAGGTACTGAGTGAGGATCGATTGATTTGGTTGTCCCGTCTGTTGTTGAACGTGTTGCCAGATGCTTCTGCGTGGCTGTAATGATAATTTGAATGATGTGATGCAGCTGTACGGCTTCGTGTGCCTTTTATACCTCCTTACTAGTCCATCTGAGGACAGTGAGCACCATGAGGACAGTCTTCCGCTTCGAGCGCGCAATATGCCTGAGGTCAGTGGTAAGCAGCTTCCACTTCAGCAAGCCACCCAGAGTATGAAGCTCAGAAGCTGACAAGCTTGGTGTCTCTTGCCTTCATATGCTCAATAGATTCCTTGTCCTGTAAGCTGCGTCCACACACACTCGTTAGGATCACTCGCTTGAAACTCTCGCTAATGTGGACGCAGCTTTTTGCTCGTCCCTTGTTCTGGGTTCGATTCCGCTCGTCGTTCTTGCCCGTTTCTTGCACTTCCTCTTCTGCTGCTAGCCTTTCCTTTTTTGCTTGAGCGTGGTGCACGCTCGGCATAGCAGGAGCCAGTGCCAGGCGCGACCGAAGCAGCGCAGTCGCAAGAGACCAGAAGGCACTTCAAGGTAGGCGCAAGAAGGAACCTCGCTCTCTCTCGCATCCTGTCTCCTCGCGCGACGAGGAACGCCAACCTCGAGACCGGGCTCGCAGTCCTCCTCATCATCTGCCAACACCCGCGAGCCAACCACATCGCGCAGCTCGAAAGCTGGTAAGCCTCATCCCACCACTCTCTTGCCATCAAATAGCCCGTAGAATCTCCCTCTGTAAGCTGCGTCCACACACACTCGTTAGAATCACTCGTTTGAAGCTCTCGTTAATGTGGGCGCAGCTTTTTTGCTTTTTGCTCGTTGCTCTTGCTCTGGGTTCGATTCCCAGCTTCCTCCTCGCCAAGATGCATTGATGCATTTTTTTTTCTTGTTGCAGGATCACTATCCAGACTGCTGATGTCTTCCTTAATTCACCGCATGTATGGCAGTGCAAATCTCGTTGGGCGCTCGGCAAAAGCCAAAGGCCTGTCTGATGGCTCGATGTCGACTGCCTGGTGATGATGTTGGTCTGGAGTGTTGGGCGTGATCGCCTCGTCACGCTTTTCCGCGCTCGAGAGGCACTTGGGCACCTGCGCAGTGCGAGAAGCTGTTGGAAGCAAGCAAGCCAACCACACGTAGAGCTCAAAAGGTGACAAGCTCCATAGCTTTCCGCTCTGCCATCAAGTAATCGTTGGAATCTCCCACTGTAAGCTCCGGTCACACGCCAGTCCTTACAGTCACTCGTTTGATGTACGTTCCTTAATGTGGCCGGAGTGACATTTTGCTTTTGCTCTGGGCTCGATTCCGCGCTTTTTCGAATCTTGCTGGTAGTTTTCGAGGATGGGCTTTTTTCCTTTTGATGTCCTCTCGTATAGGGAACTTGAAACGATGCGCACACAGACAATGGAGTTATGAGATGAGCACTTGAGACCCGAATCTTACAATGCTCGCGGTGTACTGTCCAAATCGTCAAAGTTCCTCCATACTCCTGGGTATCTCGCCTGTATCAAACCACATACCCACCGTCCCATTTCTATCGCCTCGAACTCCATGCTGCTCTCATCGCATCATACGCTTATCATTCAAAAAATCCCCATCTTCCCACCCCACCCCCCCTCCTTCTCCCCACCACCACTCTTAACCAAAATCTGATACGGAAACGGATTCGTCTCATTCGTCGTAATAGGCGGAATATGTCCCCTCTCCCGATTCACCACATCCACAATCGTCAACACAGCCCTCTCCATTCCCCTCGCCATATGTCTCCGATTCCGCGCAGCTTCCGGCTCACTCCGCGCAGTCGTCAATGTGACTTCGATAATCCATGTTTCCCAGGGGGTTTCTTCGTCGGGTTTGGTGACGAACCAGCCTTTGCGGCGTTTTTTCTCGAGGAATTGGAGGATGACGGTTGCGCGGGAGGGGCGGGAGGTTGAGGAGGAGGGGGAGTTGTCGAGGGCACGGAGGAGGGAGGTTGTTTTGGTTTCGATGAGGGTGTCGATGTCGTCTTCGGAGACGTAGGGGAGGGTCAGGTCGAGGATTTCGTGGGTGGCTGGGTAGAGGGGTGTGAAGTAGCGGTGGAAGAAGATGGTGTGCAGGATGCCTGTGGTAGATCGCGTGGTAAGTATGCGCCGACTATGGTGGATGACTACGGAGGCATGATATAGCTACCTTTGACGACGTCCTTCACGCTCGATCTGTCTGCTGAGATCTCAAGGCCATATTCTGGCGTCCGTCGCTGCTCCATCGCGGACTGATATCCTGAGTGAACTTGATTGAGGTTGGGCTTGAGGCTGCGCTTGCAGCGAGATCAGGGTGTTACGACGGCATGTTGAGATCGGATCGTGACTGTGTAGGCAATCAAGACGCCATGTCGGAGATCAGAATGTGAGCAGACAAAGAGTTGTCGCGTGCAAGATGATGCTGAGTGAGGTGGGATGTCCTCTTGTCTCATGCAAAACCCCCACTTCCATCTCGTCCTCTCTGCCGCCGATGCCCGACTTCACCTTGACGTTCACCCTTGATACGCCGGTATTACCCGCGCTCTGATTGGAAGAACAATATTCACTCGCATCACGAGAGGCACATGGCAAAATCATGGCACGACTGCGACATCTGTAGACGACCTGCATGATCCAAGGAACAAGACACCACATGCTCTCCGAAAATCTTGCACCATACCTTCGAACGCAAAGATGGCCACCTTGACAGAAAAAGAATTCAAGATATCCACAGACGACCTGAACGAACTACAACACCTGTCCGATCTGCTTCATCTTTTCCATCATCGCAACAATAATCAACATCGCCGAAGCGTCTGGTACCGACACTTCTCCATTTTCCGCCGGCAGTTCTCCCAGCTTGTTCAGGACTTGACTTCCTTGAACGCCGTGCCCACAACGCATCTTGCTCGGACGAAGAAGAAGTCCCAGGACATCCGAATCATAACTCGGACGCGACAAAGGCTTGACTTCTGGCGAGACGTCATGATCGGAAGATGGCATCATTCCTTTTCGCAGGTGGTGGCTGATGGAAGATTCTCCGTTCTGGGCCTCGTTCTGATCGCCGTATTGAGCGAGGCTTGCAAGATCACAGGTCTCATAGCAGAGCTAGAGGATCTGGGCCAGATGGAAGTTGAGAAAATGCTCGAAGATTTCGCCAGGGAGGAATGGGCTGGTGATGAGGGAGTGAGGGTCGCCAGGAGTGAAGAGGATTCTGGAGAGGTTGTGCAGCGACCAGAGGAATCGGCCGCGACCGTAGCAGGCTCTGAGCCCGAAAGCGTCCTGCCAGTATATCCCCATGATGCCGAAGCAGAGACAGCGCCTCTAGACACGACTCCTCCTCCGGCGAAGCTCAGCAAGAAGCGATCCCTGGGCGAGTCTGCAAAGCCGGTGAAGAAGAAGCGAAAGACTACCGGCAACGCCATTGACGATATCTTCGGCTGATGCGTCCAGATCCGCACATCTTCATCAATCACGTAGCCTGGCCCGAACCTCTCAATTCCCTCAAGCGACGCTCATCACAGCCGCAGCAGTAGTTTAAGCAACAGCATATGACGAAGCACTCGCCAAAGATATCAAACCAATCGCCAAGCCTACCACAATCTTGTTCAACCCGAAAGAAGGCTGAGTTCTGATCCTGAGTTGAGGGCGGACCTTTCACAGCACCGGGGACATCGCGCCCGGCGAGGACCAATGTGCGTTCTATGTACTCTTTATAGAAACTACGCAGGTTCCTAGGAGTCAAGTCTGCTAGCTGTAGTGGTCCTTGCAATCCGGAGGGACGAGGAAGAGTGTCCCCACTGTAGACTCGCGGCGGAGTCTGAGGAGCGTAGGGTGCTGGCAGTGGAAGATCGGGTCTCATTCCAGGAGAGAAACTTCTTGTCCGCTCTTGCAACGCAGATCCATCCTGGGGAGGAGCGGCCACGCCACTGTTGTCCCTCGGGTGATGCGCAGTATCTCCAGCGCGCCACTGGTCAGAACGAGGGTTGTTTTCCAAGTACGATTGCAAATTTCGAGAATACTCGTCTCCTGTCTCTGTCGACTCCTCCGAAGGCAACGGAGTTGACTCGCGTCGGTATCTCAATGGTGGAGGCTGAACATAGTAGGCGGGCGGTGGGGAAGAAGTAAGGATGGGTATTGGGTATGAGTATATCGTCCTCTCTTGCGATCCAGGTCTCGCCTGCCAATAGTTCAGCTCGGGTGGAACTGGGTAGCGAT
Source organism: Pseudocercospora crystallina (assembly GCA_003666085.1). NCBI lineage: Eukaryota > Fungi > Ascomycota > Dothideomycetes > Mycosphaerellales > Mycosphaerellaceae > Pseudocercospora > Pseudocercospora crystallina. The sequence continues at coordinate 366,921 of QQNG01000145.1, forward strand.
GAACGACGACTCACTCGATATAACGGAGGCGATTCTCTATGAATCTGATTCATGCTCGCCGAATGACGGGGACGCGTCCAGGGATGCAAATAGCAATGAACGCTGCGACGTGTCGAGGGATGTTGTGTGGAGGAAATCCAGATTTCACAGATGAAAAGTTATAATTATGCGAATGCCGAACGCCGCCGAGTCGTTCTTGCTCACCTACCTTCCGCATGCGTGGACTCATACGATGGCAGGCACGATCTCATGATACGCTAAAGTGATGAATGATACTTCATTAAACATTACGCACGAACGCTATCACTATAACGACCCACTAGCCAAAGGACTCTTCGGCCTCCCATTCCCATTCCCACCCTGAACGCCATTCGAATGATTTGTAAGACCCCCATTTGGCGGCTTCTTAGGTCGTTTCTTCTTTCTCGTGCTCCCAGGACTACTAGGTGCACTACCAGATGCAATGCTCTTCCGCTCGAATTCCGGCGACGATGCGCCATCTCTCTCCGTCTCCCAGTCACTGCCTTCCCGTATTCGAGGAGAAGGAGGGTCGACACTCATGGAGATCCCATGAGGACGAGTGTCGCGAGGTGTCATGTCGTCGTCGCCTTCTTCTGGGGCTGGGCCCTCTTGCGTCTGCGGCCGGCTCAGCTCCGAGTCACTGTTGTATCTCTGCTCCGGCGGTGGCTCGGTACTTGAGCGCCATAGCTTCCTCCTGAACAAGCTGACCGGGCTACGACTCATGCTGTCAGGCGAAGGTGAGATCGGCGGTGATTCCCAGCCTGCTCGCAGCGCGGCCGACGATTTGTTGACCATCTGTTGCATGAGCGATACTTCCAGAGGGCCATTACCAGAACGACCGCCAAAAAGAACCATGGCCAGACATAGGAGCAAGAGCGTGGACTGAACGATACCCATACGTTTCTGCCAGACGAGCTCATCCGCCACCATGGTCAGCCGACTGCTCAAAGCAAGCATCTCGCGCTGGTACATCTCACGGTGCGACTCCAGCTCAAGGACTGTACTTTGCCAGATCTGATCGTACGACTGTCTGAAGCCGTGCAGCTCCATCATTACAGTCTCGTTGACCTGGGCCAAGAATCTGTCCGACCTGGCGACCTGGCGCTTTTCGGCTTTGAGGAAGGCATCGCGCAGAATCTTGGACTGTTCTTCAATATACTTCAAACTCAAGGTACTGTTGCTCTCAAGTTGTAAGAGGCGCTTATGCACTGATTTGAAGAATGACTCTTGCGTCGTGGGTTGCGGGGCGGGCGTGCTTGCTGTGCGTGTCGAATTCGTGGCAGCCGCGGTTGAATTTGTGCCCGATATCGAGACCGTGCTGCTGGTCGTGTTCGCCGTGGCTGTGTCATGACCAGTAGGAGCCTCAGTCTGCGATGACTGCGATGATGCGACGCTTGGCATTGAGGTTGAATTTACAACCTCAGCGCTTGAAGTGACAGTCGAGACGCTTTCAGATGTCGATTCAAACGAGCTTTCGCTGCGAGACGATTCACTCGACACGTTCGATGACAACCTTTCCGAGCTCGAGGATGCCCCCGCTGTCTGCGATGATGCCTCAGACATGGACGTGGAGCTACCCACTGGAGCTTCCGAATTCGCTGGGGTATCGCAAGTCATGTTCGCATTGGTAGGCGCGTAGACGCCGACCTGCATTGGGATATTCCCATTGTTGTAGACGATCACGGGCGTGTCGGCTGGTACTTGAGCACCACTGGGCTCACGCATTTCTGCACTGGTCCCGGTGGCTGTCGGCGCCGCCGTCTGTGGCTCCTCAATTGTGGGCTCCGGCTTCACATCACCGACTGGCGGAATGGCTTGTTCTGTACCCTTTGTCGCTTCGTCTGTAGAAGCTGCAGGTTCCTGGGCAACAGGCGGTGTAGCTAGAACTTCAGCCTCCAATGTGGCTTCTTCTACATCTTCCACTTCCCCCCTCGCGAGCTCTTCCTGGTGTCTGTAGTCTTCCATCATCGTGGTACCATGGACCCTGAGTAAGCTCACAGGGCAGTAGTACTCGGTCCCATAATGTGTGAGAAACTCAATCCGCAGATATCTAGCCCAAATCAACGGATTCTCGATCAGGAAGGCTTGAAGCTCGCGAGTATTACGAGCTTCGAACGTGCCCAGATCTCGCCATTTCTCCATCTTGACAGGGTATCGATCTGAAACAGATAGTCGAAAATGTCGGAAGCCCGAACTGAAGAACTCGTAATTCGCTAAGACCACCGTATCGATCTGGATGTCATTGCAAAGCTCCACAATAAAGAACTTGTTATCCGCTGAGCAGATGTTGAGCATATAGGCATCCTTATTCTCGACCAACACAGAAGATGCGGACTTGCACTCTTTGTTTGACTTGAGAACAGTGGCTGCGCAATCGAATGATGCGTAGTTCGTCCGCTCCTTACAGGTCTTGCCGGCATCCTTCGAACGTAATGTGCCTGAGTTGGCCACGGATTGAGCTACTTGCGTGGAGGCAGCGGCGCCAGAGCCTTGTTCTGGAGAAGATGGTTTCGAGGCTCCTCCAAAGCCTGCAAAATCCAGATTGATCTCCTGCTCGTCACCCAACGAGTCCAGAGCATTGTTGATACCCGGGCGTTGTCGATTGCCGTTCACCGACGGCCCTTGACCGACGTCTTCGGGCGATTGGCCGCTCTTGGCGAGATTTTGGTTCTTCCATTCTTCGAACGAGAGAAAGTGGGCGTTATCCAAGGGAGAGTCCGCCTCGTCCTCGGAAGATGGGTTAGGTGTAGCGACCGTGCTGTCAGATACAACGGAAGAGGTAGATAACGCTTCTCCCTGATCATGTCGTGTTCTAGCATGATCGCTAGGTACTGTAATGGATGTGGTGCTTTCTACTGTTATCGTAGAAGTTTCATGAATGGTCTGGGTCGATGCACTGGTCGCATCTGGAGTCTCAACTGACTCTGAACTGCTGGTCACCGGCACGGTGGTATCTGTATTGACAGTCTGAGTCGAGTTGTAGGGCACGCGATCAGTCCTGAGGCATTGTCGCGCTAGCGTGTGGGTGATATAGTTCACTGTTCGGCTGGAACAGGTTCCCGTGCTTGCTGTCGACAGCACATTCGACGTGTCGTTCGATCCCAGACTGCCTGTGACTTGGGCCGGGCTGGCGCTGGGCGGCTCATTCGTATCTCCATTGCTCCCAGATTGCGCGCTTCCGATAGCGCCGTAGTTGACCCACAGGAGTAGGAGTACATTACGCAGCACCACCCTATACATGTTGCCGCCGCATGTTGATCAGTCCAGAATGTCCCATAAACCCGGAGAGATGCAAAAGATAGGTATGCGGGGAGTTGTTCGAGAAGGAGTCGCTGGCACGCGACAGGACACTTTTCAAGAAGGCGTTGCTCAAAGAAAGCCCTGACCGCGGGTGGCTGACAAGCTTCACGGGCGAATTTCAGTCGCGTGATCCTGGTCGTCTGCTTCTCCTGTTGCAATGGATGCCTGTGAAGACTGTAGGTGAATATTGAGATGTCTCGAATTATGTCTATTCGTTATTTTGAGTGGATGTGTTCGAATCTGTGTGCTGCATCGTCAAACCGTCACCGCCACAAAAAAAAGGTCGCTATCGGACCCTGACCCACTTTGAGTTTGGGCCTCGCCTCCGCGTTCCAGGCGTTCGGCTCCCTTGACCTTGTCTGTGAAATAATGTTCCTTCGACTTCATTGACATCGCAACAAGACGATGACTCTGGTCTTCTCAGCTAGAGCGCGCATGCTCTGGGGCCATGCGCCTCGCGTGAGGTCGGCAGCGGCGTTCAGGCGCACGCTCGCCACTGTCGCCGACCTTCCATCACAGTAGGTGTTGCTATGTCGCGTTGCCTCTAAATAAGCCTCTGATGATTGTACAGACCACCTGTAGATGTAGTCGTGATAGGCGGTGGCCACGCAGGATGCGAAGCCTCAGCAGCAGCAGCGCGAACCGGAGCACGAACGACACTCGTCACGCCGTCATTCGATAACCTAGGAGTATGCAGTTGCAACCCGTCCTTTGGAGGCATTGGGAAGGGAACGATGATGCGCGAGATCGATGCGCTGGACGGACTTGTGGGAAGGATAACAGACAAGGCTGGTGTACAGTTCAGGGTCTTGAACAGAAAGAAAGGGCCAGCAGTATGGGGACCAAGGGCGCAGATCGACAGAGCGCTATACAAACAGCACATGAGAGAAGAGATGACAACATACCCTGGATTGCAGGTCAAGGAGGGCAAAGTTGCGGACATCGTTGTGGATAGATCACCAGAGGCTGCACCAGAAGGCAGGCATGGGAGGATCACAGGCGTGAGGCTGGAGTCTGGCGAAGTGATTGATACCAAAAACGTTGTGATCACCACTGGGACCTTCCTCGGAGGAGAGATACATGTTGGGCTGGATGTATTTCCATCAGGACGAATGGGTGAGGCTGCGACGTTTGGACTATCCAAGTCACTGCTCGAAGCAGGTTTCAAGTTAGGCAGGCTAAAGACTGGCACACCACCGCGGCTCGATAAGAAGACGATCGATTTTTCAAAGCTGGAAGTCCAACCCGGGGACGAGCCTCCGATGCCTTTCTCATATCTCAACGACAGAGTGACAGTGGAAGAGCAGCTTAATTGCTGGAGTACGCACACCAACCCGGAAGCACACGAGATCATACGGCAGAACCTCGACAAAAGCATTCACATTCGGGAAACGGTCAAAGGACCTCGCTATTGCCCGTCCCTCGAATCTAAGATCCTGCGATTTACCTCCAAGCACCAACATCTGATCTGGCTGGAACCTGAAGGCTTCGACAACGACGTGATCTACCCCAACGGAGTCAGCATGACCGTCCCAGCCGAAGCCCAGGAGGCTATGCTCAAGAAAGTGGTCGGTCTCGAAAATGTCACAATGCTTCAACCAGGCTACGGCGTGGAGTACGACTACGTAGACCCGCGAAGTCTCCGCAGCACCCTCGAAACCAAAGCCATTGGCGGCCTCTTTCTCGCAGGGCAGATCAACGGCACAACAGGCTACGAAGAAGCCGCAGCCCAAGGCATCCTCGCGGGCATCAACGCAGGCAACTCCGCAGTCAGCCGTCCAGCCTTTACCATGTCCCGCGCAGACGGCTACATAGGCATCATGATCGACGACCTCGTCACAAAGGGCGTCAGCGAACCCTATCGAATGTTCACCTCCCGCAGCGAATACCGCATGTCCGCCCGCGCCGACAACGCCGACATGCGCCTCACAGAAAAAGGCCACGAAGCAGGTATCATCACCTCAAAACGCTGGTCTTCCTTCACAGACACAAAGGCCCAAATGGATTCCCTCCGCACCTTACTTTCGAATCATAAACTCTCCTCCCAAACCTGGATATCGCGCGGCTTCCCAGTCCGTTCCGACTCCGTCAAACGTTCTGCTTTCGACCTCCTCCGACACACCAACATCTCCGTCGACTCTCTCATCCCCCTGATCCCAGAAATCTCATCTTACCCACCCTCCATCCGCGAACGCATCACAATCGAAGGTGTCTACGCACCTTACATAACGCAACAATCCGCGGCCGCCGCAGCATTTCTCAAAGATGAAAGTCTGACACTCCCAGCGGATATAGACTACCAAGCTATCCACGGCTTGAGTTGGGAAGAGAAAAAGATCCTCTCGGAGACGAAACCAGAGTCGGTGGGTCAAGCGAGGAGGGTGGAAGGTGTGACGCCTCATGGGGCGTTGACGTTGTTGGCGTATGTGAAGGGTGCTTGGAGGAGGGAGCAGAAGGCGAGAGTTTTCAAGGAGACTTTTGAGGGGATGACGCCTGGGAAGGAGGATGAGGCGGTAGCTTGATGAGTGAGTGACCAGTGAGTGCGTGTATTGAGTGGATGGATAGGCGTGTGTGCATAGCGAGCGACTGGCGTTGGGATTGAAAGGCAGGCACTCCACTGCCACCATTGTACACAAAATGTACTTGTACCACCACATCGTGATCGAATCCACACCTCACGTTTCACCTCTTCGAGTCTACTCACTCACATCTTCGATACTTCACGCCGTCGAAGAGGAAATTCCGTTCGAACTTTGAAAAAAAAAGAACAAGACCTATTCCAACGACCAAAAACCCCATGGCCATTGCATTGCACTGCATAAGGTAGGTAATAACGGCATTGCCCATCGATCGCCGCTAAAGTGAACTATCTTTCTCAAAGTAGTAGAAGCTTATCAAAAGCTCTCACTCACTCCCAGTATCGTACGTAAACCGCTCATCCTCGTATACTACCGTGACATTTCCGATCAAAAAACAGAAGGTGGTAGGAGGAAGGGCATATCAGCATCTTCTTTTGAGTTATCGTCTTTCGTCAATTAGCCCCTCAGTCGGTTCAAGCCAAATCTTTTTAAGAAGTCGTAGAAGTAGCACAGCCCCCTTTTCTTTAAGACGCCCTTTGAATGGTGGTATGGTAAGTTGAAGAGAGATTTTCCAGTGTGCTGATTGGTGTTCGAGGTCCGAAATGGCGGAGGAGCATCTTTCCATCAGACGTCTTTCTCCTGCCTAATCTTCCCGATCTTTCCCAGCACAAGAAACATCTACCTTGTGAGAAGAGCAAGTAGTAACCAGGGCAATCTTGCTAGTAGGTTTTCGTCGATGGACCAACGCACGTCCTCAGATGATTGAGAGCAGCACACCGTGAAGTGTATGTCGTTTCCCCGAATTTCCAGCCCAGCGGGCGCCGAAGACGCCAGGCCCGTTCGAACGCCGTCTGTGACCGTACAATGCATCGCTGCGTGACTTCATGATTTGGAGAGCTCATGCTTTTGTTGGATGGAGTGAGGGGTCCGGTTCCTAGCCAGGCCTCCTTTCTCAGTCCAAGCGAGCCATCATTTGATCCTTGGTCAGCGGTGTCAAGTTGTCGATATCTAGCCCTTTCCCGGCTAGGACCTGCTTCATGTGCGCTGGCACAAGTTGGTGATTGAGGTGAGGAGCGATTGAAAGCTCTGGGGCTACGAGTCAGTATCACATGCTTCTGAAACCATCGTCTCTGAGCCAAAACGTACCGTGGTGTGTGAAGTCGAACAAGTTGGGCAAGTCCTTGGATGCTCCGCCCGAATGGCGTGAGTCCGGCAATCGTGTGTTGGGATCCCTGAGTTCGTCGAAGAAGGGGTGCACCATTGCGTCAATTGCGGACAAGCGCTGTGTCGGCGTGTATTCGAGGAGGCGCGAAATCAAGTCGATCGCGTTAGGGTCGGCCTTCCTAAACACCTGATTGATCGAGTGTTAGTGAGCGATTGCGCTTTCAGCAGCGAGACAAGCATACCTTGCTGAATGGGTGCGGCTTGATTTGCGGGAACTTGTGCTCCATGTAATTCGGATTCATAGTTCGAATTTGGTCGCGAGTTGGCGTGCCAAGAACTTTGATAATCTCCACCAGCTGGTCAATGCCTGACTCGCCTGGGAATAGCGGCTGGCCGAGCATCAACTCCGCCATGACGCAGCCTGTGGACCAGACATCTGTGAAGTGTCAATCGCTGTTCGTACAAAACGGCAATGTGAGTGGTCGGCAAAGGAAGGACCGACTTACCTATCTTCGTGGTATAGTTAGTAGCCCCGAAGATGAGTTCTGGCGCACGGTAGTACCTCGAGCAAATGTACGAAACATTGGGCTCGTTCTCCACCAAGATCTTTGCACTGCCAAAGTCGCACAGCTTTAGAATACCGGAATGCGGGTCCAGGAGCAGATTTTGCGGCTTGATATCTCTGTGGCAGATGCCTTGCGAGTGGATGTAGGCGAGGGAGCGGAAAAGCTGGTAGATGTAGAGCTTGACCTCGAGGATCGGCATGGTGGTCTTGAGCTTGTTGAAGTGTCGAGAGGCACGGTAGACGGTCTCGGGGACGAATTCGAGCACAAGGTTTAAGTAGACCTCATCTTTCTGCGCGGCGATCAGAGCTGTTTGTACACCCATCTTGTTATCGAGGTCTCTAACCCTGTCACCGTTGGAGTAGTAGAACGCCTTGAGCTCGACGATGTTCGGATGGCGGACAATGCGCATAATCTGCAACTCTCTGTTCTGGAGGTCACAGTTGTGTCAGCATCACAAGCACTTGACGGGAACGTGTCGCTGTCAGAGGAGTTATTCTCACCTTGAATCGCTTGTCTTGGAGCACCCGCTTGATGGCCGCGTCTTCGCCGGAAGGAGAGAGTTTGGTTTGGAATACCACACCGAAGCTGCCATTGCCGACAATCTTGCATTGAGTGTACTGCATCTCTTTCGTCTCCCCCGTCAAGCCATCTTGCACTTTCTCGCGGATTACCTCTGTAGGACACGCATGTCAGCTCAATGCCCTCTCACCTGCGTATAGCACACGCGCATTGCGTGACGGAAGCAACATACCACCCATTCTGAGGCCTGAGAACGCCGACGGGCGGTTCTGCGACATGACACGGCGGTGCGTTGGTGATCACGCGCGCAGATGCGAATTGCTATCGCGAGTAGGGCGGGCTGCGGTTGAGGAGCTGGTGACGATGCGGAGGCTGCGGCGTCGCGGGAGTGAGGGCCGTGGTGGGCGGCCGGTAGTGTTAATATGCAGTCAGGCACGCAGTAAGTGAGGTGGTCGCCGGCGTCGAGGTAAAGGCGGCGCTGCAGGCGGAGCGGAGCTCAGCAAAGCGTGTAAGGCAGGTGATGTCGAAGGTCACGGGTCGCGAGCGAGGCTGAGGCACAGGCCACAAGTCGGGGCGCTGAGTCTGGGGTGGGTGGTGTTGTGGTCGTGGGTAATGAGAGCAGCCGCACCGGTGGAGGAGTGGAGGATTGTGTGTCCAGAGGATGTTGATATTGCGTGAGGAGGCTGGTGAACGGGTGCAGATTGCAAGATCTCGAAAAGGGCAGTTAGGTAGGTGTGAAGCCGTTGTAAAGAAGGAGGGGCTCTTTCAAAGGGCAAGCACGACCCAGCTCCTGAGCAGTCACGAGCGCCGCGGAAGCTTTTCTAACTTGGTACACAACTTGCAGACACCACAAACCACACGCGCGCGCCAGGTCTTCAGTTGTTGGTGGTCGAGGGCGGCGCCTGGCTGGTATTAGAGAAGCAGCACTGCCGGCAGAATCGGCGGGCATAAGACTGCGCTACGACGACAACAGCACTACAGCACCCGGCGAACGCTCAGGCCGTTGGCATTGTGCATGCAAATACTCCTAACTCAGTCACATGCCCTCAAATGAGGCCCACTGTGTCGACATCATTTTACTGGGGCCTCGTCTACAAAGGTCTTGGCGGCAACGGCCATCTTCATCTCCTGCTCGCCTGCCCAAATAACTTCATCTTCGCCAGCAACACGACGGACAGCGTTTCACGCAAGTGAAGCTCACCACAGCTCACTCTTCACTTCTGGCTGTCAATCATCGTCTTGTCATTTCGCACATCTCCTGACAGTGACATGCCAACAGCACAGGCAAAGCGGCGGAGGGGTCTACCCGCACGATCGAATTATTGAGCGCTAGACCCGCCGGTCATGTGGTGATCTTTGCCGCGACCTCACTTTCTCACTTGCAGACCACGCAGCCCGCAGGACTGCTGGTCGTGCAGCCAGATGTGGCTTTGATCAGGACCACGTCTTCGAAGCATTCAATCAGCGTCGAGCCCACCATTCACTCATCATCAATGCTTGCGCGAGGCAATTGCGAGTGGATGGAATGATATTCTTCGGACTTCTCTCCAGCTTGCGTTTTGCAGCCTCACGAGGCCCAACGACCCCTGCAACGGGAGAAAATGGTCTTCCCCAGCACCGCTGCCCGCTTGACTGCATGATCCCGCATTGCAGAAGGACGCGAGCTCTACCCAACGATGACTACTCTCTCCAGCCCAATCTGGCCGCCTGCAGCTCGCTCAGGTACTGCATAGTGCTGCATGACGGCTCTGACATCGTCACTTACCCCGCTGTCCAATCAGAAATACCGCGATGAGAAAAGTACCTGATACAGAGTACCTCTCCGAATCCAAGAGCTCCAAAAGCTTGCTGCACACTACCAAGCGCCATGAGCGGCTGTTGGCGTGGCTCAAGCGTGGTTGAACGCCCAGCTGATATGGCCGGATCCCAGAGTCCACGTCCTCACTCAACCTAGGCCAGTGTGGCTTTCCCAGTGCCACCTGGACCCAGCTTTTTATATGCCGGGTGCTGTGCACATGGCCGGCTTCGAGACTCCACGACGTGGCCGCTTGTGCGCTCAACCGCATCGTCGCGAACACCTCAACAACACTGTGTGAACACCTCACCGAACTCTCGGGTCCCTACCCGATTGAAAACATTTTCCACTGCCTGCCCAGCTTTTCACATGCTAGCTACAAGCGTGAGAGGACGGGACGTCTAGCGAGACTGCTAGAGAATCCAGATCCGGTCGAGGCGATCTCATGCCCAGCCGATCGTGAAAAGTAGGCGTAGTCATAGCTAAAATTGAGAACAGGCATACCACGACTTCGAAACCCACGAAGATAAGCCGTCTTACACAACGACGGCGGTAAAAGCCCAGTCGCCCCATTTCACTCGCATAGCGCGGAAGACGTGTTGTCGACGCCTCTGATATTAGAACCGTGATTAGAAAGCGAATCCCCATGCCCGATGCCCGCATTTTGTGGAGTTCTGGGGATGTCATCCACTGCCAAAGTCACAGGATGCCCTTGCGTCCGAATTGTGCGACACCCAGCAGCACACGCACCACGTTCTCACAGGTATTCAAGTACCTCCTTGACCATCGATCTGATCATCTCACATCGCGGCTGCACAGGCTGCGAACAAACGAAGGATTTTTCTGAAACACAGCACTATATCGCAACACTGCTCTGACTTTCTCATCCTTTGAAACCACAGAAGTGGCATCGGTACCTCAAAGCAACCACAGCACTGGATCTTATCGACGCCATCGTGACAGCATGAACACCAGCTTTCGCCTACGTGCTGTGTACCGTAGTTGAGGTGCGGCCGAGTCAGAGCTCCAGGTTGTGCTCCACTTTTAGCCAGAGTCACATGGCGTTCTGCGAGAGGGGTCAAGGCCGAAGCCAACTCCGCTGGGTCGGACGACGGCTATCGATATGGATATCTTCGACTAATACTGAGCCCATGTCGCTTCTTATCTGTAGCGGAGCAACGCGGAACTACGGAAACAGCGAATTACGAAACGTATCGAGCACGCACGCGAATGGCAAGTAGAGTATGCTTACTTTTACAGTTGTTCCTATACATCGAATCACTTTCCGAGCTGATATGCAGGGCTATACGAGATGCCGCTATCAAGGCTTCAAAGCCAGACTCGAAAACATACCTGAGCAATCAAGTATTACGTTTACTCCCTATCTTACTGTACACATTATTGAACATTCAAATACCCAGACCCTTTCCGACACATTGACAAATCTAAGCCTTCTTCCACGCACTCTCCGTCTCCAGCCACGTCTTATAATCCTTCAAGAACGGATACCTCTCCCTCATCAACTTCATATCCGTCCCAAACCCCGTCGTTTTGAACCAATCAAACATAACCCCCAAATGCTCCCTCATCACCCACTTCAAAATCCACCCCAAAAACGAATACGTCTCGGGGATCTCCTTCCCCGTCACTTCCTTAAATGTCCTCCGGGCTTCTGCCAAAGTGAGTTCGTCGCCCGCAATAGAAATGCCTTGATTCTTGTACTCGGACGCATCGTATTTGATGAATGCTTCCGCGGCGATTTTGCCAATGTCGGATGACGAGATGAGTTGGAGTTTTGAGGATTCTCCGTTGAGAGACCACATGGATATGAAGGCTCGACCGAGGAAGTTGTTGGGCATGTTATCCAAGAACGCTACGGGTCGCAGGAACGTCCATGTCGCTCCGGCCTTTTCGGCTTTTTGGATAATGTCCTTTTCGATGTTGTATTTCGATGCGAAATGCGCGACGGGTGTTGGGTCTGTTTCCGATTTTCCATCTCCGCCACGATCTGTAGCCGTGAACACGATATGCTTAATCCCAGCCTCCAGAGCTGCCGCTGTCATCGCCTTCCCTTCCTCCTCTTCTTTCTTCGCGTTGAGCGGCATAGTAACAGAGAACAGACCCCATGGCTCTTTCACCTGCGAGAATATGGCTTTGGGGTCGGAGAAATTCCCTTGGATTATGTGGACGTTTGGTTTGGATGCGAGGCGTTGGGAGGCTGGGGAGGAGGCATTGCGGGTTACGGCGTAGATTTCGAAGGGGTGGGGTTGTTTGGATTGGAGGGCGGTGATGAGGGCGCCGCCTTGTTTCCCTGTTGCGCCTGTGACGATGAGTTTGCGGAGGGGTGGGAGGGTGGTGGTGGCCATGATTGTTCGAGGGGTTTGGGGTGCTGGGGTTGATTGGTGACTGTCGATACTGGCTTTGCTTGTTTGCGGTGTTTCTGAAGGACTGTAAGACGAGCTGCTTGATCAGTAGAGGTAGTGAGTAGTGAATAGATCTCTAAACAGAAGGAACAACAATTACTCAACGCATGCATATATACCTGCCACCAACTTACCTCAATCTTCTTGTCTACTGGCTCTTGGCTGTCAATGCCGTACTACGCCACATCCAGAATCAAATTACACAGCATGTGTCTTCGCCGTACTTGCTCCAGCGAATCTTGTTCTGCTCGCGTCTTCGGTCTCTGTGCGATTAAAAAGCTTGAAGGCGAGATTGTTGTCGAGACACGCCCAGAGATAAAACACGAAGAGGGTTCCGGCGGTGCAAGGAAACCCCGATGGAGGAACGGGGAGTCTCGGAGGGATGTTCCCCCGGCTCGTGGTTTTGATCCTTCCGGCTTCACGATTCCTTTCAGAAAGCACGACTGTTCGCTTCACACGTACTATGAGGCATCACATTTGAAGGATTTTCTTTTGCTGTTCCTGGCTATGGTCGCGCTGAGGCATGATGCAAGGTACGCTCAGGAAGTACCATTATGGTGCGCAGATTGCACTACTTGTGCAAAGTCGCGGAACAACGTACGGCCTTCCAGCCCTTCCTACAATATGGATCCTTTCTCGCGGTGCAATCATCAATGATGGGCACTCTTTCGTCTTTCAGTCATGTTCAAAGGTAGGTATAAGAATGGCGGCAGCTGTTCGTGCACGGCAGTAGCTGTGCTCGTTCCATCAATTCAAAACTTGTACATAATCTCTAGTACCAATCATGAGCCAAATCATCAAGATCGGGGGCTGGTTCCCGCATCTCCTCTATTCTCAACTCTTCGTTAAACCAGCATGGCCAACATACGACTTCACTGGACAGACTGTCATCGTCACAGGGTCTAACACTGGGCTCGGCCATGAAGCAGCGCGACACATCACTCGCCTTGGGGCTGCAAAGGTCATCCTCGCCGTCCGTACGCTCTCCAAAGGCGAAGCTGCCGCAAATGATATCGCCACGTCGACCGGAGTATCAAGATCTACCCTCGAAGTCTGGGAGCTGGACATGAGCGACACAGCCTCGATAAAGGCCTTCTCGGAGCGAGCTGGACGTCTTAAACGCCTGGATGCAGCGATTCTAAACGCTGGCGTCTTGACGTTCGGGTATTCCGAGATGAATGGAATGGAGAGCACCATCGCCGTGAATGTGGTCGGAACCTCCTTACTCGCCACGCTGCTCTTGCCCATTCTGCGAAAGAGCGCTGCTCAGACCGGGCTCACTGGACGGATGACGATTGTCGGCTCGGATATGATGTATGTCGCTGACTTGTCCGAGCTGGATACGGATCGAAATGGCAGTATCCTCGCCAAGTTGAATGATCCAAAACAAACTCAGATGAACCAGCGATACCGTATTAGCAAGATTCTCGTCTATTGGACAATTCAGGAAATTGCTCGACGTAGTCCCTTCAGCTCCGAGTCGAATGTCATCGTAACTGATCAGACGCCGGGGGCCTGCGAAAGCGAGATTTTCCGAGATGAAGTCAATCCGACATTGAAGGCAGTTTTCGATTTCTTGCAAAGCATGCTTCAGAGAACCAGAGAAGTCGGCGCGAGAACGTTGGTCCATGCTGTGAATCCAAAGTTGCCCGGAAAAGCGCATGGCAAGTTCCTGATGAACGAGAAGATTGGCTCGGATGGGATCAATGCAACAAGCACACAGGCACAGAGACTTGCTCCAAAGTGGGCTGCAGAGCTTTTTGCGGTGCTGGACGAGAAGGTGCCCGGGTGTGTAGAAGCATTAGAGAGATGATCGGGTAATGACAAGTTCCAAAATGAACATATACCAAGATATCTTAGTGACCTTTTGCTTATGGGTCTTGCTGGGAGAAGCCAACATCATCGCCAGAGCCCATAGAAATGAGGCGCTTCTGCATACCTTCGGCCAGATGAGCCATATCGCCTGGCAGTCCACTAAAGTCACACTTGCCAGCCCACTTGCCGATGCCATGTTGTAGAATATTTCTTGCTCGTGCCGGGTCTGCGCCTGTCAAGCCCATAGTACCGTGCAACGTCATTCTCTCTGCGGTACTGTCGTATACTCCACGATGCAGGATATTGTTATTGTAGAAGACGATGTCCCCAGGATACATCTTGACAGCCTTCTGGCCAGGCATGTCGTCTTCGTACGGGTCTGCACCACGCTCCATATCAGTCCTAGCACGCTTGTGTGAGCCTGGCACCACGATAAGAGAGCTATCTTCATAGAGAGCAAGGTTCCATTGGGCATGAACCATGGGCTCTCGAAGACGCTCCAGCTCCTCTTCAGCAGACACATCTGGTCCTATGTCATCCCTATGCCACCTCAGGGCAAAGTCGCGATCTGGCCGGACAAGCATGTTGTACAGCTCCATGACAAGGTCGTCTTTGGAGCAGTCTAGTAACGCGGTGACCGGACCGATCATCTTATCGCCAAAGTAGGACTTTGCAAACGTCTCTCGCTCCGACATGTCTGGATGCAACAAGTGTTGGACGCCCCAGATCCCCGTTTCGGGTGCTTCGTGCGCATTCCAGGGAGGAAATTGCTTCGGAAGCGTGCGAACATGTGGCCACTCGCCGGAACGTGCCTTGGGAATTGTTACAGCGCACGCCTTGCGAAATAGCTCTACCTCTTCGGGCGAGAATGCCTGAGGAATTCGCACGAAGCCATCGCGATCGAGTGAAGCTCGCAGCTCGTCAGCGGGTATTATTGACGCCATTCTTGGTGACGAGTTTCAGTCTTTGTCTTCTTGGTGACAGGTGTTGTATCAGAAGACAACCACGCGAGCGGCTACGGCTGTTGTGAACAAAGGCACGGCAATTCTCCGGCAGGCGCAACCTCAGCCTCCACCGCCGACAACACCACGCAGCCCAGCTAGTCCACGTCACTCGTCAATACTGCGACCTCGACAATCACTCAACACCACCCCTTCATTCATCATACAACGCGACACCTGAAGGCCCCATTACTCCTTCAGCACTTTGCCTAGAAACCCTCACTCTCACCGCAAATGTCTACTTCCGCCGATCACACACAGACCACACAACCAACCACCACAATACCGAGAGTACCTTGGGAACAATTCACTTAGGCGGGCCACTGACTCGCACAACGACCACACCACCCAGCAGATTTGCTTTTGCGCCTGTTCGACTTTTCATTACACCTTCAGAAAGGCCCAATACTATGGCCGACTACGCGAGCGACTCACCGGCGCCGAATGCGCCTGCCGCGCATAACAACAACCAGCGCACTCCTTCCGCTGCGCAGAAGCGGAACAACAACCGAAATCGCAAGAACACCCAACAGACAGACGGCGCTATGTCTGACGGAGCCATCATCAACCCTGCCTCGCCGCGAGGCAAGAAGAATCAACACAAGCAGAGACAAAGCGTTGCGATAGGTGCCGCTCCTCCACAGCAACATCAACACCCCAATATGGGCAAAGGAAATGGCGCGAAGCAGAGACCAGTGTCATATGCAGCGGGCGCTCACATTCCAGCGACCCCTGCGAAAGAGCAAGCATATGCAGGACCTACATTTCAGGCTTCACCAGCAGCTTCTGCGCTGCCTATGCCGAAGTTTTCTAGATCGGTGCCAAATGCTGGAACGCGGTCCTCTCTATCTGCAAGGATGGCGGCGGAGAAGACATCGGAGGAGGAGCAGTCTTCACCAGAAACAGACGTGGTCTCGCCGGCACCTCCGCCAGCCCAGCCACAGTCTCCACTAGATCTGTTCTTCAAGGCCGATCGAGCAGAGAAGGCGAGGAATAGCAGCCAGTCACTGTCTCCCCGCTCGGCAGCTCATCCGCAGAGACCTACTACGGCGCCTAAGAATCCGTTCCAGCAATCTGGTCGAAGCATCTTCCTCGGCGAGCTTGACGGAGATTACGACATGCCAAGTCCAAAGACCGTTCCGCCAAATAATGACCGACCGCCTATGGGTGAGCGAGCTGTATCCTCGCCGGGTATCGCGCTGCGAGCGAACGGCACAGATGATGAGCGACAAGTCCAAACGAAGAATTTGAAGGATCTTCTGTTCCAAACAGCTAGCAACTCGAACTCTGCCACACCTCACAATCAATCTCGGCCGCAATCAGGATCTCGAACACCTGATGGATTCTTTGGCACCCCTTCTCCCTCTCATCGATCTACCTCTGGACCGAGTACTCCACAGCCGACACAAGAGCAACAGCAAAATCATTACTCTCTCCACTACGGCAACCGCAACTTGTCACCAATGTTCAAGGCCGCCAGATCAGAAACGCCTTCACGGCCCTCTTCTCTCCGGCAGGAGATGGCCAGTGATACTTCTTCGAACGCAGACTCTGCTGTAGACGTCCAGAACCCTCAGGCCAGCCCGAACACCTTTGCACGAACGTACTTGAATGAACAAATCCGTACTGGCGGGCCAGCAGAACTTCCTCAATTCCCTTTCAACGGTCATCCAGCTTCTTTCAGCGGCATGTCGGCCAGTCCCGCGAACAATCAAATGAATACACATCACAACAGTCTGCCTGGTCAGGCGACTACGAATAACAACAGCCCACGGACGGGCGGCTCACGAGATATCAGGACTATGGAAGATGATATACGACGCATGTTGAAGCTTAATGTCTTAGGCTAATTTTGGGCGCCTTGGAGGCTTTCGGACTATGCCTTTTGAAAGCACAGCAGATCATAGCGAGGCGTTGGTGGGAGTATATGATATGCATTTGCATAGCCTTGGAGCTTGCTGGACTTTTGATTGCATGGGATCATTATCGAGGACTGCCTGCTGGCTAGGCTGGGTTTGGTCTCGGAAATGATGGATATCTTGGCTTCAGCATCTGGTGCGTCAGGGAATGATGCATGGCTTCGGTGGAGAAATCACGACACTCGTTAAAGGCATGGCTTTCTTATGTGTTGAGATTGTAGCAGACGATGACACTCGCTACGGCTCTCATATGTCGATGGGGAATAGCGGTCCAGAAAAGGCCCTCGAGCCAGTTGAAGGCTCTGAATCTTTGGAGGAATAGATAGAAGACCAACTCTTGTCACTCTTTGATCTTCTGCTCCTGTGACTAATTCATGTAACGGTGATGAGGACGCTCATGCTGGGTGAATGCCCCCTGTCAATAACAGCCGCTAGCTCCCGAGGCCAATCAGCCAATAATATCTCATGCACGCTCTCTGCTACATCACTGCACACTTAGAATCGCTTCCCGTGAACTCGCCCTGGGAGCTTTCGATCTCGGCAATCATCATTTCAAACGCCTTACTAACATTCTTGTTGTGTCTCGCACTTGCTTCTGTAAATCCGCAGCCCAGGCTCTTTGCAAGCTCCACGCCGTCCGCGTGCGAGGTCTGTCTCTGCGAGGCCGGTCTCTCTGAGTGGTTGCCGACAATCACGATTGGAACGGTCTCGGCACCCTACGTGGATCAGCTGAGGGATTGAGAGATAGAGAAATCGTGGGTTGGCGATCTTACCGAGTGATTGATGATCTTGTCTCGAATGATCTTGACCATTTCAAAACTCGGCCTCGGGCATACGGAATATACTATCATGTAACCGTGAATTCCGACAAAGTGCTTGCTGTTCAGAATCGTGTACTCGTCTCGGCCGACGGTATCGACAATCTCGGTTAGAAATTGTTGGTTTCGGTAGTTGATCACTTTTGAGAATGTGTTTTCGCAGGTTGGGTTGTATGAGTCTATGAAGTGTCCATCGACAAACTGGACTGTGAGGGCACTTTTATCTACTCTCCGCGTTAGCAAGGCCCCCATGAGATGATTGGATTGTACGATCGAGTAGTAGCTACCTGTGGATCTGGACCCGAAGATGGCTATCTTCCGCATTTTGACCTTTCCTTCGCGAGGCTTGTATAGTGGCCGTGTGAGTTGAGGTTGTTCCTGGGGTGTGAACCACACAGTCTCCTTCAACTCGCCTAATTGTATTGGCAAGCCAATGACCGATAAGATGGAGATGTCTGCAAAAGTGCATGCGGAGATGTTTGACCAGATCGACTCTCTCGCGTTAGAAGAACTGAAAGACATGTCCTCGTCTTTATGCAGGCCCCTACGGTAGACCCGTGAAGCGCTGAGTTCCTCTTCAAACTCGCGAGGCCGAAGCAAGAATGTTGGAGGGATGTAGGTATCATCGGTAGAAGTTGGCGTTGTTGCTTGAGACGGATTCTCCGAAACGAGCTTCCCGTGCGTCTCGTGCGATGGCTCTTGGAATTGGCGAAGTTGGGCTTCTATTGATTCGAAGCGACGTTGAATCGCTGCATCTTGGTCTACGCGGGCCTGGACGATGGCCTGCAACTCCTCGTTGTACAAATCGCTTTGACTTGACGGTCTAATACACAATCAACTAATATGTCAGAGCAAATTAGAATGCGGACTTACAATTGACAAAGCGCCGACTGTAGCGTCCAGCTTTGCCTGTACCATTGACCTCTTTCTTGCAACCTGGGTAGGTCGCCGAGCTTGGAGAGTCGATCGATCTCGTTACTTGCTTGTGATACATTCGTCAAGACATTCAGGGTTTCATTCAGTTCATTAAGCCAAAGTATGCCATCGGCCAACAATGTAAGCATGGGCGCCACCGGTATACTTGAAGCTCGTCCTGAGGAGAATGACGAGCGCTCGAAGAACCGACAGACATCGGTCACAGAATTTTCGCATTCCCTTAAGTCCGCGCAAATGTTCTGATATGGCAAGCGGAGCTCTGTGTCACTGTGACAGAGTACGGCGAGCCGAGAATTGATCGAACCGGCCTGTGCCTTGAAACCCAGCAGACCCTGCAGCACGCCGATGCCCTCGAGAGAAGGTGACGTTGAAGAATTTAGTACGTAGACATCTGCCTTCAATCAGAATCGAAACTTGAGGATTGGTAGATAGGTGCCTTGCTGGTAATGCGATCCCCATTGTGCACATTGCTACTGCCACTTGCGGAGATAGAGTTGTAGGTATGCCCTCGAGCCTTGGGAGGATGAACATCCATCAGGCGGTCGAAGCTACATGCCTTCCAGAGCTCACCAAAACTTTACAAAAAGCGACGACCGCATTCCTCGCCTTGGATGGACATGCCGCCAGCTGAGGCGCTGGGAGGTCATGCGAGGCCGCATCTTGACGTCCGAAGTTCAAGGAAAGAAGTCAAGTCTACGCCAGTCGTGATGAGAACTACTGTGCTACAAGCAACTGTCCATTGTCCATGACAGCCGCTAGCGCACGGGAAAAGCAAGCCAATGAAAACGCAAGCTAGAATGTGTTTTGACACCACCGCCTTCCCAGTCTCCATCCATCTTTTCCAAGCATCGACATCGACATGCGCAATCGTCATTCAGACCCTCAACTGTCAAGCGATGCCTTTCAGAAACATGCTGTACTTTCTTTTTCGGACTAGTCTAGGTAATGACTTCGCTTGTCCGCTGAACCCGTGCATTGATTCGAAACACCTTCCTACGCGCCCGCGAAGCGCCAGCATGGCTGAGCAGCGCGAACATCCATGGACTGTGCCTCATGGCTGCATTTGGACAGGTAGGATATGAAGCTGTGAGATGCGCAGAATTGCTTCTCGACGATCGAACACATTGCCTTTTGGTTTTCCCGCTCAGGTTTCTGCGCCCTTCACTTCCTCCACCCCACCAACAGGCTTGGGCCTTTGAGCTTCAGAAACTCCAGAAAGCTTCCCGATGCATTTTAGACTGTTAGATTCTTCTGCAAAACCATTGCCTCCACCTCCCCCATACGAAGCAATCGATTCTGGAGGCAGCAAGAACCGAGGCGCAAAGCGGCCCGAAGACTGGAGACCCATCACTCTGCGAGCTCCTTTCCTTTCCGGTCTCATACTGATAACATGTGGGCTCATTACAGTCGTGGCATGGCTGTATGCAATCAGCTCACGAGAGAAGGGGATACTGTTTGCGAAAGATGTCAACGACATGCCCTTGCGAAGGAGCTTCGCCTATCTTTACCTGCCAACGATCATATCAGTCACTTACAGCTTTCTGTGGACCTGGATCGATCTTGATATCAAGCGCTTGGAACCATACTTTCAATTGTCACGGCCGAGCGGAGCAAAAGCTGAGCATTCTGTCCTGCTTAGCTATCCCCTTGAATTTCTGGTCACCGTCCCGTTCTCAGCCTTCAAACGAAAACACTGGTCCGTATTATCAGCATCTGTCATCATGATGCTGATCTTCTGGGGCCTCACTCCAACCCAAGCTGGCATATTCGCATCGAGAACTATTCACATGGATGTGGGCACAGCTGGCTCGCACTCAACGAAATACACACCACTTAGCCAGCAAGGAAATCTCACTTCTGATTACGCCCAGTCTGTCTACAACATAGCATGGTTGAATGAGACCCTACCGCCATATATGACCAGAGACTTTGTACTTAGTCCCTTTGGCCCATTGCAGGAAGCAGACTCTTTTGCAAGCAACGTCACTTTTACAGGCCTGACTCAATTATACAGCGTCGATGTCGATTGCGAGCAGGCTCTCTTGCGAAACGTCTCAGGCTATATCACCTACAATAGTTCGCGAGGCTGCAGCTTTCCGGCTCCACGATACAGACCTGGTGGCGGGACTGATCTATCCAAACCGTTCGATACTCTGTACGTGGGATATCAAAACCGAGAGGGCTTCGCCGATTACTATTTGTCCACTTATTGCGAAGAGCAATTCTTCCACTTGTTCTTTGTTCGCTGGTCCAAAAGCGACGCAAAGGGAATCGAGGAAGCTGAGCAGATTGGCAATATTGATCCCAGCCTAGCTAACGAAACGTCCCTATTTTGTCAAGCAAGGTACTACCAGCAGAAAGTGAACGCGACCGTCAGCCTGCCGTCTCAGGCAGTTCTCAATGCACACCCCGTTGGCCCGAAGTCACCTCTACCCTCGGACTTGTTCAATGTCAGTACATTCGAATGGGCAATGAATTCTGGAATGGAAGAAGTACCGACGAGAGGCGACTATCCCACCACAAGCTTCCCTGAGCAGAAGTCGCAGCTGCTCGATATGCCCTTGAATCTGGAATACATCCCAAAGATGGCGCCATTCGCCATTGCTACCAACAAACACTCGGCTGAGACCTACCTTGACTCCGAAACATTGCAGGCATCATACCAGTCTGCGTATCGTCTGCTGTTTTCGCGACAGCTCGTGGACATACTTCAGCCGGACATGGACCCTTCCGCCACCTCACTTGGTGAACAGACCTATAGCATAGAGGCTGTGATTGTGGTCCCAGCATTCGCCATCGCAGCAATCTCGCTGATGGGGTTGATCTTGATTCTGGCTCTCTACCTCCTGGCGACACTTCCTTGGCGACCGCTCTTGCTTGACCAAGATCCTGCTACTCTAGGCGCAAGCATGAATTTGGTGAAGGGAGATCCTGCTACAGCAGCTGCTTTTGCATACTTTGATCACAGCAGCTCCGACGAGATTAAGAGGGGCCTGAAGGACTCAATGCTTTGTTTAGAAAAGCCGGAGCTGTGCGCAGCGCAATTGCGAGCACTCTCCTCTGGAGGGGAAACTGACAGTCGCAGCGCTAGCGACGAACACAAGCGAGAACCATCCACAGAGCAAGGTATACGTCCATTCGAGATGAAACTTGTGATTGGAGCGATATTTTTCGTATTGCAGGCCGCCGCCATCATCACATTTGCTGTATTGCTCTTCCAGGCGAAGAATTCGAATGGTAAGGCACTGAGTATTCACCTAACGCGACCATTGCTGATTCTGCCAGGCTTGCCGTTACCTTCGCAATCAACCTTCGTGCGACAGCTGGTCGAGAATTACATACCGATCGCTATTGCTACATTTGTGGAGCCTTTCTGGCTGGTTCTTAACCGTTTTCTCGGCATGCTGCAGCCATTTGAGGAGCTTCGAAAGGGCAACGTGCGTTCGTCGAAATCTGTCGATCTGGACTATACATCCCTTCCACCTCAGTTACTATTATGCCGAGCGATTCGAGCAAAGCACTTACTACTGGCTCTTTTGTGCTTCATGGTGCTGCTGGCCAACGTCTTGGCCGTAGCGCTCAGCGGCATGATGTACGAGGAGTTGGAAACAATACGATGTCCAAAAACTCTTGCAAGTCCTTTCACGTTCAAGCTACAGAAGCTGAACGGGACAGGGTTGCCTTTCAATGGCGCGCTGGAGGACAACTCGGACGGCAGCACAACAGTCGAGCCTTTTTATCGGATGATGTCTAATCTTACAGCGCACACTCCTTTACCGCCATGGACCGACTCACAAAATGCATACATGCCCCTTGATCTGACCAGTCTCAACCGAAGCTCAGAGCTGGAGTACACCGCATCCTATATGAGCGCAGACCTTACCTGTCGAGCACTTACGAGGCAAGGCACCGAGAACTACACCCTAGAATATGGAAACGATGCGACATCTGCTATAGTGAACGTGATGTTGACATCGGAAGATGGACCAAGCTTCAAATGCTCAAACTTCAAGTCCTGGGTCAAGGCATACGGTGAATCTGCTATCAATTCAATCCAGAACCCGGAGACGGGTCATCAAGCGCTGGAGATGAATGCCATGTTATCTGGCCGCAGAACTTCACCTGATGACGATCTTTTCTGCCGACAGCATATACTCGCAGCCTGGATACGTGCCGACTGGGAAGATGTCAAAGGCACACGTACCGTGCATGGCCTCGCAAAGAAGAAACTTATCTCTGGGAATGAGACAATGATCATCTGTCGACCGACTCTGCTTATTGGCAACGCCAGCGTGACAGTGGATAGCGACGGCCGCGTACAGACGGTACCGGGTGCAGTAATCAACGACACAGTTGCGCTTACACTTGGCAACAGAGAGTACTGGAATTTGCTGGCTCAGGCGAATCGGTTCCTTGTCGACAGTGACGCGACTTGGCATAATGATTCCTTTCCATCAGACTACAACAACTATCTTATTCGGGGAGGACTGAATGTCACAGATCTCACAGATCCATGGAAACCCGTGCCGGACCCTGAGCATGCGGCCGCGAGCTTTTCGACGATCTATAAGCAGTTGTTTGCGATCTTGATCGCCACTAACTTTGATTATCTGTTTGAAAAAGCCACGGCTGGCGCTGAGACAACAGCTGTGGTCTTGACGCCACAGACTCGGATATTGTTCTCCACGCCAGCTTTCATTGTTACCGAAGCCATATTATTGTGCTATATCCTTACGACAATCTACTTCTACGCTCGACGACCGTGGAGGGTTCTTCCTCGACTCCCTTCGACGATAGCATCGAACATTGCATACTTCGCAGCAAGTCGTGCTCTTCAGGACCTTTCCCATAGCCAATCGATGGATCCAAATGGAAGCACGGCTCAGACGCGCTCGTTATGGAGATGGGGCTATGGAACCTTTCGAGGCGTGGATGGAAAGATGCACGTTGGAATTGAACGGGAGCCTTTGGTGACTGTCACTGAGAGGGAGCGGCTGCCTCCGAAGGGCATCGAGTCGCATGTGATAGAGCTGTGAAGGACAGGGATGTAATGCAATGCAAAACGCCTTCTGATTTGTGTTATGAACATCAAGTGCTGTCTACCAAATTTTGTGCCTTCCCAGAAACAGCACGCTACTGAAGCGGCTTGTGTCGTCTCTCATGCGAATTTCGTGAAACTTCCCGTCGTGAATAATTCCGAGTCAAAACGCCAGAGACCAATGCGATATCAGGCCTAGGCCTCGGCCTGTTATGAATGCCACCCAGACTGGAGCAGCTAGATGCTCCTCCGCACATGGCGGACATGCTTTGCCAAGTGGAAATTGCGCTTGGAAATGACACCATTTGAGCACGACGTCCCGCCAGACAAAGCTTGCGGCACAGCGCAGTTGCTGATGTCGCACATACCCCATTGACTGCTGCCAATGCAGACCACGCTGCCAGGACTAGAACATGAGACAGCGCCACCAGAGCAACTGCCCGTGGAAGCCGTGCCAGATGTGCCATTCGATCCACTCGCACCCGAGCCTGAGCCAGTCGAACCGCTTGACCCTGTGGTGCCGGAGCTGCCTGAAGAGCCGCTTCCTCCGCTTGAGTAGCCGCTTGGTGCAGCAGAACCTGAAGATGGGCTGTCAGCGGTGACTGTTGCCATCGTGGTGACGGTCACTATGTCAGGAGACTGCGTACCGTTTCCTGAGCCGGAGCCTAAGCCATACCCCGTGGGAGCTGGCGCAGCGGCACTTGATGCAGCAGCCGTCGACCCTGATCCGTATCCGCCTGCTGCTGGCTGTGAGTAGGACGGTGCGGCAGCGGCGGAAGAAGACGATGCTGCTCCGGATCCTGATCCCGAGCCAGAGCCGTAGCCTGTTGGAGCTGCGGCGGCCGAGGAAGGAGCGCTTGAGCCAGATCCAGAATCAGAGCCGGATCCAGAGCCGGTAGGTGCGGCTGCTTTCCCGCAAGCACTACCAACAGTCGAGCTGCCCAGGGCAGTCTTGAAAACAGTCTCTACATAGAGACCTGGATTAGGGAAAACGAAATCTTCACCCTCAGTCGTGCCGCACGACGAAGAGGGGATGTTGGCAACGAACATGTCTGGCAAGGAATCGAATGTTTCTTTGCTGTCAGAACCGCCAGATACTGTTATCGGCTGTTCTCAAAGTTGAAACGATTAGCAATTGGTTTTGACAAACGAGGTCTTGATCTGAGAGAAACTTACAGCACAATTCATGTACATTTCTCTGTTCCCGATCTTGTTGAACCAGGTCCACGCAAGGGTGTATTGACCATTGGGCATACCCTTGGGCATGCTGTATTCGAATACGGCACTGCCTCCGTAAGTAGGAGATCCGTTCGCGTTTCCAGTATCGTTCGATGGACAGCCTCCAATGATCGAGTGAATGACCTTCCATGTACTCTGCTTGGTTGGCTCTTTGTCCATCGTGACAGAAACTTGACAAGATCCTCCTCCATGTGTGGCTCCACCCGTAAAGGAAAGTGATTGTGGAACTCCAACTGGGATGTTGTTCATCTTCGTGATATCGTAGACACCGGATCTTTGCTTGCACGGGAAGTCTGATCCATCAGCCTCGAGCGGGCTGTTGTTGAGAGAGCTTTGGCCGTAGGGTACGGGCGATTTGATGACCATATGTCCGTTGACAGAGGCGAATATGCTGCAGACCGCAGACGCGGTGAAGAATGCTTTCGTGAACATCGTGTGGAATGAATGGATGCGAGTCGTAACGGGCGTGATAGTGCTGTAGTATCGCTAGGCCTGCTATGCGATGTCGGTCTGTCGATGTTACCGTGAAGCTGTCTGGCAGCAAGCTGCATTTGTATTAGCCATCAGGTCTCTGGAGAGGATTCGATCAATGGCTCGAGGCCTTGAATGCTCTGGTCCAACTCTGACACACGTCGCAGACCCCCGCTCAAGACTCTATACAAGGCGTTTGGTGGAACTGTTCGAGAAGCCCGGGGAAGTCAATCGCACTCACCAGGATCAAACAGAGTCGTTTGACTTTCGTCGACAGCGTCTTCAGCTAAGGAGAGTCTAGCTCGTCAAGGGTCTCGCAGAGACTTTTGGAAAAGAGTGAATGGCACGATGCTCCTGGCAACGGCGAATGGCCTTTCGAAGACAGCGGGTATGTACAAGCAGCTCGACAGCGGTGTATGAAGTGGAAAGTGTGAAGTGCGACGGCTGGTCGCCTTTAAGACTTGCCCTTGGCGAGATCTGCATCTCGAACATCCCCTGCTGGACATGGTTCATGGTCTGCGAGATGGCTGTAGGCGCCAGACCCGCACCAGACCTCGCGGTGCAGGCTTGACTGCTTGGGTGTGACAGCAGCAGATCTACTGCGACGCAAAGGAATGGTGGAGGTGATGCTTGGCTCTTGCAAACACGGGCTAGATGGTGGTTAGAGGCATGAGCTCGGCAGAGCCAGTGGATGCACGGCGCAAGCGATGTCCTGAAGGAAGATCCTGCGCTTGCGGTTTGCGACCAAAGGAGCCGGGTGCCAAGTGGCAGAAGGGAGGCGACATTGATCTCCGGTAGGCTGGCGGGCACCCGTAGCCACGCGATGTGCGGTGAGGCTGCTGTCTCAAGGGGCGGACGTCTGGTCGGAACATTCTGCGTTCGGTGTCGCAAGGGCCATGGCAAGCTTTTGGATATCAATTGGCCTTTCCGGCGTCACCAAGTCCGCCATCGTGTGAGGTGAAGTCAAGAGCGTCCAATCGAAAGGTCGACGCGACGTCTGAAGTCGCGAAAAGGAGCTGGACCGTGTCGTACAGGCGCCAACCTTATTCTCCGCCTTGGCCCTGATTGGGCAAGGCGGCGGAGAAGCCCGCCCTGCTGTGAAACGACCAGTTCAGTTTCAGAGCTTTGCTTGCGCTCTTCTCCAACCTCTCGTTGTGCATCAGCGAAAGAGACTTACGGACATGATATGAATGTGCTTGACAGCGGGGATGCGAAAAGCTGGATGGTCTGCACTTGATTTCAAGCATACCTTGACATACACCAGGTCTGGACTGCCACTACCGACAACGCTTCTTGCTTGCTCGACAAACGCGAGTCGCCCAAGTGTATCATCTTCCCAAAGTAGGTACATGCGCCGGGCGTATATGCAGGCCTCTGTGCCGACCCACGGGCCGTCACATGTACACCATGAGTACATCATTGTACATGGTGAAACGGATGCCCACCCACTGCACCTCCTCCTCCTATCGCCCGAAGTGGCTCTCGATGCACTGTTATGTCGGTCCGGGACGGAAGCGAGGCTCTGCAAGTCATGATACAGTAGCCGCCGTGTCGTCGAGTAATGTCTCAGTGTTGAGTCTGTCGAATTTGCTTCAGCGTGATGGATGATGTGCCGTCAGAACTTCGAAACATATCACGATGTGCTTCCACCGCAGTGCCATACTGTCGTTGGTGCTGTAGTCGTCCAAAGCTTCGCTCGGCTTTATCATCAAGGTTCCCTTATGCGCACGAACATTCTTTCTTGCTTTCAGTAATGACTGATGTGATCTTCCAGTGTCATCGTTGATTTAATTTCTGAGATTGCCACTACTGGGTCCAGAATCGCTGAGATGGTATGATTTGATGAGACGCCGAGGTTTCAGGCATGTGTTGTTGATAGTATGTAGCTGATTTGTTGCTCCATGAACTGCCGGCTTCTTATGCCAGCCGGACTGAGTTGCGATGGCTCCTTGTGCTAGCGTCTGTTGTACGTCGTGGCCTTCGCGGGCTGATACTTCTCAGCCGTGTACGGACCGACCTCCAGACATTGGTATTCTCATATTCCTGCCAGGGAGTTCTGGTCGATCTCGATGGGACACAGCGAAGCTCCTCTTTAGATGAATCCAGATCGGGAACAAGCAGCTGGTATTGCTCTTCCCTGAAGCATTGGTGTTCGTCCAGTGAGCTGAGCATATTGGCTGAATGATTGTCGACTAGGAAGTAATCGCTCGATTCTGTTTAGATCAACAAGCAAGAAAAAGACCAAGTGATGAAACGGTTCCTGGAGGCAAAAGCTGAGGGTCACGACCTACCTTTTCATACCTCCTCTCTTTCCTATGTTTACTGGCATGTGGCACAGGTTACGCATAGAGTTACGCGTTGCCTCAGGCGAGCCGCCAAAGACATGTGATATCATGGGTCTGCTATGTTGGTTTCAACGTCGCCTAGGGAGGGAGTACAGACGGCGTGGCGATGTACGCAAGCATCAACACAGAAGAACGCATGTTGTTCGTTCGTCTCGGAAGGCGACAGTGGTGCCGGTTTCAGGGCGAATGGCGCGCGCGTATAAGCGCCAACAGGTGGGCGCCAAGATGGTATTTTGGTGGCATTGGGTCGTTTCAGTTGTCGCCCACAGAGAGAAGACGTGCTCGGAGCGTCCTTCGCACGAGACACATGGCGGGTCGAGGCGACGTGTGTTGGTGGAGTGGAGATGGGAAAGGAGAAGGTGTCGCGACCACGGTACAGATGAGGGATGCCTGAGGGCGGAGCCAAGGCCGTTCTTGAGCCGCTGACGTCTTTGTTCCGGCACGCATCACACGAGCCTCACGAGGCAAGGCACACATTTTGGCTGCATGATTTTATGCAGCTCTGCTAAGAGCTTACTACTGCACAGCCTGGCCGAGACTCAGGAGATCACAGAAGCATGATGCGTATTGCTGTCTAGGCCAAGGCGTGACAGCGATTTGTACAGCAGCAGCAAGAACGATGCCATTACTACCAAGCATCTTACTCTGCGTCAACCTTTGTGAGACTCTTAGCTGAGACGGCGTCCTGAAACGACCATGTCGGAGAGGTCGCGCTCACGGCCGACAAGCGTCTCTACCTCTACCAGCAGTCTGATGCAAGATGTCCCCGGCGCGTTTCCCGCTGGACCACAATTCGGCCCCGATGACGACGACGACGACGAAGGTCATGAGGAGGGAGATCAGGAGGTTACGTTCAAGAGCTTGTCACAGGCTGTCCACGCCCGGAGAGCAGAATATGTGAGACCGAAGCACGTGCGAATCAAGATTGGGACATGGAACGTCGCGGCTTTCAAGGGCACGGAGAAAGATGTTGGAGGATGGTTCGTGGGAGGAAAAGGAGTGGCCGACAAGCTCACGGGAGCAAAGGTGGAGGAAAGGAGGTTGGAGATTGAAGATGTTGCGGATCAAGAGGAGAGATACGAGAGGAAACAGAGCACGTTACCGAAAGGCGACAGTGCTGCTGTGCCGGCCGGTGAAGATATTGGATTATACGTTTTGGCTTTGCAAGAAGTCGTGGACATCTCTGCGGTTGGGGAGGCATTGAGGCCGTATACTGATCCCGGAGTTGCCAAGAAGTGGAAAGAGTCAATGGAGGCTGCTCTCCTCACAGGATACCAATTGGTCGCTGAGCAGCAGCTACTTGGACTTTTGCTACTCATCTACGCAGCACCGGATGTTGCCAAAGAGGTCAAGGCCGTCAGTACTACTAGTGTTGGGACGGGCGTATTTGGATATATGGGTAATAAAGGAGCGGTAACAGCTCGGATCGTTCTTGGAGAGACAACAAGATTGGTATTTGTCAACAGCCATCTGGCCGCGGGAGCTGACAAGACTGCGCTCGAACGACGCAATTGGGATGCACAGCAGATCATCAACCGTACCCAATTCGATGCGATCAGGGATGTTCCGGACTTAGCGCAGACAACTGGAGAGAAGCTTGGTGATGAGGACTTTACATTCTGGTGCGGTGACCTCAACTACCGACTGGAAGGCATTCCTGGCGACGATGTGCGCAGACTGCTCATGCTGCACACGAGGAATCAATACGACTTGAGCCAGCCGTCTGCGAAGAAGATTGAGAACGAAGCCGACCAGGCTGCAGACGCTGTGCAGCAGCGCTTGTCCCTCGATGGAGCTTCAAGTGCGCGACGTAGTCACGAGAGCTCAAGAGCTGACACGTTGGTACGAGATGAGGTATCTGCCAGTGAAGATCCGACTTCGTTACAGACCACACTCAGCTCTTTACTACCACACGACGAGCTGCACCAGCAGATGAAGACCCGCAAGGCCTTTCATGATGGATGGCAGGAAGGGCCGATTACTTTCTTGCCAACTTACAAGTACGACCCAGGCAGTGTGGGTGTATTCGACTCAAGCGAGAAGAAGCGTGCTCCGTCGTGGTGTGATCGCATTCTCTACCGGACGCGGAGAAACAAACTTGCGTATGATGCAAAGGTCCGAGAAGAGGAGAATGCGCGTAAGAAGGATGAAGAGTGGAAAGCCAATGGAACCGATCAAGCTGGTGACGACGACGAGATTCTTTACGATTATGATCCAGACACGGATGGCGCCGATGCCGGCGAGTACGATGAATATGATGATTTTGCCGAAGAAGGCGATCTCACCAGGGTCCTGACCAAGGAAGGCTTTGAGGACGTGATTACTCTGGAGTACTATACGGCCCATCAAAGGGTACTGTCTTCTGATCACAAGCCGCTCGATGCCTCATTCATGCTCAAATACGATGCTGTGGTCCCAGAATTGAAAGCCAAGGTCCACGCGGAAGTTGCGAAAGAGCTGGACAAGGCCGAAAACGAAGGTCGACCGAACGTCACAGTCGTTGTCGATCAGCAAAACCACGCATCCCCGGCCATGTCTGATGAAAGCCTTCCATTGGGACGATCTGATGAAGGCGTTTGGTTCGGTGATGTGCGATGGGCGCAGCTGAAGCAGCGGTCCCTGACTGTTGCGAATACCAGTCGAGTACCATCGACCTTCAGCTTCATTGAGCGGCCTGTGGTCCAGGGACAATTTACAGGCATAGCGCCCAAATGGCTCAAGCTGAAAATGAATGGCGTGTGGACTTCAAGCGATAAGAGCAACTCAGAGCCTATTACCCTGGAGCCCGGGGAGACTGCGAGCATCGAGCTTGAGCTGAAGATCACAGACATGGAGGAGGTGCGCAATCTCAACGACCACGGCAAAGGAGAGATCGAGGACATTCTGGTGTTGCGAGTTGAGAATGGCAGAGATCATTTCATACCTGTGCGTGGACGATGGCTGGAAAGCAGCCTGGGTCGCTCGATTGACAAGCTTGTGCGAATACCTGAGGGTGGCATCAGAAGACTTCAGCGACAAAAGCCGAAAGACAAAGCCAAAGATGCCATCAACGCCATCGCTGCTGCGACTGCCTTTTCAGACACAGGAAACCCAACGTCAGATCAAAGTGACAATCTTTCAAGAACTACAAGTGGTGGAACAGATGAGAATGCGGCACCCGTACGTTTCAGTGCTCCACGCGAGCTATTTCGACTGACGGAAGCGGTAGAAGAGCTGATGATCCGCGTCGTCGCCGAGTGGGAGATGATGAACGAACCTCCTCCAACTACTCCGACATCGCCCATGTTCGCATCTCCAAGATCCAGTGTCGAGAGTTCCGTGACAAGTCCTGCACCGTGGGATGAGCATCCCGCCTGGCCATTCGGCGAAGAATGCTGGACGGAAAGTTCTACGTCGCACTGGGAAGAGGCTCTCGGTGCAGCTTGCAATGCGCTGGATGAGGATCAACCGCTGGAGAGCAGCTTACCTGCGGACTTACCGAGGATCCAGAGGTTGTTTGCACTGAGCAGCCTGCTCCTCATCTTCCTCCGCAGCATGCCGGATGGTGTCATCAATGCCGCACTATGGTCCTCCGTGGAGGGTTACATTTCAGAAACCGAGAAGGCAAAACGCAAGCCCTCAAATGACGACCAACGGACTGCCATCCAGGAGCTCCTTAGCCAGGAGCAAAGTCACAGCATCTCCTTCATTCTCATCACATCCATGCTCGAGCGGATGATTCAAGAAGTCTCTGCGACCAGCAAACCCAAAGAGAGCATCGCTGAGCCACCCATGAGCCCCGGCAAGAGAGCTTTGGGCGGACTGAGACGCATCGCGACATCGAAGAAATCTTCTGCACAGCCGCAGACTCCGCATCGTGAGCTGGCAATCAAAGCCCTCGCGAAGGTCTTTGCTGGGCCGATAATCAGGACCTCCGCGGATGGAGAGAAGGGAAAAGGGCCGCAGGAGAAGAGGAAGGTGGAGCTGCTTGAGATCTTTTTGAGGAGAGATGAGCCTGGATAGACGGGTTAGGATGGATGCTGGGTAAGCAAGGGAGGAGTTTGACGGCGGTCTGGGTACGAATGGCATAGATACCCCAGGGATAGCATGGAATGAGTGAGGTAGTAATGAAGCATGATCGAATCAAAATTTGTGCATCATTCCTACATTTACATCGAGAAGTAAGGCGGTTCCAGTTGCGGCTGCACTGTCAATGCGCTGGCTCCACTTGTATCAACCGTGATGCTTGAGACACGATTTCGCATCAAACAATAGTGACAGGCACTAGTGTAGGCCAGTCCCGTCTGTAACACCATTTGTCGTGTAGATCAAGTTCCCCTATGAAAACAAATTCGCCACCATTGCCTGAGGGTCGCAGTAAAAGGATCTGTCGACTGATCTCGACGTCAATATCATTGATGTCTTCACGTGCAGCGCTATCTTTGACACCTAGAGCAATCACACAAATGAGGTCTCCTCGCGAAGGCTCCACGGAGCCGTGTTCTGACTTCTGGCTGTTGCAAAGAGTTTCGTCCGACGCGGAGCCGACGACTTCGAGTTGTAGGACTGTCATGTTGAGGATTTTGCCTTCTCGTATCTCGATCTGGAGACGGCGGTTCTTCAGAGCATCGGACTCGGTCGTCCTCGTACACTAGAAATGCAGGCATGTCGTTGCCTGAAATTGGAATGCAGGCAAGACTCTCCTCCAGTCTGGCACCCATGAGGGGAGTCTGGAGTCAAAGGCTCGCGAGTTGCGACGCAATTGCCATGCAGCAATGAAAAGCATATCTGGCAAGCCTGATGCTCCTTCGCTACAGATCTGATGTTCCGCAAACTTGCAGTATACGGATTCACAATCCATGGAGTAGTCTGTCCTGAAGACGGCATCGGGAGAATTCGTCAGGCTAGATAGGGCGGCTATACGGTCTCGATCATCCGAGCAGTCGAATTTTGAAAAATCGCATAGCAATTGAAGCAAGCTGACTTTCGCTGTGTTTCGATGGCTCGAACGCCACATGCGTATTGATGCGCACTGCATTTGCATAGATATCATCGAGCGCGGATCTGCACCAAGCCTCTGAATCTCGCATTCTTCGTTGAAGGCCATAATTTCACTCCAGGGGATGCTGTTCGAGCCACACATCACATGTGGTTCACAGTGTGTGGAGTTTACAAGCCCCTGAACGACCCATCGACGCTTCCAATACCTCCTGCTTGCGAACATGGAGAGTACAACGCCGATGTCGAAATCTCCATTCGTCTGTCTCGTCTTGTCTGCGAGGATGTTGTCCACCATGAAATCCTTGCGCCCCTTTGAGTCTAAGGTCGAATACACCTTGCTCATCTGGAAAACGCATTCCCCATCCCGTACGTCGGAGTCTTCACCAAGCCAAGCTATCACAAGATTGGCAGACGCGTATATATTGGCCATGATGGAGACTTGCTGCGAACGCTCCCTGTGATTTGACTGATCGATACATATTGCATCCACCCATAGAACGATCTGGGTACTGGGTCGCCGCAACCGCTTCAGAGCTCCAGCCAGATTTCCCGTCATTGGCATAGCGACGTCTTCTATCCATAGGATTCCGTTTTCCAGAATCTGGTTCTCAAATGGCGGGTCTCATGTATACGACAGTGCACTGAAATGCATGTCATGTCCCAGTTGCACGACTGCAAGCGTAGCGTGAAGCGACGCATTCAGGTCTTCTGCTGGCGCGAGCTGCAGCAGGCGAATGTGGTCACACTGGTCTCCAGCATCCAGGTCATCTTTTGGACGGCCTGATCCAAGGTCTGTGCAGATCGGTATCGAGTGACGCTGGTAGAGCTGGTGAACAGCCTCTTGATGGATTCCACTTGCCTGTGGTAGTCTGGACATGGCCGTGAGCGCCCGTCTGCTCTGGCTTTCAGGTTCCAGCGTGCGGGTGGGTTGGTTGAGGTCGTGGTAAGGTTGCTCGTCGCTATGTACAGGAAGGCGTCGTCAGCATTGGGAAAGTCCCCAAGGGTTCTGAGGGTTCTTGGGAACGCGATACTTATGAGCGCGGCTGTGTCTGTTGTGCAACCCATGGTAACGGACATGAAGGTGGCTCAGCACCTAAAGTCAGCTGGCTACCGCTGTGCTGGGGGGCTTCAATCGTAATGCCTTCTGGGAATACACGCTGCTACATAGGTACTCGAAACACGCAGGTAAGCCCTGTACATAGCGCCGCCGCAGCTGTTGGAGAAGACCGGCCGACGTCCGGTCAAAAGAAAAGGTATATGCTCCTGCCCACTCTAGCTCCCTCTCCATTCTTCTAGTATCCCTTAGAGGAGATCTCTCTGGATGAACTGATCTCTCAATGTCTTGCCCAAGCTCGCAGGGCTCTTCTCCACAGTCACACCAGCAGACTCCAGCGCGCTGATCTTGCTGTCCGCACCTCCCTTTCCGCCAGACACGATAGCACCTGCGTGACCCATTCTCCGTCCTGGTGGTGCAGAGATACCTGCAATGAAAGATACGACAGGCTTGCCCTTGCCGTCCTTTCCGCCAGTGTTGTATTCCTTCAAGAAGTCTGCGGCATCCTCTTCTGCGGATCCACCAATTTCACCAATCATGATGATACCGTCGGTGTCCTCATCGGCGAGGAAGACGCGCAAGCAGTCGATGAAGTTGGTGCCGGAGAAGGGATCACCGCCGATACCGATAACGAGCGATTGACCAAGGCCGGCTTGTGTGGTTTGGTTGACGGCTTCGTAGGTGAGGGTTCCGGAGCGAGAGACGATTCCGATACGGCCGCGCTTGTGGATGAAACCGGGCATGATGCCCATTTTACATTGGCCCTATTACAGCAGAGTGTCAGTGGAGATCGAGTTGTGTATGCTAGATATAGCATTGCTGTCTATTGCAAGGACACAAGTGCGCTCAGAGTATACATATGTAATCAAGCCCGCAGTACGGGTCAGACTCTTCCTATCATGTTTGTAAAATAATATTTGTCTCATCACCAAAAAGCAAATCCTGATCCTCCAGTACAAATAGTGAGAGTGACTTACAGGGGCAATGATACCAGGGCAGTTGGGTCCGACCAGTCTCGTCTTGTCTTGTGTCTTGAGCATATCGGTAATGCGCACCATGTCGTGTTGCGGAATACCCTCCGTAATGCAGACAACAAGCGGTATCTCGGCCTTGATAGCCTCCTCAATACCGCCCGCAGCAAGCGGAGGTGGAACGAAGATGAGCGATGCATCGGCTCCCAGCTCCTTCACAGCCTGCTCGACATTGGCGACGACTGGCTTGCCCAAGTGTTCGCTGCCAGCCTTCTTCGGGTTGGTACCTCCAACAATGTTGGTGCCATATTCGATGGCCTGGTTGGCGTGGAAAGTCCCCTGCTTTCCCGTGAAGCCCTGCACGCAGACTTTGGTGTCCTTCGTGATGCGGAGGTTCAGGCCGGTCTTTGCGTAGCCGGTGGGCTGGCCGGGAGCGTCTTGTGCAGAGATAGTGGCATATGCGGCGGGCGTGGCAGATTTGGTGAGGCCTTTGGGGGCATTGCGCAGGGCGCGCGTGAGCGACTGGCGGACGGGTTGCATCTTGGCGGCGAGGGTCAGCTCCGCCGCAGCTCAGCGCAGCTTCCAAAGGGCGAGAGAGGGTTGGGTGGGTGTTTGCGTGGGTGGTGATCCAAGATTGTCCAACTGTGAAGTCTGCAGTCCGGGAAAGAGCTGTGAAGAGCTCCTGCCGTGTCTCTCGGAAACGAGGATTTGCCGGGTTGAAGGTTGCGGCTGTATCCGCCCAAAATCACATGCCGGCCAATCAATTCGACTGCAGTTTTGATGAGTCTCCAGCACATTCAGACAACATCACCGCCACGACAGTCACCGTACGCAGGTTCCAGAGGCCTGCTACTCTGCTACGATGGCGACGATGACCGAGACTCAGACGGAGGTACAAGTGCGGAAGAGGAAGCTCCCACAGGCTGTCAAGGCGAAACTGGCGCCCGAGAACGAACGATACATGCGAGCATGCGCCGACATAGCGAACTCACTCGTCGAAGACTACGAGAAGTCTCAGCAGCCGGGAGCGACGAGGAGGGATATCAATCTGAACTCCCTACGGAGTCAGATCGCCAAGAAGCACTTCCTCTCCCGCCAACCGCCTCTCACGGACATTATTGCCGCAGTACCTGAACAGTACAAGAAATACATCTTGCCCAAGCTCATAGCGAAGCCTATCCGAAGTGCAAGTGGCATAGCAGTGGTCGCTGTCATGTGCAAGCCGCATCGATGCCCGCACATCGCGTACACGGGCAATATCTGCGTGTACTGTCCGGGAGGTCCAGATTCAGATTTCGAATACAGCACACAAAGTTACACCGGGTATGAGCCAACGAGCATGCGAGCCATAAGAGCAAGATACGACCCTTTTGAGCAGGCTCGAGGTCGAGTAGATCAAATACGAAATCTTGGGCACAGCGTGGACAAGGTTGAGTATATCATCATGGGAGGTACCTTCATGTCTTTGTCTCCTAAGTACCGAGAAGAGTTCATTTCACAGCTGCACAACGCACTTTCCGGGTATGCAACATCCAACGTGGACGAGGCGGTTCTTGCTGGAGAGCAGAGCACTACGAAGTGTGTTGGCATTACGATCGAGACACGTCCTGACTATTGTCTACCGCCTCACCTGACAGACATGCTCCGGTATGGCTGCACAAGATTGGAAATTGGCGTGCAGTCACTCTACGAAGATGTGGCTCGAGACACAAACAGAGGACATACTGTGAAGGCGGTCTGCGAAACCTTCTGCCAGGCCAAGGACGCCGGCTTCAAGGTCGTCTCGCACATGATGCCCGATCTTCCTAATGTCGGCCTGGAGCGTGATCTCTTTCAGTTTCAGGAGTACTTCTCCAACCCAGCCTTTCGAACAGACGGCCTGAAAATTTACCCAACTCTTGTTATTCGAGGAACCGGCCTCTACGAGCTGTGGCGGACAGGACGCTACAAGAACTACACTCCCAACGTCCTGATTGACATCGTTGCACGCATTCTGGCACTCATCCCACCATGGACTCGCATCTACCGTGTGCAGCGTGACATTCCAATGCCGCTGGTCACATCTGGAGTTGAGAACGGCAACCTTCGTGAACTAGCCTTGGCACGCATGAAGGACTTTGGCACTACTTGTCGAGATGTGCGCACGCGAGAGGTCGGTATCAACGAAGTCAAGAACAAGATCAGACCAAACCAAGTCGAGCTCGTGCGAAGAGACTATGTCGCGAATGGAGGATGGGAGACGTTCTTGGCATACGAAGATCCTAAGCAGGATATTTTAATCGCACTGCTTCGTCTGCGGAAGTGTAGCGAGAAGTACACATATCGAGAAGAGCTCGTTGGTCAGCCATCAAGCCTGGTCCGCGAGCTCCACGTCTACGGTTCTGCTGTACCAATCCACGAGCGTGTCAAAGGGAAATCTCAGCATCAAGGCTACGGCACGCTGCTGATGGAGGAGGCCGAGAGGATAGCTAGAGATGAGCATGGCTCAAAGAAAATCGCTGTTATCTCCGGAGTTGGTGTGCGAGGCTACTACAAGAGGCTTGGGTACTGGCTCGACGGGCCATACATGAGCAAGTGGCTTGGCGATCAAGACGAGAGCGACGAAGATTGATGCACCTGGCCATTCACTGAAAGTGTGCTTGGTCCTGCTGAAACAACGAGACATCCGAACGTAGAAGATTGCAAAAGAACACCGGGAGCAAACAGGTCGCTCATAATAAGTGACATTCATCCTGCACATGAGCGCACATGGCATGCTATCGAATGGCAAGAGCTTGGCGGCATGCTTGTGAAGAAGAGGGATTGCCATTCACTACCAGCGCACAGGCTCAGTGCGGTAAATACCCTACCTCCTTCCGGACTATACCTACATTCAAACAAATACCGAATGTCCTTAGACAATTGCACGACTAACAGCAGGCCGTCAACACTCATCATCATGGAGCGCACTCTGGCTGAGATGAGCCCACAGGCGCGATATCGAGCCCTACCACTACCCGGGCAACGAGTTCAGGAAACCGCAGTGGGGCTTCTTGGTCGCCTCAAACAATCGAGTGGCGACCTTGTCCGAGTCTACAGCTCAAGCTACATTAAAAACCAAAACAAACAGCCTGTCCTCGTTCAAAAGGCTCTGCTCTGTCGCGCATCACCCGTCTTCAAGCGGCTCCTCTACCCTGCCAGACCGAATGAATTCCAATCCCTAAGATTCGTCACTGATCCCATCGTATTCATGATCTTCATCTACTGGCTTTTCGAGGACCGAGTCGCCGAACTCTCAGATCTTGACGGAATCACAAGTCTGCCGAGCTCGCAAGATCTTGAGCTGTACCAAATCGCTCTCGCGCAGGCGTGGACTTTCGCCGAGCGCTTCGGGCTACCCACTCTGCAGAATGCCATCATCAAAGCTTTCTTCGAAACTCTCAACGAGCAACATTTCAAACCAAGAGGCCTCGAGCAGTGCATGCGGGCGCTGAACACACACACACCAAGATGCGCGCAGCATTGCTTACTTACATGCTCTGGTGGGATGGTCTGAAAGAGGAACACGTCATGCTCAAGGCCACCATGTACGACGACGTCTGGGAGGAGTTCGAGCTGGAGGAGGATGATCCTATGGAAGCCATGCTAATCGATCAGGTCGACACTCGGTACATTGAGGGCTTTGAGGACGATTTCAACATCGCTCTTGACTTCTGGGAAGAACAGAGCAAGGACAGAGGCATGCCGAGAGCTGAAGAGTTCTTAGTGCCGGAAGTATGAACGGGGTCTTGATTTCGAAGCAATACCGTCGTTGCAGACTTGACGGGATAGTGTTTTAGTCAGACGGCGTTATTCGCAACGGGAGAGCGAGTGAATGACACCTGCCAATGCGGCGCTCACTTCCTGTTGTAGCCACTCCGAAATCAGCAACTCCGATTTCTGGGGTCGCGGTCCACTCAAACCACAATGCTGCTCCAAATATTGTCAAGCCCATTAAAGTTGCTTGGTCTGGGAGAGAAACATGCACAAAGACCCCTCGATGATGTTATGCCCTTGCCCCACCTACGCTACTTCATGCAGCTGCTGCGACCGGACTCGTGTGCCTTCATCTCTTCAATGCTCTCTACAAGTATATAAGAAACCCCCGAACCTCCTCTGGAAATCATCCCAAATCAGAAGACATCCAGGAGAAGCAAATCAAGTACACAATGTCCACCCCATCCAAATCCGTCCTCATCATCGGCCCCGGCTTCATAGGCTGGAACGTCCTGGACCTCCTCCTTCTCGAAAACTACACCGTAACAGGTTTCGTCCGCCGCAAAGAACACGGTGCCCAAATCAAGTCATCCGGCGCAAAAGCAATCTACGGTGATCTCAACGACAAAGCCACCATCACCGAGCAGACCACTCAACACGACATAATCTTCCACACAGCAACCGCAGACCACCTGCCCTCCGCAGAAGCGATTCTAGAAGGCGTGAAAGCCCGGGCGAAAGAAGGGAAATCCACGATATATATCCATACGAGCGGGACGAGTGTGTTGGATGATGGGAGTTTTGGGGATGTGAGGGGAGAGAAAGTGTATCACGACAACATTCGCTCCGAGGTTGATTCCGTCCCTGATGACGCACCGCATCGACAGATTGATTTGGCGATTGTGAAGGCGCAGAAGGAATTGGGGGAGAAGGCGAAGATTGCGATTATGATTCCGCCGTTGATTTATGGGTGTAAGTTCTATCTGTCAATAAGGTGTCCGCTTTGCGATGCCTGGTGGCGGATTTTTCGCTGACATACATGTCTACAGTCAACCCCAAACACGAGCGCCTGACTATTCAAATCCCGACTCTTACTCGCTACGCTATCAAGCATGGCTATGCAGCTCATGTTGGCAAAGGTCTCGGTATCGAGTCCAATATTCATGTCATGGATCTCGCACGAGCATACATCGTCCTTCTACACTCCTTGGAGAAGTCCACGCCTGCGCAGACCCTTGAGAACCCTTACTACTTCTGCGAGACCACTGGAGACCAAGAGCCTTCTTGGAAGGACGTCGCTTCAGTGATCGGTGAGGGTTTGACTAAGGCTGGAAAGATCAAGGATCCGGAGCCGAAGGAGCTACCCAAAGAGAACTGGGGTGATGTCTTTGGCGATTTCACTGGTGCTGTCATTGGGCTGAACAGCCGAAGTCGCGCAATCCGGCTGCGAGAGCTGGGATGGAAGCCGATCGAGAAGGATTGGAGGCGCTCGTACTTGGAAGATGAGCTGCCTGTGATTCTCAAGGAGGATCATAGCAACTTCGGCGGGTATGGGGGTACTGTGGCCTCGTAAACGCCCACGAGGAAGCCAAAAGCCAAATAAATCTTTTGATCACCCAATATCAAATTTGGCCAACCCACGCGATCGAAGCGCAGCGCCGGCCTCGCGGCACCATCTCAACTTCTCCCAGTTCTGATTTTCCTTGTACCATTCCGCAGCCAGCTGAATAGGTGCGATGGCGCATATCAAAGCCATGACTCCGTTCTTTGGCAACGTCAGGTATGCAAGACTCATGCACAAATTATCGGCACACTCGTGCGCGGCCTGAGTGACTGCGGCTTCGGTGAATCCGCAAAAGTCGTATTCGAAAGGGTACGCTGATTTGGACACCGCGGTGCGTATGTCGAGGTGCATGCGTCTCAGTGCGAGGAGGCACATCCAGTAGTAGATATGTTCCACGGTGTTCAGTAGGTTGGTGAAGACGTATGCCCGAGGAAATGTGTCCGTTGGTGCGTGTGAGAGTATGGCTGACTTGCTGAGCTCGTCCGTAGAGGTGGTGTGGTAGGCCGCGGCAATGGACTCCGAGTACGCATCAGCAAGGTTGCTGTGCAGAGCGCCTTCGGTAGCCACAATATCTTCGAGCACGCTGGCAACGATTGCAGTGTCTGCTTTGCGGCCAAGCTGGAGCAGCGCCTCGCCACGCTGGAGGACAGCCGGTACGCGCCCATAGTACAACAGCGCATCCTCGGAGTTATCCTTCTTCAAATTCTTGAGACACGCAGTCGTCAGCTTCTGTACCTTTCTCCTCTTGCCTTGCCTGACAAGTCCGTTCCACAAGCCGAAAGGCACTCTAATGTTCTTCGCCAAGACATGCCCAATCTGTTCTGCACTTGAACGTCGTTCGTCAGAAGCGCAATGCGCTGCAATAGCCTCCATGCCGCGTACGTGTCGTCGCCAGCTCGACCCATCGACAGAGATACAGTCAAACATCTCGCATAGTGCGAGAATGGACATGGTAGCCAAAAGATTGTACGCGTCGGTGATTGCCACTCTCGACGCAAGCTGACCGCGCAGTGCGTGTACAGTCTGTGAGTACACTGAGCGAGCTTCGCTGATGAGTGTCTCGTTTCCGGAAGCAGCTGCACATGCGGAGAGAACCAGCGCATCCAGACTCAGAGCCATTGCCGGATTTCGTTGCGCTACGACCCAGATGGGCTGTGCACATGTGTATTCGGCACCATCTTTCATCACGAAAGAATCATAGAAACGGGTCGTAAGGATGATGCGATGAGTTTCCGTGGGTGGTAGATAAGACATCTTGGTCGTCAGCGCCTTGATGAAGGCCTGCCGAACAAGAGTGTTCTGGGTCGATCTCCTTGGAGCATATTGGAGATCGTGTCCTGGCTTTCGGGTCTTTCGTGAACTTGCTAGCTGCTTCTTGTCGTCGGATGCATCTTGATCTTCCGCCGCCCGCCTGATTTCCTGCACGAACGCGTCCTTGGTGAGTATTTGAGGCGCATCTTCAGGTTTATCAGCGTTAGTCTCGTTCGCAAACTCAGTGCTGCTCGCGGTCGAGTCCGGTGGGGTGATGATGAGTGTCATCTCGCGGGCTCAAGTTTCTGACAGGCCTCAATCTGCCAGAGTCTTGTCTGATAACTACGAAGCATTGATCTGTCGCAGCGACGCGACTCCATGGAGAGTCGTCACCCTCGGTCCTTCGGTTTCAGCTCCAAGACCATCTTGACTAAGCGTTGGGTCTTTCCTGGAACGCTTATGAACTGGAAGGATC
The DNA here is from genome assembly GCA_003666085.1 of Pseudocercospora crystallina. NCBI lineage: Eukaryota > Fungi > Ascomycota > Dothideomycetes > Mycosphaerellales > Mycosphaerellaceae > Pseudocercospora > Pseudocercospora crystallina. The sequence goes on from QQNG01000145.1 coordinate 408,900, forward strand.
GCGCCAAGTGTGTGATGGGCAGGGATCAACATGCCGCCGGAGCAAACTCATGGCTCGCGGAATCGAGCGCCTGTTACTTGGCTGTCCAAATTGTAGAATTTGCAGGTAGGGGGATGGAAGCAAACATAAGAGGGAGAAGGCGGAAAGCGGGCGTGAGGTACAGGTGGATTCCGTTAATGCAGGGTTTCCGTATTTCAGCGATGGCTGGAACGGGATATTAAAGGTATTTGTGCAAGCTTGGCTTGCTTCGTGCGTCTCCCTCTATCTTGTGCATGCTTTATGAAGAACAACCGTCCAGAATGTTGTTAGACATCTGCCATCGAAGTTGATGAGGCAGTTTGGCAGTGTCAAGTCAAGCTTTCAAGATGCTCTCAACAACCTTCGCCGCTCCAAGTACCTTCTCCTCCTCCAACCGCTGACCAACAATCTGCACACTCATCGGCAGCCCATCCATTTCCTCCGGATCATACAACTCCCAATTCCACTTGTCCAACTCATTCCTTGATTCATACGCCGCGACTTCCTGATCAGCTCTCGCAACATCAACACCCTTATCCACCTTCCCAGCAGGCAAAACCAACGCAGTATAATCCAACAAATTCCACACCTTCGTATACCCCACCCACTTACAACTCCGATGCGGCACAGCACTATGCGGCATCGTAGGCGTCAACAAAACATCAACTTTCCTCCCCGTCTTCTCACACCGCATCTTCTCCCACTTCTCCAGATACGCCTTCTGCGCCGCCCGCTTCCGCCGATTCAGACCCCAATACTCATACACCGAAATAGCCGGTGCGCGGTTTACCAGTGCTTCAACGTGCGGGATGAAAGGTTCTCCACCTGCTGCGACGTCACGTTTGATGTCTTCGCCGCCGTCGGCTGTGTAGTAGAGGTCCATGACTTCAATACATTCGCGATGGCCGGAGGAGGTCCAGGGGATGATGGTGTGGCCTGTTGCGGAGAGTTTGGTGGCGAGTTGCTTGAGGACGCGGGACATTGGAGGGTGCGGTTTTACGACTCCGTCGTCGAGGAGGAGGCCGATGACGAGGGGGCGAGATTGGATTTCTTCGTATTGGGGTTGCTGCCAGGGTATTCGATGGACTGTTGGGTCTCGGTTCCAGGGTTCGGCGTTTAGGACGTGTTTAGTGACCGTCTCTAATGAGGAGAGTGATCTTGCCATGGGTCCCACCACGGACGGTACGTGTTCTTGTCCTGCTGTAGAGACTTGGACGCCTTCGTAGGGGAATCTCCCACTCTGGCAGGTTCATCAGTACGCGATTGTCGCATTCTGCTGCAGTACTCACGCTGGGCTTGAGTCCATACAGACCAAGCATATGCGAGGGTATGCGCACGCTACCACCAATGTCTGTTCCCCAGCCAAGCAGAGTTCCATGCTCGGCAAGCAGAGCGCTCTCGCCGCCGGTGGAACCGCCAGGTGTGAGCTTGGGATTCATGGGATTGGTCGTGAGACCCCAGAGAGGATTCTCTGTCTCGCACCACTGTACATCACTTAGCATTGAATGCATGTTCACAAGGGCCATTGAATGTACCATAATACTTTGAGGAAGGTTCGTCTTCGCAATGAAGACAACTCCTAGATCCTTCAAAATCTCAACCAGCAATGCATCATTGAGTGCAGGCTTGAAGGCCCTGCCGACATAAGCGATCGTTGTGTCGTAGCCGGTGACATCGAATTGATCCTTGAGAGTCATGACCACGCCATGCAGAGGACCTATGGTTTTGCCATGTTCCTGGAAATATGCGTCGAGTTCGGCGGCTCGCTTGAGAGCATCTTCGAAGAGGATTTCTACTCAATTAGTATATGATTATGAAACTTTTTCTAGAGATAGCAAACCTGTCAGGCAGTTCGTCTAAATCGTCAGCACTTGCAAGTTCAGCTTCGAATATGGCATTGATGCATTGATACCTTCTCATGAGCGGCCGCTGCCCTTGCGACTGTCAGCGACATCTAATAGTACCGGTTTGGAATCTCGTACCTCTGAATGTAGGCAAGTGCTACATCGTATGCCTTCACGCGACCATCTGCGATAGTCTTGGCGAGCTCGTTGACATCGTCAATTGCCGTGATCGTTTCGTCGAACTTGTCCACGCCGAGATGTGGCTTAACTGCATTACTTCTCAATGCCCTCTTCTTGTTTGCGGTGGTAAGCCACGTGGGCTTCACAGCATCCGAGGTAGTGTCGCCCATGATTGCGGGGCGGTCTGATGATGTTCACAGCTAATTGCTGGCGTATTGCTGCATCCAATATTCTCTGAAACGTACTGTCAGATGATATGTAGGAAGCATTGTGCATTACTGATCTGGCCGAGATCTCGTGCATTCAGCCGCCGGGCAAAAGTGGGGGTGAAGGATAGGGAAGGATAGGGCGAGCTTATCGTTACCACAACTTGAGAGAATTACGTGAACAGCGCCGAATGAATCAATTCTGGACCATCTCCTTCATTGAAATTTAATGAAGCCAGAATATGTTGATGCTGCCAAAGTGCTGCTGCAAGTAATGATTCTTTGAAGCTCGTCTATGAGTGCATAGCCTTCGCAACGAAAGATTCGATGTCTATCCACAGCTCGTTCGGCTTCTCAATCGCCTGTGATGGCGTGTCAGCTGTTAAGGCTATCGCAAATAGTCGTAGAGAATGTCTCACCGGAAAGTGGCCACCTCGATCATGTACGACATACTGCGTGAGAGGCGCGATCTCTTTCGTCCAGCTTCCAGGACAGGGCCAAACGTCGTAGGGAAAGAAGCTATATCCGAAAGGCTTGTTGATAGCAGGATTCTGCATGCCACTTAGAAGCCCGCGGTAAGGATAGATGCATCTCGCTATGCTGTCTGTGAGCCAGTACAGAGAGACGGTGTCCAGAACGTGCTGGGTACGATGTGAGCAGAACTCATTGTTTGAGTGAAATCGCTGCTTACACTGAGGGGTGGATCATCATCCGTCCATTCGAGATACTTCTCGCCAATCCTAGGCATCACCGTTAGAAGAAATTGCGATTTTGAGAGAATGTTCAACTCACCACGCAAGCAGGGCAATTGGACTTGACTGCAGAACAAAGCCAATGGTAGCCGGTCGAGTGCCATGTTCCATTGCGTAAGCGAAGTTTCGTCTTGCGCCTTGCCTTGATCGTTCGACGCTCGCCTTTTCGATCTCGTTCATCGGCAGCTGATGTGCATTGTCCGGCGTGTTCATAAAGACATTGTTGACATGAAAGCCTCTACAGGCATCGCTGTTCAAGGCCTGGAGCATGGTGATACCAGTTCCGACGTCTCCGCCATGGGCAATGTAACTTGAATATCCAAGACCTCTCATGAGTTGATCGAATAGCGTGGCAACCTTTGGAACGTCGAAGTCCGTATAGAGTGGAGGACCCGCAGAGTATGCGTAGCCAGGAAGAGAGGGCACTACAATGTGGTACGGTAAGTTCTCAGGGGAGAATTTGCTCTTGACGAGGTCCAGCACAGGAAGGAATTCGAGAAAGCTGCCGGGCCAGCCGTGGCTCATGGATATAGGGATCGCGTCCTCGCGCGCCGAAAAGAGAGCAACGAAATGGATCTGCAGCTGGTTGCCGTCTTCGTCTTGAAGATTGGCCATGAAGTTCGGGTACGAGTTGATGCGATCTTCTGTCCTTCGCCAGTCATAGTTCTGGGCCCAGGTCCTTTTCGCATCTATGAGCCATTCTCGCCGCACACCGAAGCTGCGGTCTTCGCCAACATTTTCGTATACTGCAGGCGCTATGGGCGAAAGATTGACGAGATCTTTGAACAGCTTGAGTTTCTCCTCGGGGACGTTGGCGCGGAATCGCTCAATTTTGAGCGTGGCTCCGTTGGGAACGCGACTGTAGTCCACCATGACTCCTCAAAGTCAGTAGAACGGCTCAAGAAAGAAGACATAGACACTGGCGAGGCTATATCGCTCATATCAACCACCCACCCACCTGCCTCTCCGCTCCTTTTATGCATGGTCCCATGGCGAGCATAACGCGGATGTCGGAAGCCCCGGCTGGCACAGGAAGATGGAATACGGCATCCATTGCACGACTGAAGACTTGGCTATGTCCTCCAAGTACGACGAAGCCATTCCGAGCGCGAACATGACGACCTTGGCACGGGTGATTGGTGATGTTTTGCTGATGAAAGTGAGAAACGCAGGAAGGAGTTGGGTTTCCTCAAGCCACTGTGACTGAGCGCGGTTGTGGCGCGTGGTCGTGACTTACAGCTGTGGATATCGATGCTTAGCAGAAATCTCTCCGTCTTGCTGACATGAACTTAACAACAGACGTTCGTCCTATATACCGCAACCTTCCATCCATGCGTTCACGAAGCGCTCACCAATCTGATAACAAGCAGTGCAACCGGACGACTGCATCACATTGCACTTTCGCGGCGAATGACCACCTGTCTGGAGCCAAGGAAGCTATCCGAGCCTGCTGGAAGACAGACACTCCAACATCTCACGACGAATTCGAGTTGTCTTCGCAGGAGAAGACACCGCCTATGACAAGGTCAGGCCACGACTAAGGACAAGTATTGGTCTGGACACTCACCAATAGTACCATCAGCATACGCGTCGACAATCATCTTGATGACGCCATAATTCCCGGCAAAGAAAAAGAAGATGCCAAGAGGGATGAAGGCCTGAAAGATCAGCATATGCTTTGAAAATCACCCGGAGCTCAAGCACCCTTACCAAATGGAACCAAAAAGCGACCTGCTGCTTGGCGCTTCCCTTATACCAATCCCGATGATCGTAAAGCCATAGCCATCCTGGCAGAGCCATCGACATCGGAGCCATACAGAAACTGCCGATCAGCGCTATCAGGTAGTTGAAGATCGGAATCGCTTCCACTAAGATGAAAGCGAGAGCTCCTAGCCCGATTGTGCAGCTAAGCCATGTGCCTGGAACCCGAAGTCAATGGACCAATTCTGGACTGCCATAAGGATAATGGTGATATTGACATACCCCAGTGTACAAATGTATTAGCTTGCAAATGCTTGCTGTTCCTCAATATCCGCACAAAGAGGTACTTCGCGGACACGTGTAGGTAGAGGCATCCGCTTACGATGAGGCCTACCAGACCAACCCCATACGCGACCATCTAGTGACCAAGCATCTATTCAGCCATCCCGTGCACGGATTGGGAAAAGGCTATTTGTTACTTACCTTGACAGTCTGCCCAGCTGACCCGAGAGACGGAGAGGCGACCCATTTACCGCACCATTTGTACACCACTAAGGAGAACGCAAGATATGCCGCGGTCACCAAGGTCATGCAGACGTACACAGCCTTGCGATAGTCCCGTGGGTTCTTCATTTCGGAAATCACAGGCAGGAAAGCACTACTGCCAGCTGAGGAGCAGAAGATTGTAGTCGAACCGACAACGCCAGCAGCGAGCGATACTCCGGTCGGCACAGCGTAGTACCCGAGCTCGTAATCGCCAGTCTTGGGAGCAGCAGCTGGCCGGTCTCGGGTGGTCACGCCAATGACGACAATCAAGACTGCGATGAAGATTGAGAGGAAGCCTGCCCAGGTGCTGCAAGGCGAAGGGTACGAAGTCAGCGAATGTCTTGAACATTGGATGGCTTTCAGCCTTTGATTACTTACAGGATTCCGATCTGATGCATTTTCCTCACAGAAGCGCATGCTGTCACCACGGCTGTTGCGAGGACGCTACATCGAGACATCAGCTACGTGATCCGAACGAAATTTCGAGTTCGGACGGGGCTTTGGGCGGAGACCTGAACTTACGTCCACCATACTGTACACGCAGCGTGATGCGATAAGGCATTCAAACCGACGGTCACGCCAAGGATACCGGAGCCAGCGCAAAGCACATACGCAATGATGAACCAGGCGCCGACAAGCTCCTTGAACCACAATCCTCCGACAACGCCGGCCATATCCGCGATGGAGTGACACTTTGAATGGCGATTTCGGAAGTCGCCCTGGATGATGGCAACGTAGGTGTTGAACATGCCCTGTGCAATGTCAGCACCGAAACAGCTTCTTCCGAAAATCGAGAGATATTAACCCAAGCGATGACATTGATTGCTCCTCCAACAGCCCCGAGAGACACCATTGCTGTTGGAATAGAGAGCACTCCAGTAGCGAAGATCACCTTCAAGAAAATGACCGACGCTCGTGGCCAACCGACTGTGCGAAAGCTGACTTCGCCATTCTTCCTGAAAACTTCGTGCTCCTCATCCAGCTCATCGACCTGGCCAGCAAGGACTTCAGACTCGGCTGGCGAAGTTTCGAGCCTTGGCTTCTTCTCATCAACCTGATCTGAGTGCTGTGAAGATCCCATCGTTCCGATGGCACCAAGCAAGAGTGGACGAACAGGTCGACGTGATCAGCAAGAGAAAGAAAAGGCATAGACCTGGGCAGACAGGCGTGATATCTCACTGAAGAGTCGCGCAACTCGCCCACGACATGTGAACTGATAGGCGACATGCTGGTCGTCTTCGCGAAGGCGTGCTCTCCCCGATGCTGTAGCTGTACTTCACTTGGAACAGGCAAGGGCATTTCTGGGCAGATACAGATAAGGCCTTTTCGCAGCAAAACAGCAAATACCATTTGATCAATGCAGCCAGGATACAGTCGGCAGTGGGAGCAAGAAAGAAGCTGCCGCACATGGCAGTCGCATGGCAGTCGCATGACATCCTGGTAATCTGGGTCGAGAGGGGTCGAGATAGGTGTCGGCCTGTGAAGCTTGATAAGACCTCAAACGACCGACGGCCAAATCATCACTTTCTTCCCGAGGAGAGATCGGTATCACAAGGCCAGCTTTTGGTGTCTTGTAAGAGCACTGGTCGAAAAGGGTGAAGAGCGATGTGCCTTACTTTATAAATACGTGGTTTCGCTTACTAAGAGAGGCCAGCCAGGCTCAGCCAGTCGGATCAAGTTCCATCGCATTGCGCAATGCCTTCTTCCCTCGATCTTGCCCCGACAGGACTTGGGATCCGCATTGTACAGCGAGAGTTGGTGCTGCGCTCTTTTACATTTACTCTTCAGCGATGTTGGGTCTGGAAAATGCGTCCCTAGACAATGGAGCCCAAGCCGAAGACCAAGCCCGAGGCTAAGCTGGCGAACGACGAAGGTCGCCCCCGGCCAAGGCGAGACAAGGTCACAACGGCATGTGAAGTGTGCAGAACACGGAAGCGGAAATGTAGTGGCAAACGGCCGACATGCGATTCCTGTCGAGAAAGCGGAGTGCCATGTCGATGGCGCCGAGATTCGCGAAGAAGCGCTGGCATTTCCAGCGACTACGTCCGCGACCTGGAGTCTCGTCTGCGGAATCTACAAGAAAATCCTCGGGAACAAGCAGGCCAATCCAAGCAGCTTTTGAAGAATGACGAACTGGAACCCGTCAGAACTGAGCACGCCAGTCGGCCACTGTTGACTACCGTGGACGCAGCTTTGGGTAATTTGCGGTCCAGAGTCTTCTTCGGGACGGGCAACATTGGCAACTTTGTCTCCGCCATTCTTCAGACAACATATGGCGAGCGAGAAATTTTAGAGGATGTGCAACCATTCCCTGCCGATGGTCTCAAATGTCAAGCATCGACGCACAATCCTCGAGAGAAACATCAATGCTCCAGCGCGCTGCCGCCTAGAAAGACTGCGGACTCACTGCTGCTTATTTACTTTAAGTATATCCACACCGTATTCCCCTTCTTGGATCAAGTCGAGGTCAGTCAGCGTTACAGCAGTCTCTGGACTGGCGTCGATAGTGAGATGGGAGACGAGCTGTTCATGTACACTCTGAATCTCATGTTTGCCCTGTCTGCACGACTGAGCACAGACATTTCCCCTGGAGAGCGAGACACCATGGCCAGGAAATTCTATGCTCGAGCGGAAGAGTCCCTGTCCGAACAGATCTGGAGCCCGGGCACTTTCCGATCCACCCAGGCTTTATTACTACTAGGACAATACTGGCACACCAAAGATCCTCATCAATGCTGGATGGCAGTGAGCATGGCCGTACGTACGGCTCAGGGCCTCGGACTTCATCGGCCGGAAACGAGTGAGAAGCTGCCGTCCACACGCACAAAGACTTTAGCCCGAAGAGTATGGTATGGCTGCATCATGATGGATCGAATTCTCTCCATGACTTTTGGCCGGCCAGCAATCGTTGGCAGAGACGATGCTGCTGCCGTTCCGAAACCTCTGGCAATAGAAGACGAATATCTCCCTGAGTCCGACGCCGCTTTAGGCAGCACCAACTCCGAGCAGCCGTCTACCATGGATTTCTTCGTCGAGTCTATCAAACTTTACGAGATCCTCAACGACATCCTCACTACTACTGTATCACCCCACTTCCGCAGTGAACCCGAGCAGAATATCCTCTCGCCAACAGCAGGCCCTCATAATTCAATACTGTCGCTGGATCATGATCTTGCCGAATTCATGGAGGGACTACCACCTCACCTCAAGCATTCGCAATCAAACTCATATGGCGACGTCTATGCTCGTCAAGCAATGATGATGCGACAGCGGTCAGTCTGCTCTTGTACCGAAACGTTGATAGGCGTGAGTTGACATTCAACACAGGTACTTGCATATGCGTACGATTCTGCTTCGACCGACTCTGTGCCAACTGCTCAAATGGCAACGAAATCAGCAGGATCAGTCAGCTCAATCTTATCACAGGAAGCTGTGCCACTATTTGGCACGGCAATGCGCTCTGGCTTGCGTTGACACAGCCATTGAGTCAATCAAATTGATACGAGAGTGTGGTCCATCCGACCCGTCTGAGATGGGTCCTCTACACGTCTGGTCGTATAACATCCTCTACATATACACAGCAGCTACTGCTGTCATTGCCGCGCGTCACTGTCTTCCCGTCCAGGTCGACACCTCAACCCAGGTTGTGACTTCAGCTCTGTCAGACGCTATTGCGTTGCTTGAAACATACGCCCGATACGGTCCATCGGCGCACCACCTTTTGCAGATCTTGAAGACTGTCGATGAACGGCTGGCATGTTGGAGGCCACTTCAGTGTCCTGCGGTGACTACTTCTGGGGAATCAATTCCTGTCAATGATGAGCCTGTTGCAGCCTCGCCACAATTGCCGGATGCTCCTGTAGATGACAAAACATTCTGTCCGCCGGACATTGGAATGGACGATTCCGACCTACCGTTCTTCGACCTGGAGGATCTTTCTTGGTTGAATGAGTTCCCGCTCCTTATGGAAAGCTGAGCTGTTCAAATGACTGCATTATGTGGAGTATATTATTCGGCGCTCGTGCATCGAATGTCTTCCAGCTTTGTGGGATCTAGCAATGATCCACATTCACGCAACACCCGACGAGTGTCGTCCGCAAGTGCAGCAGTTGCCGTGTTTCTATCCCTCCCGCCCGCCAATACCGCAGCAGCAACTCCAGCAGCTTGCCCAGTCGCTAGCGCTGTCCCCATTACGCGAATGGAACTCCCAGCTGCCTGATCTCCATCCGCACACCTTCCTCCTGCAAACAGGTTCGGGGTATCTTTGGATCGAAGACACGACAACGGTATCTCGTAACAACCATGAGGCACATAATCGAAGGAACTGCCGAAATCCTCTTGACGATGCCACTCGAAGCCCCAGGCTCCCAAGGCAACACAGTCCGCGAATTGCCTCGATTCCAGAATATTCGCTTTCGTGAGTTGGTAGACAGCGTTGATGTGCCTGCTCTCGCGAGTACCGAAGTTATGGCCAGTGTTCACAAGATACAGCTTCTCGTGGCCAGGGAGCTGTCGAAGCACCTTCACATATTCCTGCGCCTGCCTCCTACAGGACTGTTCTGCAGATGTGACACTCTTAGCGTCACGGGCGTCGCATGGTGCTGATGCAAGATAGCACATTATGTCTCCAGACCGTGGCAGTCGAAGGAGGACACTGGAGTCCTTGGTCAAGATGGTATCGGGATTTTCCGTTTTCGCTGCCTTGATAGTCTCCGCCCACATGGCAGCCGTGGGATTGGCTTCTTTCGACAGACCACCAAAGCGTGTTGACATGGTTCCGAGATTAAGATGGCCATGGTTCCCGTATCTCACCGATGCACCGGCATGAAAGGCTAGATCGCAATCTCCAGAACAATCGACGAAGGCATCTGCTTCGAAGCGTCGACGTCCTTCGCGTTCCTGTATCTCTACCGCCTCAACATGGCCATCTTCGGATCTGCTAGCTGAGACAACCGGTGCGTGAAGGAGCACGTCAATCCGATGTCTCGCTAGAAGCTCGTCGAGGCAGAACTTTACACCTTCGGGATCTACTACCTACATGCGTACTCGTATCAGCCTTGTCTCTTTGCCGTCGCCTTCACCGCTCACCTGAAACACGCCTCGGTGCCTCTTTGGTAATGGATCCGTCGCTCCGTTACTGACGAGGAGCTCTTTCAGTTCGTTCCAGACGCCTCCTACTGCCTGCTTAGAATTGGGCTCGCAGGTGTAGATCCCGCAGTACGAGGCAACCCCGCGGTGAGTGGCAGCTCCTCCCAAACAGCTCTCTGACTCGAGAAGAAGTATTGGAGCATCGGGCAGTGCATAGCGAGCACCAACCGCTGCTCCAATCCCTGCAGCGCCTCCTCCGACGACAATGACCTTGTACCTGGCGTTCGAAGATTCGGATGCCATCATGTCTTGTGCTGTTTGGTCTCTTGCGATGTACAACGCGAATTATGAGACAAATCAGGACTGACTGTTTCGAGGACTGACAGAGTAATAGCAGGAAAGTTGATCTGCCGCTGCTGAAGAAGTTAAAGTCAAGATGCGGAATTTTGTCCTATTGGTCACAAGCATTCACCAAATGGGACATTTCAGCCGCAGAATCACTGAACGGCTCTGTCTCTCTCGTTCTATCGGCCATGTCTTTCTCCGTCCACCTGCAGGTTGACGCGGCCATGTTGAAGTCAAAATGGAACTGCTTCCTGATGGTCCATCTTGATCTGAAGCATTGTGGTCACCAGGAATGACTTAACTTATATGCATTGCACTTCTTGTTCAAAGGCTACTGCAACTGCCGCACACTTGGCTACAATCAAGAATACCCTACGACTTCAATCATGCTTACCGTCGACGTTTTACGCTACGAGATCACGCCGCTCAATACGGCCCTTTCCACTGTTACTTTACTTCTGGTAAGTAACGATTTGGCGTCCGAGACCGCTTCACCGTCTGACCAAAATCTGCACAGCTATGGCTCATCTACACACTTGCTCTGGATCCTCTTCGAAAGATTCCAGGCCCGTGGATATGCAGATTCTCTCCATGGTGGCTGGTCTATCAGTCTCGTCGTCTTCGTCGATCCGCGGCGGTCCGTGAACTCCACGATCGATATGGCCCTGTGGTACGAATCTCTCCTACACACGTCTCATTCGCTGATGCGGATGCGATGAAGATCATCTACGGTCAAAGACCGGTGTTCGAGAAGGGGCCGTTCTATGATGATAAGTAGCTCCTGTGTCCCAGGATGAGGACGTTGCTGACGTTGATGCACGCTTCCATCAGGGCGGTCCGACATTATTTTCCGCACGCAGCGCGCAGTTTAGTGCTGTGAAGCGGAAGTATTTGAACCCGGGCTTCCAGCCACGAGCTCTACATGCGTACGAAACGCGATTGCAGGGCGACATCTTGAACTTCAAAAAGGCATTGCTCGAACGATTGGGGAAAGACAAAATGAAGCTGGACTTCAACGTGTGGTGTAAGAATCTGAACAGTCTGAGAGGATGTTTGGGATATCCAATGCTGACAGTTTCTAGCGAAGTACTTTTCCTTCGACGCCATAGGTAAGCTCATCAGCGCTTTGCTCCGGACCTCTAGAGAGGGACCTTGCTTACAGGAGTCTCTCGCGCAGCCAACTACGCTTTTGGTGCGCCTTTCGGCTATCTGAAAGCAGGCGAGAGCACCGCAGATATCATCGGTGTCCTCGACAAGCGAGGCGAGACGATGCAAGCCATGGGCGTTGTTCCGAACTGGGCCAAGCCGCTCATGCCGTATATCTTCTTTGACAAGTTCTGGGCCGACGGTTTGCGGGCCAAATCTAGCCTCCAGGCTTTCGGACAAGAGGCCATTCGAAAACGAAAAGAGAAATACGATCCGAACAATCCCGATCTCCTGAGCCTGCTATTCAACGCGAAGCCCTCGGGCAAGGGAGAAGAGGGACTCCCGGAGAAGGAAATCCTTTGTGATGCGATAGCCTTCATCATTGGCGGCAGCGATGCTCCGAGTATCGCCCTGACACACTTCATGGATGTTATATCCCGTGGCATGGACGTACAGCGCCGTTTGCAGGCTGAATTGGATTCCGAATTTCCCGATCCTATTGACGAAGATTGGGTGGCGCCAGACTCGGCTGTTCAGCAGCTACCACTACTGAGCGCGGCAATTAAAGAGTCCCAGAGGCTGACTCCGACGAGCTCTACTGGCCTGGAAAGAGTGGTTCCGAATAATGGAGCGGTGATCTGTGGCCATCATATTCCAGCTGGTGTACGTCTTCAATCGTCTTTGAATGCATACCGAAACTTGTGCTGACAGAAGGCGGTAGACACTGGTCAGTGTACCCAACACTGTTGTCATGCACGATTCGAATGTGTTCAAGGTGAGACATTGGAGCCGGTAGCCTGCACCAGCTAAGACTTGAGCGCTAACCGACGCAGGATCCTGACAAGTTTGTCCTCGATCGCTGGTTGCAAGAGGACCTGAAAGTGCAGAACGACCATTTCCACCCTTTCAGTCTTGGTCCACGATCTTGCATTGGACGAAGGTATGTGCTGCCTGAGACGCTGAGGTGGTGAATGATCGTGTACTGACCCAAATAAGTTTTGCTACGATGGAGTTAACGATGGCGCTCGCGACACTTCTCCGTACTTTTACCTTCGAACGCACTACGACGAGACCGACTAGGCTTAGAGAGGCGTTCACTTTGAAAGCAGAGGAGTGCTGGCTGATCGTAGGGAAAAGGACCTAACGAGATTGAGATCCTATATACGGAATACTAGTAGAGAGTATTTAGTAGAGAAGAAGATTTAAAGAGAAGACTATAAGCCCTTAAGCTATTCGAATATTACTTATTTAGAGATTAATAATAGTAAATATATAAGTATATAGAGGTAGATATAGATATATATAGAGAATATATAGGTAACGTATTCCACTACTAAGCTAGTTATACTACTAAGCTAGTTATACTACTAAGCTAGTTATACTACTAAGCTAGTTATACTACTAAGCTAGTTAAAATTTCTTGGCACAACTAACTCGCATTACGGATTATTTATTTTTATTACTATTAAATAAAGAACCTATAAATATTATACTCTTATTAGATTTAGAAGACTCTTCGGTATCCTTTTAGTATATTCGAGCGTTATACCTAATTCCTCTATAGCTACTATAATACCGTATAGCTAGCTAGGCCTGTTTAAGACTAACTAACCTACGCGTCTTCTTTAACTACTAAGTAGCTATAGACGCTTTAGTAGCTACTTTAGCTAACCCTACGCTATATTCTATTATACCCCCGTACTAGATCCGCTTCCTCTTACGTGCTTTTCGCTTTATTATCGTATCTAATTACTATTTAAGCTCGCTAACACGGGCAGCTAAAAGTGTATTTTAATATAGTATTACTTCGGTACCTTTTATAAGCTAGGAGAAGCTATTTTAGGCTATTATAGGAGACCGAGTAATAGCATTATTAATAAGCCTAGATTATAACCTAAACTCTTACGTATTACTTAGAGTCTTAGACTACTATAGTGTCTCTTAGAGTGGCAGTCCTAGTAGGGTATATAGGCGTACGTTAAGGCGGTTAATAACTACCTACGCGTTAATAGGGACTAGACCTAAAGCCTTAAAGGCTTTCCGGTATATCTCCTCCGTAAACACGTTAAAAAACGCGTCTTTAAAGGCCGGAAGGAATGTTTCTTTGTCGATATAGAAGACGCGCCGACGCGCTAAGTCCCGGACGCGTTAGGAGTATTTCAGCTTCAGTAGTAAGAAACAGACCACATCTAGAGGCTATAGGATATACGATAAATATAGTGGTATACAGAGCGTAAGGATCTTATGTTCTAGACAGTAATCCTTAAAATCTTGATTAAGATAGCTCTCGTAACTATCTAAAATAAGTAGCCTATAGCCGCCAACCTAACGCGCTTTTATATACGTATTAAAGTGTTTTAACTACTCTAGACTAAGCGTATTATTTGTCTATCTATTCTTAGAGACCGAGAGCTTCTAATTCTATAGTATATCTATCTCTTCGTACTATACAGAGATATAAATACGGCCCTTATAGATAATAAAGGGTGGGATTATATACCTAGTAGTATAAATGCTCTAGATTACTATAACCTATTCACGGTTACTAGGCTAAATAAGCTAAGGCCGAGTATGTCTC